>JARHVA010002635.1:720000-1307500 GCA_037957365.1 Torreya grandis
TTGGCATGGCTTACCTCGATTTTTATGTGTTTGATAGCTATGTGTCACCATGCCACTTTTTATTTATTCCATGCTATGTGGCACTATCTAACATACCCACATATTCTTTATGAATATTTTAATTATAAACCTATTATATTTATGGGAATGTGAGATGATGACAAGTGGCATGTTTGGATTAAATCACAAACCCATGAAGGTATGTGTATTAATTCCCCCATGTTATTTCTCTTTCTTAATAAATCCTCACAATGTCTAAAAAATGACATTTGAAATGGTGAAACATGGTAAAAAATATTTTAATATAGGTGTAGACATTAAAAATTAACCATTGAGTGATTGAAAATTCTTATTCTTGACATCTTTACTCCTTGGCTTGTTGGCCATTTCTCTAACTTGTAATCTATATGGGAGAATTCTATGTTTTGAAAACACTAAAAAATCATACAAACGTTCCTATTTCTATCATATTTACCCCTATTTATGTCACAAAAATATTATAATCATGTTCTAATGACCTCTAGTCTTTTGGGACAAGTCTGCACTAGGCAAACAAGATTGTACTATAGCACTGCCCAACTAGTGCGACCTTATCCCCCACACTCCAATGGTAATTTTTAAATTTGAGGAATTTAATATTACCATTCATACATGTTTTATAATTTTTATTATAATTTTTTTTAAAAATAATTCTCTATACAAGCACATCAAGACTTCTCCAAATACAACTAGCATATATCAAGCAATTAATTGGCATACAAAGAGCAAAAGAGCTCTATTTCTTCCTATTCCAATTTTGAAGCATGCTAACAGTCATATGAAAATTTTAAAGAGTATTTATTATATGTTGAGAGAATATATTTTTCAATCACTTAAATCAAATTATTTATTTATAGTCATCTAGTTTCACAATCACAGATCAAACAAGCACTCTAGGAGGGAAAACTACATCAACTTGAGGCCCATTTGGGCTATGTAGGCAACACTAAGTCATAAAGGGTTTTTGAGGCCAAATTTACTATTAAATTATCCATATTCTCCCTCTTTTACATTTAATTTCAATTTTGTTTCTTGTGTAGAACCTAGGGTTTCTATTTTATAAGTATTTTACATGACATATCAACATACAAAGCTAAAAAAATAGCCCTTACAAGCAGTCACACAGGCCCATATCGACATATCATGATTATAGTCAACCATGATGTGGTTGTGGTCAGTATATAAGGTCAAAATGTACTTCTATTAACCTCCCATAGACTTGTCCCAACATACTATGAATTACTATTTTCTAATATGACTATTTTTAAAGTATTTTTACATAGTTTGCACTTATAGTCAGCCTGCATAGTCTGATCTATTTTAGTTTTGAGAGACACTCTCTAATCCTAGTTTAATTTAATATTTTTAGAAAGTTTTTTATTTTTGTAATTTTTTTCATTTCACTATATTTAACTATATTCTACTTCATTTCAATAATTTAATACACTTTATTACATTTACTTATTTAAAAAAAATTATTCTAGTGAACTCCCTATTTTTTAGAACATTTCTTGCTTGATTTTTATCTCAGGGTTTCATTAAATTTATATAAATTACTAACACTAAAATAAAAAAACCTTTCACCTTGGATAATTTTTTTAACAAAATGATTTAGCTTCTTTGACTTTGGATTTAATCTGACACTAAAGAAGTTCATTTTATCACTTTATATAAAATCTAACATTGGATATCTTTATTTTGACTTCAGGTTGAAATTTATTATTACCTATATACCAAAATGTTTTACTTTTTATTTTATTTTAATTTCCATTTTATTTTAATTGTTTTAGAAATTGTGTTCCAATAGTTTTCAAACTACTTGGTGACTATTGTGAAGAGCTACATGATGTTTGTTTATAGAAACCATGGTGTGAGCATTTTACCCCAATAATAATAACCATTGTACAACACTAAACATGGAGTTTAGTTTCCAAGTACCTTATGATATATCTAAAACACCTAATGTCCCTTGTTTATACCAATTAAAATCCTCTTTTAGTCATCTAATTTATGGTGCACATGAGAGGAGCATATCTCTTAGGGAAGTTACTCTCACTGTACCCTCAAAAAAGGGGTTAGTGGGCTATAGGAATGGTTATACCTATGTAGCTAGTGATATGAAACATTGGGATAACACTAATCAATGAAAAATAAATTAAATTTGAGATCCTATAAATCATTCAAATGCTTTCCTATATCACCCTCATACCTTGATTTTGCTTGTATTATATTCATAAATATTAGCATTTCTTGATTCACATTATTTGTCATTTATACATGCTAAATAATTTTTTAATTTCAAATTCTTTGTATGTTTTAATTTCATTATATGTCTCATGGATATTCAAAGTAAATATGTTGCTTATGTACCTCATCTAGATTAATTATTTTTTATTCATGTTATACCTTTATTTTATCACAAGGAATGGAAAAAAAATCATATGCTATTTAAATTCATGCAATTCCTTGTAAATTATTATCTTACTTTCCAAATGTTATGCATTAAATTAATACATGGTTAATACTTAATAATATTCTAAAAATTACATTAGAGTAATCACAATCACATTATACTTCATAAATTATAATATCCAATATGAACTACTTCCTATCATCACTAGAAGCCAAAGAGATTCGGTACAACCCTTTGTGCTTATATATATTCTTAATCAACCCACTTCTCTCCCTTAATCAATTCCACTTATTTAACCAAGGCTCATTGTAAATTCCCATCTACAAGTTATTCAAATAAGAAGAGGGTGGCATATATTCCTCCACAACCAAATATTTTTATTTCTCCTTCCCCACCTCAACCTTATTCAAGTAAAATATATCAACCCAAAGGGTATGATATCATTGATCAATTACACAACACCCTGGCAAAAATTTCTATTCTAGAGCTATTATAGAGATAACCAACTTATAAATATGTCTTATATGCAATGTTTAAAGATACTACTTTTCCCATGGATATTTAGCTAAATAAATTTGCTTCTATCATGAAAAATATCAAATATATTCAAAATACTACTACTTTAAATAAGGAAGACATAACTCCATATCACATTAGTGAATAAAATCCCCATTTATTAATTTAAATTCAAATACATGGAAATATAATCAAATGTGGATTGGTCAATAATGGTTTTGGGATAAATATTTATAGTTATGACTTTCAACATAAATTGGATCTCAATAAAGATAATATTAAAAAAATCCACATAAATTATACATGGATTTGATAGTAATCCCCAAAAAATAATGGGAACCATCATATTGGACTTATTATTATGCCCTCAAATTATATCTATTATGTTTCAAGTCATACCCGAGATATTATAATACGTTCTATTATTAGGATGTCTATAGATTCATGTAATAGAGGCTATACCTTCCACCTTTCATAGATGCATCAAATTTTTAGATGATACACACAAGTATACAATTCTTTATGATAATTTATCCTTTCAATATTTTCAAAGAACATAATCAAAATCTAATAAGGTCTCTATCAAACCTCTTAAACAACTAATCCTAGTTGACCAAATGTGTATTTATGAAGTGGATGAATTAGTCACTATAAATTATACTACACAAGTCAATCAAATTCCTAAACTAGAAGAACCTATTCAAAAGGTTATAAAAAAGTGCAAATTTATATATAAGATACAATCAATATAGTAAAAAAAGTAGAATAAATTCACATAAAAATAGTAGAGCCTTCTAACACATTTTTGTTAATGGTTAATATGAAGGATTATTTTTTTTTAGATTAAGGACTACTATAGCAATGATGATGAAGATACATAAACATTAACAAATGAAAAACTATGAAAATTAAGTTTCAATCTAGTTGATGAATATGAATATTTAGCTCATTTTTTGTTTGAATTTATTAGAGTAGGTGGATATAAAAATGTATTTCATACACACAATATTGGAAAAAAATACATTTATAACTAACAAGAGCTACAAGATACTTCCCATACTTGAAATAATACATCACAATCTATACCATTATTAGTAGATCAAAATATGTCTCCTAATAAAGTAATCACATCTCCTAAGGAAGAGATGCAAACAAAACAACTTAGTTATTTCAAGATCAATATCCAAAAATTAATCCACAAAAGAGAGATAAAGGCATATTCAAAAACATATTACTTAATTAAGGCATCCCAAAACATGATGGAAATTCTAAGATCACTTCTCTAAATATGGTTACAAAAGAGGCAACACAATAATATTATTTTTTTAACTAAAACCTTTTATTCTCAAACCACTCATAGATGGCAAAAAATGCACCGGTGTTATAATTACTTGATTACACAATGCTAATATATGCATCTTATCTCATTTAAAAATTCTTAGATACAATACACAAAATCTTAATCAAGTTACACAACCAACACATTGCATCGGATATATCACATTACTAGTTACTCTTGGTCCTAAATGATGTTCAACATTATTCCACATTAATCCTATTTTAGAGCAATACAATTCAATCTTTGGAAGGTCTTGTAAAATATTAATGGAAGCTACACTCAATAAAAATTATGATTGTCTTACATTTCAACAAGATAACACAATGATCATTATTTCAAAAGAGAACATAATTACAACACAAAATGAATAAAATAGGGCATATTATAACCAACACATCTAAAGTAATTATGAATAATATGCATCATAAAACATAGTCCACTTGATCAAATGGTTCTGTGAAGCAGCATCCTATTCCAATTAGTGGTTTATAACAAAATTGAGAAGGTGAATATACTCTTTATGCATGTACTCCATGAGAACTCTACTTAGATAAAGTTATTGGTTAAACAACTTGCATATTTATATTTAGTTGTTATTTCTTTTATCTTATTGATATTTATTATATCCCAAATTCCATACCATTATTATATTACTTGTATTTATCATCACTTTGGGTACTTTCCATTTTAATTTTGAAACCAATTTTAATAATCCAAAAAAACTTACATCACTTGCAATACTCATTCTTTATGTCAAATTCTCTCACTCATTATTGCACATCTATACATGTTAAAGATTTTCTTACAATTACATGTGAATCTATCTCAAATTTAACCTAAAAATACATATTTATGCTTATAATTTAGGTTACAATGGCTATACTTGATTTATACATAATTAGGTGCATCTTACTTGCCTTCCCTTCTTGCTTACATTATGATTTTTCACCTTGTTGAGGATTGTTTGAATCCCCCCAAATTATTCCATTTCAAAGCCTTGTTTATCATAATTTTAAAAAAAAGTCAAATATATTAAAAAAATACAAAAAAATCAAATATATCAAATATTCATGAACATTCAAATATTACAAATTTAAAAACAAATTAAAATATTTTAAAAAATTCCAAAAATAGTACCTAACAATACTTTTCAAATACTATTAGCATACTTATTTTATATGCTATCTATTTCATATTTTATAAATGCATATTTTATTTATATTTCAATACATAATTCTTTCTCATGAGGTATATGAGTGTGATACAAGACATAATTTAACATAGTTCTTGATGTTGGGATTCCTTTATTACCTAATAACCTTACTAAGTTGGGCGCATCTCTTCATGTTTCATGCATAGTTTAACATGTATCTAGCCACAACCTTCTTCACCATCATGAGATATATATCATATAAATCTCTTGATAAATCACTCATACTTTTCAATTTTTTTTACTTAAATGATATGGATCCATTTGATGGGATCGAGGTCAATCGAGTGGCAGTCTTATATCTAGATGTTAATGGTATATAGATAGAGAGGGAGGGATATCCATATCTATTCACTTCATCTTATACATAGGGTAAGGTAGGATGCATTCACTTTAGAATTTAGAGCCCACAACAAAGTACTATAACTATATATGGATATGGCCCCAACCCCATCCCTTGCTCTATCCCTAACCCTCCCCTAGATAGATATATACCACACCTTCACCATATCCATATAGTTAGATGCCAAAAGAATTTATAAATAGATAAGTATTACCAAAAAACTCCATATATAGAGATGGGGTAAAAAAAATCCATATATAGAGGGGGGCACCATATAGTAACTATTTCTAGATAGATAGATGGGGATTGGGGTTCTCTATCAATAGAGGAGTAAGTGTAGTAGGTTTAAATGGAACTTATATACTCTAATAATGAAGTGGAATATCCACCCTTTGATTTATCAAAGAATATGAGGATCACCAACAGAGTGACTTCTGAGCCCACAAAGAAAATATATAGATAGGGCTATTGGGGATTAGTCTAGTCCCTAACCCAAAATTATCATATTAATATCATAATCCCCAACCTAGAATTTTGATCTAAGGCTTCAGTGGGAAATCAATCTAATATATATAATTTACAAATTATAGATAGAGGCTATAGGATATATGAGTATAATTCCCCATTCCCAGATATGGAGGCCTTTACACTACTTCCTTTTTCACTATGCCTTGTTTCAAGTTTTATTTCATGATAAGTTATAACTTACTTGCTCATTGTATGTATCTTATTGCCTTATTATGCAAAATTTACATATTATTTCTTGTATGAAAATATTTTCATTTGTCTATGGGCCCTTGTCCTTGTGTGTATGCGACATTCATTTTCCCCTTATATGAAACATGTGATCTTATATAAAAATTGCATGACATTGCATGAAATTTCTTGTGCCTATTTCTTGTTACTATGATGCCATGATTTATGTCCTGCATTGTTACTACTTATTACATATACTATGGTGCCATGATATAAACCATGCATATACTAATCATGTGCTTTAATGATTTATCTATCTATATTATTTCCAAAATAAAATCCAATGTTACATCTTACACTATGGTGCAATTACGAATCCAACTACAAATTTTCCATTACATGATTACATCTTTCAAACATTTTTACAATTATCTTCTGAGATATGTGATTTTAAAGATACATCTCTCATCTCAAATGGGGGGCATCATAATGGGTTTATCTTAGGAATACAAGTCCTCATGATAAAATTTAAAAATTATGACAATATAAAAAATTCAAAGTTATAGTTGATTCAAAGTTTTATTACAAATTTATAGATACTTGACACACATGCATGGGCATGTGCAACTAAAATCTAAAGTTGTATTTTTTTAAATTACATGTTTCAAATGTTTCAGATTACATGTTTTAAAATATTTATATTAAAATTTCCAAAATTTAGAAGTTACAAGTTTTGAAAATTTTCAAAGTTCAAAAATTAATAATATCAAAATAATATATATACAGGGGGCATGCTAATTGTTCATGTATGTGTTTCTAATATGGACATTCAAAATTTTTAAAATTTTAATTTTCAAAGTAGAAAATGTTTGAAATATAAACTATATCTGTATGTAGTGGCATGATTTGGATCAATGTTTAAAGTGGGCCATGTTAGAGTCTACTGACACTCAATGTCTATGGTTTCACTTTTCAAGATGTAGCAAGTCACAGTTAGTGGTTCCCCCCTTAAAATATTTTATAGAGTAATCTATATAGTCAAATGAGAGTTAGAGCATACAATATTTCTAATTAAATTGAATTTAAAGGTTTTGAAAATTAAGAATTGAACACTCTTAATTTTCCATAGGTTAAAAATTTCTCCAAATGACTCAACAAGGGGTAAAGCATTTCTCCATTTCCAAGTTACAGGGCAATTAGATTGCATAATCTTTTAGATGTATACTTTTCTTGATATCTTTTCAAATTACAAAATTAAAATTGTAATTTTCCAATTTTTAAATATAGAAAATAACTACTTTTAGTGTCATTGTTGCATGTTTCACATGAAGTCATAATGTATGATCAATACTCACATCAAAAGATAAAGTGTGTGTATACATTTAGTTTTTCATCTACTTGTAGATAATTAAATCTAAATTTTACATGATAAAATAGTCTTTCACACTTGATGAATATCACTCTAGGCTCTACCCTTAAGTTCTTAACTTTAGTACTACCGTAAGTCTCATGTTCACCATCTTACTATGCCTAAATTATTATCTTATGGTCTAACCTAAATTTTATGATTATCCAAATCACCTATATCCTATAGTATGCTTAAAAATTGATATATCCTTCATTATCAATTACAAAGATTCATAAATTCTCTATTCCATTGAGTGTGAAGACCTTTGGGGCTATCACATGACCATGGTGGCATGTTTTGGGTGCTAGAGAGCTCCAAGGGTGTGGGGAACACATTTGTCATGTACTCCACATGTGAGTGAAATATTATTAAATGTTTATTTAATAATTTCCATGTGACTTCCTCATTTATTAGAAGTGGGATTGATTTCCTTATTTTTAGGGAATTAATTATTATATTTTATTATTTCCATGTGACTTCCTTTTTTATTGGAAGTGGGATTTATTTCCTTATTTTTAGGGATATTGGTTGTTCATTGGAAAATGTAATGCCTTCTTTGTTTCAAAGAGTTGGTTGTGATCACATGTTATTGGAAAATGTGCCTTAAAAGGTGGAGACTCTATCGTTGGTGTGTTCCTTCTTGGATGGGCTTTTGGATGAGCTTGATGAGGTGAAACTAAGGTGTCCTTAGTGGATGATGCTTATCTTAGATAAGCATGGCATAATTTCTCCTCCTTTTGTGGATTTTCCTTCATTTGATATATATATATATATATATATATATATATATATATATATATATATATATATATATATATATATATATATATATATATATATATATATATATATAGGTGTGGTGTGGATTTTAGAGGTTGATGATTTATTTGTAGGGTGTGGCTTTGAGGATCAGAGTCAAAGTGCAAATGTTTTTGCAAAGTGCAGGTGTTTATTGCAAGGTGTGTTATAGCATCTTCTGAGATACAATATTATGTAGGTGTAGGTGAAAGTGAAACATTTATTTGTGCATCATTTTATACAAGAGATTTTTCTATCTCTATGAGAGTTCATTGTAATTTTGTTTTTAAGATTACATTTTTATTTGAGGACTTTCTTGGTGGATGTATCCCACTTTGGGTAAACCATAGTAGATCTATGTTATGCATGTTTTTATCTTGTTCTCTCCATTTATGCTTTCATAATATCTATGATTTGAGAAATGTTTCCATGATGCATGCTATTGCATATTTTAGATCTAATTTATGGTCATATTAAATTTGATTTAAAATTTTTTAATTTCCAAACATTTGATATCAAAGAAATTGGTTATGTTTTTTTGAAGCGGTAAATCATAAGAAGGCTATTATATTGAGTGGGAGCTATGGGAGAAGAGATTAGATTTAGAGTTGAGAAGTTTGATGGTAAGCATTTTGGTTTGTGGAAAATGTAGATGGAATATTACCTATATCAGAAGGAGCTTCATCTCCCCTTAGAGGGGAAAGGAGAATAACCTATAAGTATGAGTGATGTGGATTGATCATTGCTTGATAGGAAGGCATTGGGAGCCATTTAGTTTTATTGGATTTAATATTTTTTATTAGAAAACCACAAAAGATCTCATGGATAAACTTGGAAAGTTATATGAGAAACCCTATGCTTATAATAAAAAAATTTCTTATGAAAAGATTGTTTAACATGAAAATGTTTGAGAATGGTTCAATAGCTAATAATATAAATGATTTTAATATGATTGTAATTATGCTCACTTTATTTAGAATTAAGTTTGATGATAAAGTTAAATATTTTTTAATCTTATGTTCTTTGTTTGATAGTTGGGATAGGTTGGTTATGGTTGTGAGTAATGCAGTCCCTGCCAAGAGACGCTTGAATTTTAAGGATGTTGTAGGTGTGATTCTTAGTGAGGAGATGCAAAGGAAAAGTACTAGTGAATCATCTTTAGGTAATGCTTTATATATTGATACTAGAGGGATGTAAAAAGATGAGCAAAAGAAACCATAAAATGTGAAAATGTATATCTAAGTCCAGATCCAGATCCAAGATGATATGTTGGCATTATGGGAAGAGTGGACACTCAAAGAAGGATTATTAGTCACTTCAGGATAAGAATGCTAATAAGAATGAAATGAATGAGGTAAATGTGACATCAGGTAAATCATGTCAAGATGCCTTAATTCTTTCCATGGATAGTTTTTCTAAGTCTTGGTTATTAGATTCAAAAGCTTCTTTTCATGCCACCTCACATAGGCATTATTTTATTGATTATGTTCAAAATAATATAGGACATGTTTATCTTGGTGATGATGAACCATGTGAGATAGTAGGGAAAAGTTATGTTTAGGTTAAGATGTAGAGTAGGTACACATGGATCCTTAAGGATGTTAGACACGTGCCTATGTTGAGATGGAATTTAGTTTTAGTGGGGAAATTGGGTAGTGAGGAATGTTTAGTATTGTTTACTATAGATTCTTGGAAAGTTACATAAGGTGATCTTGTGATCTTGAGAGGTAAGAATCTTGGTACTTTATATTTGACTAGTAGTGTTGATTCCATTGATATAGTTACTACAGATGGAGATGTAACTATGTGGAACTATAAGCTTGGTCATATGAGCCATAAGGGCATGTAGATCTTAAAAGATAAGTTGCCTAGATTAAAATATCTAGATATAGACTTGTATGATAATTGTGTGTATTTGAAATAGAAGTGGGTTAAGTCTTGAAGGTTGGACCCACAAAGAAAGATCATAAGTAGAGTTGGTACACTCAAATGTGTGGGGACCAGCTTAGGTATCTTCGATTGGTGGATCTAATTATTATGTTACATTTATTGGTGATGTAACTAATAAAGTTTGGTTTTATTGCATTAAAAATAAATCTGATGTATTTAACACTTTTGAGAACTAAAAAAACTTGGTTGAGAATGAAGTAGGTCTCAAGTTAAAATGTCTCAGATTACATAATGAAGGTGAGTATTATAGTAATGTCTTCTTTGATTATTGTTTTAACAATGGAATTTGTAGGCAAAGGATGGTTCTAGGAACTCCAAAGTAGAATGGGGTATCTGAAAGGATGAATAGAACATGTTAGGAGCATGAGGTTATATGCAAGTTTGCCTTTATTGTTTTGGGTAGAAGTAGTTATCATGATAGTATATATGATTAACAAAGGATCTTTTATGCCTTTGGATGGAGGCATTCCTAAACAAGCTTAGTCTGGTAAGAATGTTGATTATTCTTTTCTTAGAGTCTTTGGGTGTGAGTATTTTTCTCTCATTAAGAAAGAGGATAGGACCAAGCTCGAGGCAAAATCAGAAAAATGCACATTTATTAGATATGGTGAGGATGAATTTGGTTTCCATTTATGGAGCATTAAAGATAATAAAATATTTGGTCTAGAGATGTAGTCTTTAATGAAAAATTCATGTATAAGGATTAGTTATAGGAATAGGAACAAGAATAGAAAGAGTGCACGATTTTGGAGGACATTGCAGATAGAAAAGTATCCAATGATTCAATTTAGGAACCTTCTACACAAGGACCCAAAACTCCTATGGTAATAAGGTCTTCTAGGGTAAGAATAACACTTGAACATTTTTCTCCTTCTTTGAATCATTTATTACTCACTGACAATGGAGAACCAAAGTGTTATGAAGAAACAATATAGGTAGATGCCAACTTGAAGTGGGAGCAAGCCATGGATGATGAGCATAGATCTCTCATGGAGAATCAAATGTGGGATTTGGTAAGGCTAACTAAGGGAAAGAGTGCATTGCCAAACAAGTGGATATTTAGGATAAAAGAAAAGGATGAAGGGAGAAAAAGGTATAAGGCCAGGATGGTGGTTAAGGGGTTTGCACAAAAATTAGGTATTGATTTTGATGAGATTTTATCTCCTATTTTAAAAATGACTTCTATTAGGACTATTCTTTGTTTATTTGTAGTTGAATATTTTCACTTAGAATAGTTAGATGTGAAAATTGCTTTTCTTCATGGTGATTTGGATGAAGAGTTATTTATGAAGCAACCAAAGGGATATGAGGTCAAAGGGAAGGAGAAATTTGTGTACAAACTAAAGAAGAGCTTAGATGGCCTAAAACAAGCTCCATGGTAATGGTATAAGAAATTTTATTTTTTTATGTTGGAATAAGAATATCAAAGGTGTCATTCTGATCATTACATGTACATCAAACATTTTGATGATGGTTCCTTTATTATATTATGCTTGTATGTTGATGACATGTTAGTTGTAGGAAATAACATACATAATATTCATATGCTCAAGAAATAACTTAGTGACTCCTTTTATATGAAGTATTTGGGTGTAATGAAACTAATCCTTGGTATGAGGATTATGAGTGACAAGAAGGAGAGGCAACCGATCTTATCCCAATCAGAGTATGTGAAGAAAGTCTTGGAAAGGTTTAGCATGTTGGATGCTAAATCTATTGGTACTCCTTTGGTAAGCCACTTTATATTATCAAAGGAGTAGTGTCCCAAGACAAAAGCTAAAAATCTTAAGATGTCCAAGGTACCTTAATCATTGGTAGTTAGTAGCTTGATGTATGCTATGGTTTGTACTAAGATGTATATTTCCCAAATAGTGGGAGTTATGAGTAGGTATATGGGTGATACATGTTATGATCATTTGTAGATAGTTAAATGGATTCTTCATTATTTGATAAGAATCATGGATTTTGCATTATGTTATGGTAGATCAGATACCATTTTGCATGGTTATGTGGAATCAAATATGGTAGGGGATATTGATAAGAGTATGATGGGATATATATTTACTGTTGGAGATACAGTGGTTATTTGGATTTGTAAGATATAAAATGTTGTGGCTTTGTCAACCATAGATGCATAGTATGTTGCTACCATAGAGGCTAGCAAGGAAATGATTTGGTTATAGGAGTTGTTTTGAGAGTTGGGGTATGAGCAAGAAGTTGGGAGACTACATAGTGATAGTCAAAGTGCTATTAATTTGGCAAAGAACTCTGCTTTCCACTCGAGGATGAAACACATTTAGTTATGTTATCACTTCATTAGGACAACTTTGGAGGAGAACTTGGTGAAGCTAAAGAAGATTCATACTAGCTAGAATCCTATGGATATGATGACTAAGGTGGTTTCATTGGAAAAGTTGAAACTATGTTTAAATTTGGTTGGCTTTAGTAGTCATGGATCAGTGATAGATTTTGTTCAGGAGAAATGGTCTCTAAGTGGGATATTGTTGAGTGTGGGGCCCTTTGGGGCTATCACATAACCATGGTGGCAAATTTTGGGGGCTTAAAGAGATCCAAGGGTGTGGGGAACACATTTCTCATGTACTCCACATGTGAGTGGAATATTATTAAATGTTTATTTAATAATTTTTAGGTGACTTCCTCATTTATTAGAAGTGGAATTGATTTTTTTAATTTTTAGGGAATTACTTGTTATAATTATTTATTTCCTTATGAATTCCTTTTTTATTGGAAGTGGGATTGATTTCCTTATTTTTAGGGATATTGGTTGTTCATTATAAAATGTAATGCCTTCCTTGTTTTAAGGAGTTGGTTGTGATACATGTTGTTGGATAATGTGCTTTAAAAGGGGGAGACTCTATCTTTGGTGTGTTCCTTCTTGGATGGGCTTTTGGATGAGCTTGATAAGGTGAAATTGAGGTGTCCTTAGTGGATGATGCTTATCTTGGATAAGCATGGTGCAATTTCTCCTCCTTTTATTGATTTTCCTTCATTTACTATATATACACGTGTGGTGTGGCCTTTAGCGGTTGATGATTTATTTTCAAGGTGTGGATTTGAGGATCAGAGTCAAAGTATAGATGTTTTTGCAAAGTGTAGATGTTTATTTTAGGGTGTGGTATAACAACTTATGAGATATAATATTGTACAGGTGTAGGTAAAAGTGCAACATTCATTTGTGCAACATTTTATATAGGAGATTTTTATATCTCTATGAGAGTTCATTATAATCTTGTTTTTTAGATTATAGTTTTATTTGAGGATTCTTTTGTTAGATGTATCTCATATTGGGTGAACCATGGTAGATATGTGTTATGTGTGTTTTTATCTTATTCTCTCCATTTATGCTTTCATAATATCTATGATTTAAGGAATGTTTCTGTGATGCATGCTATTGCATATTTTAGATCTGATTTAAGGTCATATTAATATGGTTTAAAGTTTTTAAATTCCTAACATATTCTCTAGGACACTAACATTAATAGTTGGAAGCTAGTGTCAATGCTAGTGTCTATACCATATAAAAATCAAAATTTCAAATATTTTGATATATATGGGTCGACATATTGGTTTAAATTAACCCTTTATGATATTATCTTAAAAATATGTTGTATAAATACAAGTTAAAGACCATTCATTATCAACAAGTAATTTTCAAGCACACCTCTCAAATATAAAAAAATATCTTATTTTACCCTATTTAAATATGAGTCATAGGAGAAATATTCCTAGGTTTTTAGCATTCAGAATGTATCCTATGAGAATTATCTGTCAAATTTAAATTTATATCACTACATGTACTCACATATAGCATATTTCACCCTTATTCACACATAACCCCACACGTATGAGAGAAATACATATGTTTGAGGCAAAATTTAGAGTATTGGCTATGTAGGCAACACTCACTAATAGAGGGGAGTTTGAGGTCATATCAAATTCACTTGAGCCACTAACCCCTAATTTCCAAAGTGGCATGCCCTAATTAGATGATATAGGGATTTGAGTAAAAGACTAACATTGATAAGTTGTAAGCATGATTTGAACAAATAATCTCAAAGGTATACTTAACCCTAATAGGCACATGTGGAGTTTATAGAAAAGATTCAACATTCCATATAGGACACCAGTGGAAGAATTAGGACACTATCCTTGATTCTAGTGTCTATAGGGTGACACAAGTGTCTATAATGGAAGAAACCAAATATTTAGAATCTAATGATTAGATATAGATCTTTAGACAATCCATTTCTGCACTTGTACTACTTAGACTTACTTTTTCATCAATGTATAAATTAATTACAATTTCCCCTTAACATTTATATTTCTATAACATTGAATGTTGTACTCTATATATTTAGCATATTCTTAGATTCAAAATATCTTATCAAAATATTAGTAGAATCTAAATTCATTTAATTAGCATAATTTTTAGAGTAGTCTTCTCCTAGATTGATTAGTCTACTCTTTCCTTTAATCCTTACTTCTAGAAAGGGTTAAACATTTGGTGAACTTGACCTTTAAGTCTAATTGAACAAACCCTAGTTTGTCTTAGGGTTTAAACCTTTTAAGGTTTCAAATTGTTGAGTTTATTTTCCATATCTATTTTTTTGGGCATATTATAGGTGATGCTTGTTCTCCTTATTTCCCTAACCTTTTTAATATTTCTCTTGGATCCTTTCCATGTTTTTTTCCTATAATTTCACTTTATTTCACTTTAATTGTCATGGATGTTATATATTGATGACTATGATGCAATAACTATCCAAATCTCTATAAAAAAAATTTATTGATTTTTTTCCATATCATGTAAGACATGGAAATAAGATAAATCATATTCAAGATTCCATAAGGCCTCATCTTAACTCTCCATATGGTGATAACTACCAAACCTCTAACTAGGTTCATGTTATCACTATCCAAAGAGATAAGTGGAGAAACCCAATAGTTTTAAATGAAGGTAATCAATATTTCTTTATTCAACCCCCTATATCTCCCACATCTCCTCTAGATGGTGTGCACATGCATATTCAATTCGAGGTATATAGAGTTTATTCTTGTGAATCCCTTAAAGATAATATCATCACTATGACAAGGTCAATATAAGAGTTATTAAATTGAAGTCAGTATCTAGTTTCAAAGGAAAAATCATGGAAAATTAATAACACACATAAATAATATATACTATGTTATTGGTAATCATGTGTTTTCATTTTCACCTCAGGATTGGAAGCCAAAATATAATACATCTACTTTGAAAATTGAATAAAATGATACTAAAATACCAAGTGAAATTATTCAAAAGGCATAATTAGAGAAATAAAATATTAAAAATACATAATTAGAGCAATAAAATATATAAAAGGAAAATCTAGAACAAATAATGCTAAAAATTGATCAAGGAGTCAAAGCAACAATTATATCATTTCCTAGTGTTCAAACAAATATACATAATTATTCTCTAGTCCATAATGAGATGAAAAATCCTAATAATGATGAAAATATTAAAATTTAAACTCCAATATATGGTGTAATGAATATATCATACACAAATATAAAAGATAATAAAAATAGTATATCACAAGTTCATGAACAACCTAAGAAGTTAGTCCTTTCCTATGATAACTATGGTTATGTAGAAGATGATTGAAATGACACAACTAATATTAAATATGAATATGTAAATATAAATGATTATTATGACACACATGATACATGGCCTTCATAGAGGCAACCCCTTGATGAATTCCTCATCTTCTAGTATCACTTTTCCTGATATGTAGCTTCTTTGGTCTTTTCCTTGTTTTTCAGCCATTTCAATTCCTCTTATGCAAAATTTACATTTAAAATAATAAAAAAATAAAAAACATTAAAATCAAGAAGAAATATAATTTTTTTAGCAATTCTCATGTTTACTATATTTTGCATATGGTTTTTCTGTGTGTTACTAGGTAGCATATCATTTCTATGCACACATATGTTTCATGAGTACTTGAGTGTGATATTATTTCTATTGATCATGAGTGATATAGGTTTTATTTTTGTATAATCATTTTACATTATCAAGTTGAGCTTACATATTTATTCTTACACATGCATATACTAATGCTATTATCTTAGACAATGTACTTGATATGTTATTATAGAAGGCTTTTTGTTTCTCTCTCTCTCTCTCTCTATATATATATATATATATATATATATATATATATATATATGTATGTATGTATGTATGTATTTATGCACACACACACACACACACACACACACACACACACACACACACACACACACACACACACACACACACACACACACACACACACACACAGAGGAACTAGCATGAAATGTTTATTCTAGTTGATTATATTTCAGTTATTTCATCTTATCATAGGGATTACTTGAGTTTAATTCTTGTTTGATTATTTGCATTGACTATGGAACATTTGAATATGTTCCTTGTTTATTGACCCCAATGCCCAAGTTTTAATTGTTTCTTTGGTGTGTGGATATTTGAACATGTCCTCCCCTTTGAGTGTGTAATATTTAAACATTCCCCTTGTTTGCGGTATCCTTAAACCTCTCTTTTCATGAAATTGAGATATCTTGTGTGTGTGATTTATTATTTTTTGAGCTTGTTACTTATATACATTACCATTATCCATATTATGCATCTTAAGGCTTGTTATGTTTAGATATTGTGATATTCATTCATACATCTAATTATACATGATACCCAAATATGTTTCTTTGCTACATTATTGATACACATATAACATGGTTATCTTATCCTTTTGAGATAAGGTGACTATCATGTTACTTTCCCCTCACTTCAAAATGGGGGGCATATCAGTGGGGGGATCTCATAAATACATGAATTTAAATATAAAAAATCAACAAAATTGGTAGAATTTGATATAATTTACATGATTCAAATATACACTTGTGATAAAATCTTATACATTTATCACATATTTGGGAAAGAGTTTTTCATATTTGTGCCATATATTATACATAGTTTATAGAGCATAGGCTATATTTTGAAATATACTTCAACTTGAGACACATTTTAGGTGTATATGCCATGAAAATGCATCAAACTACACATACATTATTTAAAAAATACTAATATTCATCCTCTAACCTTACAAAGAATCACCAACTAAGCTTTTATTTACTACAATAGTTGGATTCCTTGAATAGTGTGATTGAGATTATTCACCCTCAATGGACTAGGAACTACCTTTATTAATGTGGGTTAATATGGATACACCATTTTAATTGAATGAGATTAGATAGATTGGATATATTATGTTTACATTTGGGTTGTATAACTCACCCTTACACCAAATTAGGGGGAATGATGACCCTCTAATTACCCTCTTCATATCTCCAAGGTTCATTTGTGAAGCTCTCTCTAATGTTTCAACTAGGAAGCATCTTCAACAAAGCAAACTGATAATGGGAAACACGGTTACATTGAAACACAAGTATACTCCTTCCTTTCTCTCATTTATTTTAAACAATTTTAATTATTCATTTTAAAATTATATGCACTAATTACACATATCATATGCTCTTGGTTATAGGTAATATAAATACATAAAATTTAAATAAGGCTCAATTAAAATCAAGTTGTGATGAACACACCAAAATATGCATTTATTTCATTTAAACTAGTGATTTCATCCTTATGCATTACAAGATTAAAGGGGGGATATATATATTCACATCTAGATTTTACATGATAAACTATTCTTGTACACTTGAAAAATATCACTTTAGGATGTACCTTTTTTTATTGACTTTCTCACTACTATAAGGCTTATTTTCACCATCTCACTATGCTTAAATTCTTATATTATGGTCCATTCCTAATATTTTGATTACCTAGATAACTTGTAGCCCATAATATGCTTAAAACTTGATAAATATCTATCATTATTAGTTATAAACTTAAACAATTATCTATTCTCTAAGAAAATAATGTTTAGATAAATAAAAATCATCAAGTATATTATCATCAAGTAATTTTCAAGTACACATCTAAAACTTACCAAGAAAAATCATATCTCAAGTATATAAAATACCCTTTTGTTCCCTATTTCAGTATTAATCATATGAGTAGTATTATTATAGGTTTGAAGGATTAAAATATCACCTCACAAAAAATATTCATCAATTTGAAATATATATCACTATATGCACTCACATATAACATATTTCACCCTTTTTCACACACAAACCCACACAAAAGGGAAAACTCAATATGTTTGAGGTCCTCTTTGAAGTATTGGCTAAGTAGGTAGTAGTCACTAATAGAGGTATTTTTGAGCTTAGTTCTACTTTAATTGAACCCAATAACCCATATTTTTTAAGGTGAAATTCCATAATTAGAGGATTTAATATTTTGATAAAAATATTGATGTCAAAAACCTATGTGTGCAATCTCAACAAAGAATTTGAAAGGATATAATGAACCCTAACATGTGCAGATAGAATTTACAAAAAAGATTCAATATTAAATACAAGATACTAGTGTCAAATTAGGACACTAATATTAATGTTAGTGTCCATATAATGACACAAGTATCTAGACTGGTAAAAAGAAAATATTCAAAATTTGAAGACTAGATGCAGATTTTTAGACAATACATTCTTACACTATTTCTACTCAAACCTGCCTATGCATCAATGTCTAAGATATGTATAATTTGTCATTCACATTGCTATTTTTATAGCATTAAATTTTTTACTTTCTATTTTATCTTATTCTTAAATTTAATATATCTTGTCTTAATACTAATAGAATATAAATTCATTTAATTGGCTTAATTTTTAGAGTTGTATTTTCTTGGATTGATTAGGCTACTCTTCCATTTAATCCTTATTTTTTTTTAAAAAGGTTAAAAAATACTTTAATATAGTCATTTAATTTCATTTCATCACTGGAATAAATTGGGGGAAAATGTAAACACTCAAAATTAATCATTAAGTGCTTGATAATGCTTATTCTTGACATACTTACCCCTAATTGGCATATTTATCATTTCACTCACTTGAAATCTATATGAGAGATTTATTTGTATTTTAAAAATTGAAAAAACAAGATATAAATACTTAATTCTATCACATTTATCCATAGTTAACTCACATACCTATGGTAAGCATGTCTTAAATGTCTTTGGTCTTTAGGGAAAAGTCTACACTAGGCAGACAAGACTACATTATGGCCCTATCGAACTAGTGTGACGTTGTACCCCATACTCCAATGGTAATTTTTAAATTAAAACCATTTAATATTACCCTTTATATATTTTTTAAAATTTTTTTTAGCAAAAATATTTGAATTTATCTATATAAGCACATCAAGGCTTATCTAAATATAACTGACATCTATCAAGCAATCACTTGGCATGCAAAGAGAAAAAGAGTACTATTTCTTCATATATCAATTCTAAAACATCCTAATAGTAATAATCTAATTCTAAAAAATATTTATTACATGTTTTAATATGTGAAATTTATATTTCTAATTAGAAAGTAAGAAATAAAGCTCTCTATTCTAAACTTACATAGAACCTCAAACTGAGCTTAAAAACAAAAATGCAATATACCTTCCCCTTATCAAAAAAATGAAGATATTATCCTTTGATGAATTTATTGTGATCTTATGATCTTGTTATATGTTTTCTTAATGAAAATATCCAATTTAAGATAAATTAAACAAAACTTTGTGGGATGATCTTGATTCTTAAGATGAAACTTAATAGAAAATTCAATAGCAATTCTATAGATTGATGATTGATTTTTCAACATGGAGAAAGTACATTAATTTATAGACTTATCACATGGGAAATGGATGGTAATATTTATTTTTTAATTATTAAATAATTTCAATTTTTGAAAGGTTGGATTTGAGTCCTCATCTAAGTGGAGAAGACCATTTCCTCAAGTTGTTGAGAAGTGTGAGGTAAGTTAGTTCATAGTTAAAATTTTATTAGAAATGAGTCAAGGTAGTTTAATGACTCACCATGGTAGTTTCATGTTACAAGGAGTTGGTTGGGTGACTCAACACTTGGTTGATATAAATATGGAGATATTTGGGTGACTAAACCTCTTGATGGAGAGATTTAGCATGTGGTTTGGTGATTTAGAATTGGGAATTATTAATTAGTTTTATGGAATTATGTGCATGATTAATTAGAAATGGATTAGTTAATTAACTATTTAAATTTTGGAGGGAAAATTATATTAGTTAATTTAGGATAAAATACATGATTATAATGATAATTTAGTAAAGAAATCAAATAATTGTGTTGATGTTTAGTGAAGTAAATTATAATGTTATATGTGGCAGAATTCATGTGTCTACATTTACTCCTCTTTGAAAGGGTGTTGTAACTAGAAGAAGCAATGAATTTTAAAAGAAAAACAAAAATTAGAGTGGAAATAGATATGAAAATATGCTTTGAGTGGCTTGAGCAAGTGATTGGTTTAGTATATGCTCCCTTGAGAGATTGTGTGAGGAAAAATGATGCAGACAGGTGGTCAAAATGAATAAATGATGAAAGAAGATTAGAGTGGATAGAAGGAAAAATTATGTGTGATATCACAATTAAAAAATAAAACATTTTTCAATTAAATTATTACATATTTTTATGCATATGTAAAATGATTTACCTTGAGAGGATAGTTTCACAAGAGTAGATTGTTAGAACCAAGATAAGTTGCACTCTTGAATTTACCTCATGTAGATAGTTGCATGGACATGAATGTGAGAAGGATATATCCCATTGATAATATATGAGATATTAGGAGATAAATATAAATTTTAATGATTTTTTATTGATTTACTTGATTAATTTTCAAGAAAAAAAATAGATAAATCCCATTAATCATATGTTTGATGAGGTGAGATATTTATGAAATAGGTTAAAATTAGATAAAATTATTGGTTGGGATAAAAATTAGGATTGGGGTAGGTATATAGATATGCATAAGGATAAAAATTCAATTCATTTTAATCCATTTTTACTTTTTTTCTACCTAAGATTTGAATAGTGATATGGATTTACAGAAGGGAGTCCTAAAAAATGGACTAAATTCCAGTTGATAGGCATAGTAGTGAGTGAGTAAGGGAGCATCAGAGACCATGAGAGTGTGGTATTGTGGTAGGTAATGTTTGAAATATTTTAAATTTGAAATATATTATAATTAATGCATGGGAAATTCTTATCTCGAGTTGGTACCCCACCCACCCTAGCTTGTCTCATGTTGGCCCTACTTTTAAGCTCAAGTTCTGCCTGAGTTCATCAAATGCACAAGGGTGAAGGGACCATAGGGTGTAACATGAAGGCCCTAAAATTGAGGGATAAATATGACCAAATAACTATAGGGAGTAGACCAAAGGCCAAATATGAAGAGTTTAAATGACCCCAAGGAGTGATAAAGTATGGGCAAACTGACCTACTAATAGAGACCAACCTCCCTAAAGGGGTTAGCTCGGGCTAGTTGATTTGGGCATACTTAGGTTGGGTGGGTGGGGTTAATCTCCTCCCCACTTGAAATACCTATAAAAATCAATCTAACCCCATTATGGATCATCCTAATCCAAATTTATACTCCTAATGTGTGGGTCTATCCTAAACTAATTAGTTGTTTTCCTAATGACAATTTAAGTGAAAAAATCAACAAAATTATTGAGTCAAATGGTGAAATATTTCATTTTAAATAATTATTTTGTGAATATAAATGAATTAATTATCATAGTAGTTAATTCATGTGTTTTAATGGTGAAATCATCATCATGTTAGTAAAATCACCATTAGGGTGATGAAATAATATTAATGGTGGAAAAATCATCAAAATGATGAAATCATGAAAGATAGTGGCATATTTGTGATAAATAATAGTGAAATTACTAGGGTTGGTTTGAATGGATTAGTTATAAGAATGATGAAAAATGGAATGATGATTATACATTATAAGTGGATTATTAGATAGAGAAATAGTGATGATTTGTGGGTAATGTTTGACTATCTAAACTACTATTTTATTTTGATTCATACTTAGTTATTTATGGAGTTAGTATTAGATGTTAAAACAAATAGTTAGTATAGATTAGTTTAATTGATGTTATAAATAATGTAATTATGTGGATGGGATATGAGATGCTTAGGCTTGCATGACGTTCTAACTTGTTTTGATAAACTTTATTTTTATTTTACATATGAAAATATGCACCAATGGTATTTGAAACCATGATGATGTTTCATAATAACACAAGGATTAAAATATGCATAGGTGTAATACATAATGAACCATGATATGGATAAATCATGATAACCTTGTTATAATTCACTTAATACCTTGACACAAGATCAATAATCAAACAACCAAAGCACAATATATATATATATATATATATATATATATATATATATATATATATATATATATATATATATATATATATATATGAAAATGTATGTAAGCAAACAAACAAAATTAAATAAAACATACAAAAATAAGTATGCAAACAAATAAAATTAAGTAAGCAAACTAAAATAAAATATACAAATAAAAAGTGGATAAAAAACACAAAATTAATCAAACATTTTTGTGTTTTTGTCTTGTGCTAAGTTAAAAAACCTTTGTGATTTAGAGGAGCTAATAATGAGACAAATAACCTTTTTATTACCCCAAAAAATGATATATGCCAAGGGGTAGATGTGGGAAAGATAGGGCCCAATAAAGATAGAATGGTATGCCTATGATATGATAAGGGATTCTAATTGAACTAAGGACAAATGATTTTTGGATTTTAATACCTTTTTGGGGGTTTTTTTTATAAATTTTTTGGGAGATTTTTGGGCTATCAAATAGGCTATGTAGATAAGAAAAGTAGTTCTAGAATTAGGAATGTAGATGATGGATGATTATTATAGATGTGATTAATGCATGTATAATACTTGAATGAAGTAAGAGTCTATACCCAAGCTTCATGAAACCATATAAGTAGGTGATAATGTGACCATGTGTGTATAGACGTGGATGTGGGTACACCAAGATTTTTTTGAAACATGGGTCAAAACTTCATTTGTGTATTTATTAGAGATAAAACAAAATGGGATGTAGGGTGATTTGATAAAGCTAGAGTGACCTTAGTGAAATGGGGTTTACATAAGTGTATAAATGAAGGATTGGATGCCCCCATGGAAAAATTGATATTTATCAACAATATATTCTACACATGGCACCAAAAAATTGGTTTTCACCATGGTTCTTTCCCAAAGCGCCATAAGAATGGTTTTTACTTTTGGAAACTTTATTTATCTCTCTCTCTCTCTCTTGATATTTTTATATAAATGACAACAAAACTAGATCAATTTAAGCATGGAATTTATTGATATGCATGATGTTCATAGCTTCATCAAGTTATTCACCCTATTTAATTATGAATTTATAAGTGTATACACATACTATTTTCAAACTTTTATCAATTACTAACACTTTGTATCTTGTAAGAACCCATAGAGTCTCAATCTCTTTGAGTGCATGCCCTAAGGGGTGAACCAAGAAAGGTGTGGGTAGACCATTGGTGCTTCATAAGATTGTTGTACCTTTTTCCACTTGTTATCTACACACTTGTCTCTTGAAACCATTATCCCTAATCTTGTTCTTCTCTATTGTACCCTTTACAGTCATTTGATACATTTTATCCTCCTTTTCCTCACCTTAATCACTTTTTTTCAGTCGATTATGCTAGGTCAACTAGGTCAACCCTATAAAATTTTGGGTAATTTTCACTTAGGAACTAGTTTGGCCTTTGGCCAACCTATCTCATGACTTAGTGAATTATTGACCAAAACTGTGCTAGGTCAACTGGGTCAACCCTATCGATCAATATTTTTGAAAGGGTTAAGGGTCAAATTTGTCTATATATACAAGTTCATTTCTATTATTTATTATGAGAATAAGAAGTAAGAGCAAATAAACATCTACTTATTGACCATTCTACTTGAGAAGCAAAGCTTAGGGTTCCATAGCTTTTTTGGATATATGAATCTTGTCTTTTGGAGAAGTCTTTTAGATGCATTGATAGGTTGTGTAGCCTAGAGCTAATTTGTCTTTTTCATCCTTACATACCACAACAAACTCTTTCAAAGCATCTTAGCCAAGGGAGAGATTGAGTCTTGACCAATTCATCTTCAAAGGTAAGTATTCCTAACTTTGTTTATCCTTTGTAAGAGTAGATAGATATGCATTTTTACTTCTCTTCCATGTATTATGATTATGTATACATTGATGTGAGTATATGTATTATATGCATGTTGAGTTTTATTTATCTAAGCCCTACTTTTTTCCATAATATTTGGTGAGCACAAGATTAGATTTACTTTATAGTTTAGGTGAAATATCAAAACTCAGGACCCCCTTAGGGTTATTACTTGATTATGTTAGATTAGAGGCTTTGGAACCATCCTTAACATGGTGTATTATGGTAAGAAATACCCTAATCAGGTCTAACATATCCCCATATTGGTCATGTTACCTCTTAAAAAAAAAGTCCCCAATCATAAGTGTATGGTATGATCTATCTTCTCTAAGCTAGGATTGATCTATAGACATGATGCATTTTTGATTGCATACATTTTAGTGAACCTTATGTGAACCTAACCCTTGAAGGTTTTTCTTCACTTATTTCATCATTTTATAATTTTATTTTTCATATATTTGAGATGTTGGGTCAAATGCATCAACACAATACTAACTTCTATATATAGGTTTAACACATACATAAAAATGACTCTGTTCTATTTGTGAAGGTTTTCCAAAATTCTAGTTTAGACTACTAGATTGACCTAATTGACCCTGTACATTTTTAATCATCAAATTTAGAATATTATGTTGACCCAATTGACCCTAAACGTTTTTAGGCTGTTAGTAATAGATTATGTAAAGCTTGGTCAACCTAGTTATCAAATTTTGCAATATGAATCAAGGTTCTTTAACAAAAATCTTATTTTTATCTACATCCTCCGACCCACCAAGGTTACTTTCTATCATCCTTTGTCATTTTTAGAATTTTTATAGTTATATTTTTCATAGATTTTAGTCTTTAAAAATACCTTTGTATAGTCAATTAGGTCAACCCTATTGACATAGTTTTGTATTCAGTGTGTAGTCTTGAAAACTAGGTCAACTTTTTCAATGTAGTTTACTTTGAAAATTTTTGCTTCGACAATATAGTATTGACCCTATCAACCCCATTCCATATTATTTACATACATTGTCAAATAAATTAGCACTATATTGTGTTTCAAAGTTATAATTAACCCTTATATGTTAGTAATTATTTCACACTTTCATTTCTTGTTGCTTGCATGCTTAGAATAGATCAAATAGCCTAATTAGGTAGTTTTCAATATACCATTTAGTTTCACTATTTTATCTTTTATGCACACATTAACAAATCAAAAAATATTAAAATTTATTTTAACAATTATCTACCACCTACATATTTGGATTTCATCACCAAGGGGGAAGCCAACTTAGTTTTCTGGCCAAGTATAAACATGTGGTTAATTTTATATTTTGACTAAGCACTAGACACCCTTATCATTGTGGTGTGTGAAGTGAGGGGGTAGTCCCCAATACCAAGATTTTACCATTACCAATACAGATCCATTTTAGCCCAAACATCCTAAAACCATCCTTAGATTACTTTCTAGTTCCTTCTTATAACCAACTTCCTATCATATCTATAATTATACTCTAGTAATCTAATAACATTTAGGTTGACTACTTAGTTAGCTTTTAAATTCCAAGTTGATTTCTTGTTCTTTACTCAATTGTATGTTGTATTGTAAAAACTTGCATTAACCAACATTGGTGAAAGGTTTTGTGCTATGTGCTTCAATTGGATCAACCTCGCTGATCCAATTGATTGTGTGTTTATTTTCATTTATTTCTTTCTTAAGTAATTGAAAAAAATTCTTGTCTCAATACACAGCCATTTTTGTTAACACAATCTCTTACAAACTAGTTATTTTTCCCTATTTCATGTGCTAGGTCAACCCAATTAAACCTGTACACTTTTTTAGCCTTTGTCTATGATGATAGGTCAACTTAGTTAACTTTTTATAGTTTTTAAGCCCTATTTTCTATACTGGGTTGACCCAGTCAACTCTGTACAATTTACTATCACTTCTTATTTCTTGATTTATGCATCTCTCTTACCTTGTTTAGTCATTCTCTTTCATCATTCTCTTTCTATTTGAAGATATATTAAGTTGAATTCAATAGGTGTTATGAGTTTTACCAACCCTCATAGGGTATCTCATAAGTAGAGTAGGGATCCTCTCCTAGATGAGAGTAATGTTCATATAGCCACTTGCACAATGAACTATGGGACCCCTCCTCATTCCTCTTCATAGCATAATCCTCTTTTCTCCCTTAAAGATCAACCTAATTAGTGTATACCCTTAAAATTCTCTTCTTTATCTTTGAATTTCCTCAACATCAAGGAAAGGATCCCTCTACCATTAACATCTCATAATTAGTGGTCAAGTTGAAGAGCCTCATCCACCTTCTCCCACATTCTCAAATAGATTCATACATATTACCTTATTTTATTCTCAACCTATTACCTTTATTATGACCCCTTCTCATACCATGGACTCTTCTTATTTAACTTCTTATACCTCTATGTGTAGTATATCCACTAACATAGTAGGTTTTACATCTAGTGGATCTCTCCTAAGATCCACTCTTCTTAATCCTTCCACTAATGCATCATTTTATATCCAAGGTAATCATTATTTTAGTGATTGCTCTTCTCATCCCTTCACTAGTCCATATTTTACCACACAAGAAAATTTTGACACTAGTACCTCACATTTTAATAGTTCCTCTCGAGCTCCTACCAACACCAATAGTGGTACCCAAGCCACTAATACCAACTCTAATGCTTCAAATAATTATGAAAATGCCAATCAAACCCACCAAATCTTGTTACAAACACTTAATCAAATGAATACCTTTCAATCTCATAATTAAATCAAATGATGAAAATGCAAAATCACCTTCTACATATTCAAACTCATCCTCAACCAACATCTTGGGACATGCATAATTAAAATATTCCCCCACATCCTCTTTGAGATTCCCAAGGTAATATCATACCTCAACCTCATTTAGTTAAAAAAACCATTAAACATATTCAAAATAAGCCCCTTACCACTCAAATTTATGATATTGATATAGGAGGTATCACCCCTACCATTTATTATAATAGATCAACTAATCCTACTCTTCATCTTAAAACATTTGGAAATCTCTATAAATATTGGGTCAAATTGAATACCTTTACTGCTATGAAGCTATTAGCCAAAGCCCTCATGGATGATGCTTTATATTGGTACAACCAACTTGAAACTCATTCTATTATTAGTTTGGAAGATTTAGTAAATACTTTAGCCCAAGAGTTCCAAACTAGTGATCTTCCTAAAAACATGCTGGACCACTTTATAAATTGTAATCAACTTGAAAATAAAATTACCCAAGATTTTATTAAAAGGTGGAAAACATTGTCCAACAAATGTGAACATCACATTGCCAATGATAACCTTTTCCATCTCTTTACCAATGTTCATTTTCCCAAGTTAAAATTTTGGGTCCACGCTCTCTCTCTCCATGTACTTTGGATGAGGCTATTAACCAAGATAAACATCAAGATTTCCTTATGCGTCAATTTGAGCCACCCTAACCTTCTATGGGTCATCACATCTTACTAATGAATAAAAATTGTAATGTTATCATTGATGGTGTCATGGAATATTATGACACCATTCACACTATTCAAGTTATTTTTCCTAACCGATATTTAGAATGAACTCTGCCTTCTCAATAATACACTAATCCTCATTTATCTTCACCTAATAAAATTAATGTTCACAAACCTTTATCCTTAGCTAAATTACTTAAGCATCTACCTAGGCCTTTACCACAAGAATTTGATCCCACTTATCTTATGAAATCCCAGTATGATCCCAACAAGTTTTATTAGTTTCATGCTAGTTAGGGTCATTCTCATGAGAAATGTAGGTAACTTCATAAATTATTATGTATTTTCTTCTTGGTCCTAATTTTTATCATGATTTTATCATTAAAAAATGTCAACAAGCCTATGATATTGATTTGAAGGCTCATGAAACACATATTAAATCTCAAGCCTTGAATGGAGATAATGCTCATTTGGTTATCTATAAAGACCCTCTTCCTAATCATCAACCTAATCAAGATACCCAAGACAAGCCCATCCCTTCCACCAATAATGTAGAAAGTCTTGTTAACCCCACTTCTAAAGAGAATGTGGTTAATATGAATAATATGCGAAGGGTGGTTACTTTCATTGACCCTTAACCTATCTATAGCCCTCCATTATCTCACACATTTAGTGTTATCGAAGATTATTATCTAGCTCACTTAAATGAATTGGGGTAATATGACCTTATAACCTTTGATGAACCACTTCCAACTCCTCCATGGGATAACACTTCCCATTCAATTTATACCATCCCTCTATCTTCTTTACCTCACACAAATGATAATTAAGATTTTATCAACACTTTATTTACCAACTCTCAACCTACACCTGAACCAATTACTTCACCTTCTCAATATAATTTACAACCTTGTTCTAAACCTTCTCCTTCTTGTCAACACAAATTCCTATGCACTTTGGCTCCTCCTTTTGAGGACATTATTAATCACTATACACCTATTTATAATAATACCCTAATGGGTTATGATGAGTGGGATCCCATCATGGAACTCACTAATCTCCCATCCCAAATTTTATTCCTTGAGCTTATGAAGACCTCTCCACATCATCAAAACCATCTTATGAAACTCTTGTTTGAAATGAACATCCCTCATCCTCCCTTAGCATAACATGAAGTAACCTTATCTAGATATGAAGATAGCATATTATAATAATGTAAAGAGATATCCATGCATGTTGATGAAACAGTGGACACTTCTCTTTCCTTAAAATTTCCCATCACTTCTATGATTCTCAATGAGATTTTTCTTCATGTAAATGATCATCCTCTATTCATTAGTGTCCAAATTAGTGATATCCAAGTCAAGCATGCATTTATTGATGAGGGTTTAGGTACTTATGTTGCCTTTCTTGATTTTATCAAAACCCTTGGATATTCTAAATTCAATTTCAAATCCATATGCAATACATGTTAAGGATATGATCAAATTCAAATGCCTCCTTTAGGTTATGTGTGTCTTCCCATTACCATCCTACCTATCACCATTCATGTGAAGGTGATGATAATTTAACTTTCCTCTCTCTTATAACATCTTACTTGGTAGGCTGGGGACTCACCGTATGAGATCAGTTACTTCTTCCACCTACCAATACATTAAATTACCTCATAATGGATCTATCTATAAGATTTAGGGTGACGCTAAACCTTATAATTTTGAACAATTCCAATATTGTGATGTCTTTAATATTCCTTCTCTTAAACCTTTGCCTAGTGTTCCATTCCATGAGTCTCAATGATTCAACTTTCCCATCAATTCCACTCCAGGTTACAATTATCATCCCAAACTAAATGGGAATATTCTTCTTAACCTCTTAGATTCTAATGATGATGAGCTTGATGAGACTAACATAAAGATTAAAACTTCCTATCTCTCACCTCATCTCATCTCTTAGCTTCTTGTTTCATTTTAGCCTCATTCTCATAAACCTCCTTATGATGACATCCCTATTGTCTTGACTAATACTCAACATTCCATTCATCACACTTGATTAGATGATAAATTTATCCATACATGCATAATTGATCTTCACACACCTGACTATGATGATGGTTACACCTTAGATGATCCATTCCTAAGTAGTCTTGTTCAAACTTGTGATGTTGAGATTATCCATTATCATTATTATTTACTGTAGTATTTTAGTGATTCTTCCTATGTTTCATCATTTATAGTTCCTAATTTTAGTATTTTTCCTCTTTATTATAGGGTAGAGATGGTGATGACACCTCTAGTTTCCAAGGAACCTCGTAGGAGTATGCTCATGGATCCTACTGTGACTAGGCCTTACCACTTTACTAGTTACTTTGATCCCTATAGCCTTCTAATCCTTGAGATCTATATGACCCTTCTTCAGCCTTCTATAGACCCCACCCCTCCCTCAATAAATATTGCTTCAAAGCCTATTCCTACTCCCACTGTTACTAAGCCTATTCTTACTTTTGATCACATTTCTCCTTCTATTGAGCTTAGTCCCATTCCTTCCCCACCATCACCTTATCTTGGTGATGGTTTTATTCCTTTACCTTAGATGGATTTGTTGCCCACCAAATGGGCTAATGAGCCTTACCAATCTCCTTCTACTCTTATTACACCTCCTATGATTACTTCTAATAAGCTTACTGATAAGCACATTTGTTTTTTCCATGGCATAAATAACCATTCTTCCATGTATTATGGAAAGCTATGATAATATATTGATACTTTACATCCTTCTTCTCCTTAATATTTAGACAAAACCATACTTCCCTTGAAGGTATTACCTAAGTATATTCCTAAGTATGGAGAGGTGTATTATATTTGGCACTAATGTGGCACCCATCACATTGATCACTGTTGCATCCTTTATCAACACCTTAAATATCACCTTATAGTTATTCCCAGACCTTCTACCATTCCTCCCATAGGTCATTCTAACAAGAAGGATCACCCTTATTCTCCCATGGTTCCACCTCTAGAGGTTCCATCCCCTCCTATGGTCCCTTTGTCACATTTTATTCATCTACCCATGAATCCTTCACTTGTGGACCTTCCCTTACCTATGGATCCTTATCCACCTATGATTCCCTCACTTATGGATCCTTCCCCATTATTGATTCCTGTATCTCCCATAGATTCCACTCCTATGCATCCTTTTTAACATCCCTTACCTACTATCCCTCCTCAGCATGATCCATTAAGTATTCTTACCTTTTTGTTGAGGAGATTAGACATGAAGTATTTTACCGATTTTCACTGAAGATAGATGAGACATTAGATGCAATTCAACTCCAACATCATAGATATATATAAGATATTCTAGATAATGTATGTGTATAAATCTATCAATACTTATGAACACATGCATGGTGTTTTTTTTATTTTCATTTTGGATTGACATGTGCTCTAATCTTATCTTTATCTATTTGTTACATCATTTGACATTATGTCAAATTCTTATTTATTTTACATGGTGACTTTATTTTTTTCACTTTATATCACTTACATTGTCATTTATGTTTTATTATGGATGTCTTCTTTATCATTTCTTTATTTTCCTTCTTGAGTTTCTTTCTTAAAACTCCCTTATTTTATCTTCATGATTTATTTGATTTCTTATTCTATTTTCATGGATAATTATCATTGTGACTTGGTTATACAAACCTATTTCCTTTTAGTTATCCCTATTTACCATGTAATTAGTTATCAAATAATTAATATTATTATAATCTCCTTTCACTAGTCCACTTTGGATCTCCATTATTCCATTTTTTTCAAACTAAGAATAGAAACGATTGAGACTTGAGATAACATGTTGGTTCATTGTCAAGCCTAAGTATATTAGTTAGTCTTGTATTTAGCTACTTAGATTCCTTTAACATAAGCCTATAACTCATGTATGTGTATCACTCTATCTCTTATGTTTGGTTATTCCATGTTTGTATGGAGGAGGAATATTAGAAAGCTTTAAAAACATTCAAAAGCCAAATCATTTAACAAAAGGTAATGACATAACATGTAAAAACATTTAAAAATTCTTAGAAATCAAATCACACTAAAAAATGTGATTCAAAGTACACATCTTTCTTCTATTCAAAGATCAAACTCCATAATTGGCCTCGTAGTAGAATCAAGGTCCATTGGGATGTGGTAGGCTAGTAGATTAGAAAAGGAGAATACAAAATATTTTAGTGCTACCTAATTTCCCATGCATGTACCCAAAAATTATAGTAGATCAACGACTCTATAAGGGGTCCTGAAAAATGGGGAACATGTCATTGGAAAGTAGGTATATTTTACTTTTCTTTTACTAATCTACCTTCATGATTTGATCTTAGTAGCATGCTTATTTTCCTACATAACTTTGTGTCTATAGTGAAAATATTTCCTTTATTATTTGATGGTCACTAGTCACTAGTGTCTTGTCATGTATTTAGTATGCCTCCTATATTCTAAGGTCTTCTCATAATATGCCTCAATTATTATTTTTACATTCCCTTTCTCATTCCCTACATTCCTCATATTTCCTCTTAAGAAATATTATTTTATTCACTGATCACTCCTCGGGGATTCTATTTGTGAGTTGCATAGTAAGACCATGGATAGGACCTAGAATTCCTCAAAAATTACCATAATTTCACATTTATATTACCAACATCCTATATAAAATTATAAGTGCATCATGTTTATAAATAAATCCTAGCTCAGAGAAGATATAACATACTTACACTTCTGATTGGGAATACATTTGTTAAATGGGAACATGACCAATATGGGGATCTACTAGACCTAATTAGGGGATCACTTGTCACAATAACCATGCTAGGAAGGCTTCCAAATCCTACAGTCTAACATAATCATGCAACTACCCTAAAATAGTCCTAGGTCTAATGTTCACTATATTCTAAGAAATAAGAAAGTAAATATAATCTAATGCACACCAAAGCTTATGGCACAATATGAGGGGTTAGTAAAGTAGTAAAAACATGCATAAGAGAATATCAATCAATCTAAGTATGAGTACAACCCTAATACATGGAATATGAAGAGTAATATTATTTGAGAAAATACTTATGCTACTTTTATCTACTAAAGAGAGGAGAACAAAGTTAGAATATACTTACCTAAATGTGAACCCATTGAAACTCAATCTCCCCCTTGGAAAAATGGGATTAACAAGATGTTTTTTTGGTTTTTAAGTGTAACTAAGAAAGGCCAAATAATCCAAGACTTATCCATAATAAGTTTAAACCCTAAGCTAAGACTCCTCAAGTAGAATGGTGGAAGACCAGATTGTAAAGAAGTGTGAACAAATAATAACTCTTGATTGTATATTAAAATAATGATGAAGTGATCTTGTATTTATAGATATATCTCACCTTAAATCCTTCCAAACATGTTATCTATATGGGGTTAACCTAGTCGACCCTATATGTTTTTGGGAGATAAATCACTAGGACTTGAGCTAGGTCAGCCAAAGGGCTAATAAAGGTATCAAGTGAAAATACCCAAAAATAGTATAGGGTCAACTTAGTTGACCCTATATATTAATTAGAGGTTAGAAAATATATAGGTTTGATCCAATCAACCTAGTAAAATAAACTCGTAAAAGGGGATCAAGGTGAGGAAAATAGGGATGGAAAGAGGGATGGAAAGAGGAAAAAGACTAGAGGAATGTGCAAACAAGGAGTAATAGCTTATGGAATGGTTTTAATAGTTGGTTAGATTGGTAATAATGTGTAAATAAGGGATAATAATCCTAAAAAGTATAAAATGTCTACCCACCCCTTTCCTGATGCACCCCTTAAGGCATGCACATAGAGAGATTGAGTCTCGATGGGTTCTTGAAAGATGTAAAGCATCAATATTTGATAAAAAGTTGAAAATATTATGTGTATACATATGCCCCACTTGAATCTCATCACATGTCACTAAGGTTCAATTGGGGATGGTGCTTTGAGAAAGAACATAGTAACACACAACATTGATGCTAAAAAAATTTTGTAGTATTTTAAAGCAAAAATAACTAAAAGTAAATGACTAAAAGGGAAAATAGCTAAAAAGTAAATGAATAAAAGCAACAATAAATGAAAAGTAAATGTGATGTGTACATTGATTTACCTTTATTGATGAATGGTTGTTTGTTGTGTTGTTAGTTTTGATTGTGTAGGGTATAGAGATTGCTTTCGATAAACCCAAAAATACAAAACTAAAGAGAAAAAACAAATAAATGCAAGAAAATCCAAGATAGCTAGTGCTATAAGGATAAGATGTATTTGGGAATTTGGCAAGTTGAGGTGACAAGTGATATGTTATACCAAATGACCAAGTCAAACAATAAGAGTAAATTGGGTAATCAAAAAGCCAAGGCTACTAAAGACCAAAAAACTTAAACAAAATATCCTTAAGTAAGAAATTCAAACTCACCAAGTCAAACCAAGGATACATGTCAAAAAAGATGGTAATAAAATATCAATTGTTAAATAAAAAACAAAATGGTAAAACAACATTGATGAGTGAGTAGTAACAATCCTTATCTCACTCAACAATGGAAAAAGGTGCATAAAAAGGGAAAACAACATTATCGAGTGAGAAGTAACAAATAACCTCACTCAACAATGGAAAAAGGGTACAAACTTAGGTGTCTATAATATCATGATAGTTTAACAAATGATAATTGGTAACATGAAAATAAAACAAGTCTAGAAATGTATTTCTATGGTATAAAGAAAAAAGTAATCCATAGTTGTTCAAACATGTTGTTTCACTCTAAGGATGGATAAAATTGAAACAAAGTAGTGATAACATGTTTTTAAGAGATGAAGAAAAAGGAATTAAATAAGAAGGGAAAACAAATTTGGAACCACAATTTATCTATTAAGGGGGCAAATGAAATGGGTGGAAGGGAGAATGAAGGAAAAACCAACATAGAAAAACATTTTATCAAAGTTAAGACTCTCAAATTAGGTTTGTTAATGTAAGAGGAATTTAAACCTTAAGGAATATGAAGAACTTATATTAGGCACACAAGTCTTAGGTCAAAAAATCTAATAAATATATCATCCCATGAAGGCTATATGCATGAAAATTAAAATAAACCTACCTTCCCATAACGTGCTCCCCATTCCTCAAGACTCCTGACAAAGCTATCAATCTAATGTGAAAATTAGGTACTTGCATGAGAAATTAGGTGTTATCACTTTGAATTTCACCCCTTGAGGATATGAAAAATCTTTCCTCATTCAATTGGCACAATGGAAACACCTTAGAGCTATAGGTGACCCAAATTTGAGGTGAGTCTCTAGATTAGGGCTAGTTCCCTTGATGTACCACTTCCACACACCAAAAACACACTTTAATTAATGAGGAAAAAGGTTAACAATCCTAAAATAAACCTAGATGAGGAGGTTATGCACCAAATATATGGTCGAATCACACCACTTGCAATGCACTTGAAACCAAAAGGAAAACTACACATACACTTCATCCATCAAACTAAAATCTCTTCTTCTACATCAATGTTTCAAGCATGGAATTTTGAAGAGAGTCTGGGTTAAGAGGAATTAGAAAATAGGTATTATATAAAAAATAATTAATAAGATACTATACTTGAAATCCCTATTAGACACTTCTTATTGAGCTGTAAAAGAGATATTTCAAATTACACAAGGCAAAAAGAAGGATAACATATCAAGGTAAGCAAAATACATTTGTATAAGACCAAAAACCATAAAATTCACTTAAAAAAATAATGAATGATGTAAAACTTAGATTATTTATTAGTTTAAGGAAAAAATTGAGTGTGGCTTCACCATACTTAGGTGGAGAGATACCTACAAAAGCCAAAAAGGCTAGTATATATAGCAAATGTGAGAGAAGAGAGAGAAGGTGAAGTTTAAGAGTCATAAGGACACTGGTCAAGCAATAAGGAGTTGAAATAGAATGGAATAAAGCATGAGATAGGTCCTATAATGAAAATAAGTACAAATGTCTCTCAAACTTGTCTAACTCCTCCAAATGTGGCATAGATGCTCTTTTGCTTGCTTATGAAACTACCCTCATGATTTTTCTTCACTAAACTACCTCACCACTAAATAGGGCTAGGAATAATGATTGATATAAGGGGGAGGGGTTAATTAAAATAATCCACATTCATTGGAGTGGTGTCAAATCATTCAAATTATTTTTTCCATGAGTAATCACTCTTAGTAGTTATAAATAACTCCCTCTCATACACCTCTCACACTTGTCACACAAAATGATTCCAATTTTTAAATATAATCCATGAATAAGGAGTAATAACACATTTCAAGAGTGTCCATGTCCTCAAGTTTTTCAATTAATCCTTAAAATGATTCCCAATTAGAGCTTTCATCTTTTACACTAAGTGATCATTGCTTGCTCACTATGATTGGTTGAGATGAGTAAGATATCAAACACACTTAGGAGACTATATATATAAAAAAATTATAATGGAGACTTAAAAAAAGTTACTTTATATCTCCTAAAGGTGATTGCATCTTTTGAAACATCTCTATACGTATAAAACAAACAAATTTATCAAATAAATCCCTATTATACACCATCTATATAAGTGAAGTACAACTCAATTACATGGGGAGGATCCTTGAAGAGTCATATATAGATTCGAATCATCTCCTTGGAATTTACACTCCATTTGGGTGCTTCATTTGTCTTATCTTCTTCATCAGGTCTGAGTTGGGGTTTTCTAACGGTTTTTAGCAATTTTAGGTTTTAGCCTTTTTAGCAATTTTAGGTCTTAGCCTTTGTTCATAGAGACTACATACTGGATTTTGAACCAATGCCATTGAGATATTATTAGGGGACATATATAAAATCCTTTAAAACATTAATACACCATACAAACCCTCATGGGAGATATGAGAATTTTAATTTGGTCACTTGGGTCATTTTTATGCATTTTGTAGGGTCTGAGTGCCTTCAAGCCAAGAAATGACTTCTTGATGAAATTATCTAAAAAAAGGATCAAACACCTCTATACACATCCTAAAAACATGTATCAAACTATTGAAAATATCTTCTTGTGTTACAAATGTAATTGACATACCATTTGTCTTACGTTTAAACCTTGTTCCACAAGTCTGCCTATAACTTAAGACTCAAAATGATCTTCTTGATATTTTCTTGATCCATATGGCTTGGAAACATATGTAATCATCCAAATAATGTTCCATAATATGTTGTAATGTTTTATTCATGCTAAAAGTTTGAAAGGATTCTCATTTGGAAACTAGACATAAATTCTACCCATTAGGTTTGACCACAACCCTTGTAGCTTATATCACCCTACTTATTTTCTCTCTCCTATGAGGTGTATATCATGTTTTTCTAGGTGTATTAAAACTCTAAAAATTATCTTTCAAGATTTCCTTAACTTCTGGTCTCAATTTTCCATCTCCTTGGTTAAAGTGCAAGGTTTATGCATGAAGGAAAAGTACTCCTTATCTAAAGACAAAATAGAGGGAACTTACCCTATTTTCCTAGACAAAATGAGAGTTTTAAAATATTAATTAATTTATAATGATGTAACATGAAATTTTTTATCTCTTTATAACATCATTTGACCTCTCAAAACCTACAAAATCTAAAAATGTCTTTTGGGAAGGGAGACAGATTGTATGTAGGCAGGGCATAAGGATTGTGTTTGCTTGCTTTTGGGATCCTTTCCTTGGTGAATTTGAAATAGTGATAGTGAATTAAATTTTAAATCATAATTATTTATATTTTTATAAATCATTAACCACTTTTCATTACTTTAAAGCCTCTCTTATGTTCCCTAAGCTTGCAAAATGAGTCCTCTCCACCTGACTGATTGTGATAACTTCTCAACCTTCTTCCCCTACTTGTAGATGTACTAGCCTCAATTGAGCTTGTTAATAATAAGTGTGTATCTTCCTTGAATTCCATTTCTACCACAAAATTAATAATTGACCTTACATTCACTTTACTTCTTCCTACAACTATCTATTTAGGATTGAGTGTCCTTTTGACTAAGAAATCTTCTTAAGGAGCTGCCTGTAGGTGTTTGGGAGATCTGAGAATTTGGTTTTGATGTAACAAGGCTTTCCATTTAATAAATTGAGGATAAAATGTATGTTTCTAAAATATCATCCTTCTTTGACAACTCTAAGCACCTTCTCAACATCATTGTTAGGTCATTGTCCTATTAACTAATTATAGGTATCTATGATCTTACTCACTTGGTTATGATGCCCATAAACTCTTTAAAACTTATAAGGTCACAAGATACACATCTTGAACAAATATTCACTTTGAAAGTTCTATATAAACATTCAAATGATAATTTGGGTCACTGTCTTTTTTGTCCTGTTATAGGTCAACCTTTACATAGTGTACATACAAGGTATGAGCTTGGGGAGTCAAAAAAGTGGTCCATCCTCCTTAGAGGGTCATTGGAATATCAAGACTCATTGGAAGCATTATGAATCATCTCCATGCATTAAAAAGGTCTCATTTTCAACTTGAGTGGAGAAGAAACCACTTTTAGGCTCAGACTTGTAGACAACATTGAAATAATTCAGTGTGTTTATGGGCATATTTGAGGCCTTCAAACATCATCTTCCACTATTCCTTCCTCTTTGAAATTTGGCATAGTGCTTTTCCATACCAAATTTTGAAATATTATTCTATTATTTGGTTTTTAAGACTTCATAGGCATGTTTAATACTATCTAAAAAAATCCTTTAGGCCTCTATTTTGCACATTTAGGGACTGTTTCTCAGAATTTAATCATTTGCCTTCAAACATGTTTCCACCTTCTATCTTGTCAATCTACTCCATCACAAAGGGTTTTCATGCCATAAAAATATTTTTAGACCTAAAATTGGGTTCATATTATTATTAAAATTTTAAAAATGACCATTTCATCCTCTATTAAGACCACCTGTAGGTGGCTATTTACATATATAGGTAGTAAGGAAGAATTGAAGCAATATATGTATTGGAAAAAGGCCTAAAAACAATTAAAATTTGTTATTAAACTTAAAAATTCATGGTAAACACTAAAATAAACTTGAAACAATCTTCAATAACTTCCTTTTAACAACAAGATTCACCATGAAGAAAAAACTAGTCTGTAAGTACTAACAAGCCTCAAAGAGGCTTCTTGAGGTATTGAGATCTCCAAAGCAAAAAATAAAATGGTAAAACCTATAGATAGGTCTTATAAAACCTTTATAAACACTTTAAAACAACCAACATGTCAAATCAAAGCAAAATTTTCTAAAACAAGCTCAAACAGGGACCCCTCATGAATGCAAGAGCATAAAAAACTGTCTGGCTTCTTAACAATGGTTAATAGAGGAATATCCATGAAAATAAAACTTAATTCCATGGATTTTAAGGTAACTAAGACCCATATAAACTACCAATATAACTCCTCCTAACTCCCTCTATACAAATTATACCAAGCTTTCAAAGTTGGCTCTTCTTGGCTTGTGAAGACAAGAAAGAAAGAACATAAGCTAAAATTGGTATTAATAATTAAAAATATAAATAAAAATAATATTTAAGATCTCAGGGTGATAAATATACACTTTAATCATGTTTTCACTTGAAGGTGAGCTCACCAAATCTGTACAAGTGCCATTAAGGGTCTATTTGTAAGGAAATATCCCTATTTTTGTGCTTGAAACTACTTCTTGACTACCTATGACAACTTAATAACATATAATAACCTCATAAATGTTATAATATTTCTTTGTGACAAATATTTTTCTTTTAAAAATCCATACAAGTCATTTAGTGAGCCAAAATGTGACTAAAAGGCATTTTTAACCTGTGAAGCATGGCAAAGGAAAAATTTATGACTTGGGAACACCTTAAAAATATTAAATGACTATATTAGGACAATTATATAATAATTTTATCCTTTTAACTTGTTTTACTAGAGTTGACTAGAGTTGACTTGGGTTGATTAGGTAAGTACAAGGAAGATAGGCTTACACCAAGGCTAGAACTAGGATAGGTGAGATGTTTAAACACATATGATACCCTATATAACATATTAAAACCTTTGAAAAGTTTAAATATGTATGGGTTGACCTAATTTGACTAGAAGTCAAGTTTGGTCAACACTTTTGGCAATTCCTAGGGGTAACATGCTTGTTATGTTAAAGATCAGTGGCCTTATCCTATCCATTAGGAAAAGGGAATAAAATGCACTATAAGAATAGAAATATCAGACCTTGATTTGACTAATAAGATAGTTGATTTACCTCAAAACACATAAATTAAATACAACACACACCAAGACCAAGCAAACACATAAACCAAGCACACACTTGTGCTACTAAGCACTTAGGGAACAAATGACACAACATAAAGTAAACTAATTATGCACATCTAACCAAACATACATCCCTCTTGTATCAAAAGGAAATTATATTGAATCTCCTTCTTCATGAGATGAATGAGGGTGCCAAGCATGTTTCCTTTTAGATGTATTCCTATGTGACTCATGCTTCCTTCTTGTTCTTTGGCTTGGCATGTATTTTGATAGAATCATCTCAAACAATTTTCCAAGGTAGATGAACTCTTCTTGACCTTGGAAACATACCTCATACTATTTTTACTTTGTCTCCTCATGGCATATTTTCACCTGCATGAATGGAACAACTTCTTGAATGTCTATGTCTTCTTAAAATATTTTATTGTTATTCTCTTTTGCTACAACCTCCTCAAACCCTTTAAAAAGTCTTGTATCATGGAATTATAGAATTTTTAATTGTTCAAACTCCTTCTTAATGTTTATGGGAGCAGCTTCACATGTGGTTCTAGAATGAATCTTCAAACCATTTTCAAAAGACTCATAGTCATCATAGATTACTCCATCATGAATTAGAATCTCTTGATGGTGATACCTCTCAACACCTAATTTCTCCTCAACATCTTGTGCTTGTTTTCTTAGAAGTCTTGCCTGCTCACTATCTTCATATTCTTTGGACATTTGCATATAAGTATTCCACATGTCTTCTTATTAAAACATGTCATCTTGCTTACCATTTCTTATAGTCAGCTCCAAAGGAATTTTAGGCCCCTTGAGGCTTTCAAATTCATTGAAAATATCTCTAAATCTCTGTCACAATCATCATCCTCTTTTTGATTAAGCATCATGAAGGGGTACAAGAGGAGAATCCCCTTCCTTTTCTTCTTTAGATTCCAAAATAGCCTTTTTCAAAAGTTCTTCTTCACCACAAGGAAGGTGCTCTTCCTCATCATCACAATATGATATTACCTCACAAGAATTCAATTCTTCTTCATCATCAACCCAATCTCAATTATACGTTTCTTTATCTCTCATGATGGTACCAAGATTAGGCATTTTAAAACTAGGAACTTTGGCCTAAGAAGGCTTCCAAGGAGAAATGCAATCCTCATCATTAGAATTTTATTTCTCCTCAATCAACTGATCCACATTAGGTTCAATGACTTCATTGGATTTAATATTTCTTTGAATATATGAGAGATTCTACATTTTGAGTTCCAACTCCTCAATTCTTTTGGCAAGGTTTTCTTGAAATATCTTCTCTTGGGGGGAAATATAATCTTCATTAGGCAAGGAAGTCAAAGGAAGTTGAGATGAAGGACAAAAGGCTTCTTGAGGAGGGATGGGAGGGAGTTGAGTAGGTTCAATTTTCTCTTCACTTCCAACTTATCCACTTAGACATTTTTATTCTTCTTTCCACAAGCTGCCACTACTTCTTTCCAGCTTGGGAAGGTAGGCTTAGAGATTTCTTCATGGGGTTGAGATGCAAATGGAGGGGTAAATGATAGGCTTAATAAACTTGAGGTTTCCTTAGGATTCAAATATTGTCTCCAACTTTAGAATGTAGGTTTAGGAACCTCATTTTATACTACCATGATAGATTGTATTAAATGTTGGTTTACCTTCTCAATCTTCTTTTCAAGATGAGCCTCTAACATCAGTCTCCTTTTCTTAAAATCTTCTCCAATCTAGTTGTGAGATAGATCATCTTGATTAATAGTGGTGCCCTCCTTCCTCTAGCTTCTATCTTGGATATAATTCCAATTAAGGAAAGTTTGGGGAATGCATGAAGGGCTTGGGGCATTTTGAAACATGATTGGATTAACATTTTGAATGGGTAAAGTTGACACACATGAAGGCTAATATGGGGTGTTTTGGAGCTGAAAAGATTGATCTCATTCAAGATCTCTAGATCTCTCTTCTATGTGAAAAATTAGACCAAAAAAATCAAACATTTCACCTATAAGACCTTTCTAATTAGCTCTCTCAATGGACATCCATTCTCCCTTAACTAGCTCTAAAGCATCCCTTACAGTCTTGATAAAATCACTAGGGATGACTTGACCACAACCATTTCTAGTGTCAAGGTCTAACATATAGTCTTTATATCTAATTAGAGTCTTTTTGAAACTTGAAATGGACTAACTTGGAGAGAAACTAGGTGGACTAGGTGAAGAACAAGTTTGATAGGGATGATTATAAGTAACATAAGATTGATTTGGATCATGACAAGGTTAACCAAGGACTTATTCATATTGATAGGAAATGGGCCAAGATGGATATGTCACACCAACTTGTGTAAGAACAAAGTCAACATCAAAATTATCCATGAATAATTCATGATAAGAATATAAAATAAGAAATAACCTTAATTAGACTACTTGGACTATTTGACTAGTAGATTTGTGCTTAGAGTCACCATTGGTGCTTAGTGGAATTGCCTCTAAAGGCTGATATCTTGAGGAGAACAACAAAACTACTCAAGGTTTAGACTTTTCAATCCCATTAAGTGTACCAAAACTATTGTCACTTTAAATTTCACCCCTTGAGGAGATGACAAGTCTCTCCTTGTTCAAGTGGCAAAATGGAAACACCTCAGAGTTGTGGGTGACCCAAATTTGAGGTGTCTCTAGATTAGGGATACTTCCCTTGATGTACCACTTACACACACCAAAAACACACTTTATTTTATGATTAAAAATATTAAGAAGCCTAAACTAAACCTAAATATAGAGGTGATGCACCAAATAGATGGACTACTCATACCACTTGCAATGCACTTAGAACCAAAAGGAAAATTGCACATACACTTCATCCTTCAAACTAAAATCTCTTCTTCTACATCAATGTTTCAAGCATGGGATCTTGAAGAGAGTCTAGGCTAGGAGGACTTAGACAATAGGTATTATATAAACAATAATGAATAAGCTACCCACTATACCTGCAATCCATATTAGACACTTCTTGCTGACCTGCAAAAGAGAGCTTTTAAACTCCATAAGGCACTAGGAAGGAGAAAATATCAAGGTAAGAAAAATACACTTGTACACGACCAATAACAATAATATAAACTTAAGTAAATCATGAATGAGGTAAAAATAATATTATTTATTAGTTTAAGGAAATAATTGAGTAGGGATTTTCCATATTCACGTGGAGATATCCCTACAACAACAAAAAAGGCTAGTATATATAGCAAATGTGAGAGAAGAGAGAGAAGATGAAGTTCAAGAGTCACAAGGACAATTTTAAAACAATAATGAGTTAAAACAACATGGAATCAAGAATTAGATAGTTCATATAAGGAAAATAAGGATAAGTGTCTCTTAAACTTGTCTAACTCCTCCAAATGTGGTGTGGATGTTATTTTGCTTGCTTATAAAACTACCGTCATGATTTATCTTCACTAAACTACCTCACCACTAAATATGGATAGGTATGATGATTGATATTAGGGGAAGGGGTTACTTACAAGCCTCCATGTACATTGGAGTGGTCTCAAATAATTCACATTCTTTTGGCCATGAGCAATCACTCCTATTAATTATAAATAACTCCCTCTCATGCTCCTCTCACACTTGGTACACAAAATTCTTCCAATTTTTCAATATAATCCATGAGAAATGAGGTATTACACTTGTCAAGAGTGTCCATATCATCAAGTTTATTAATCAAGCCTTAAAAGGCTTCCCAATTGGTGCTTTCATTTTTTTCATTAAGTGATCATTGCTTGCTCACTATGACTAGCTGTGATGAGGAAGATAATAGACACACTTAAAAGACTATATATCTTAATAAATGATCATGGATACTTATAAAAAGTTACTTTCTCTCTCCTAAAGGTGATTGCATCTTTTGAAGCCTCTCTATACCTATAAAACACACAAATCTATCAAATAAATCCTTATTGTACACCATCCATACAAGTGTAGTATAACTTAATCATATGGGGAGGAGCCTTGAATAATATTATACAACTTAAAATCATCTCCCTAGCCTTTACACTCCATTTTTATTATCTTCTCCATTGCGTATGAGTTAGGGTTTTGTGAGGGATTTTAGTAATTTTAGGTCTTAACATTTTTTCATAAAGACTACACATTGGAGTTTTGAACCAATTCCACTAATGGATTGTTAGAAACCCTATATAGCATCCATAAAAACCTTAGGCCACCATGCAAACCCTCATGTTAGATATGAGAATTTCAATTTGTCCACTCAGGTCATTTCTATGCATTTTATAGGGTCTGAGTGCCTTTAAGGCAAGAAATGGCCTCTTGATGAACTTCTTCATAAAAAAATGTTAAAAAAACTCTATACACATCCTAAAAACATGTCTCAAACCATTGGAAACATAATCTTGTGTTACAAATGTAATTGACCTACCATTTGCCTTAGGCTTAAACCTTATTCCACAAGTCTACCTATAATCTAAGACTCAAAATGATATTCCTGATAAATTCTTGCATCTCTATGGCCTGGGCACCTTTTTAATAATCCAAATAATGTGACCCAATAGCTTGGAAGGTTTGTTTTATGCTAAAAGTTTGAAAGGCTTCTCATTTGGAAACTAGGCCTAAATTATACCCATTAGGTTTGATCACAACTCTTGTAGCTTAGAGCACTCTACTTATTTTATCTCTCTTATGAGGTGTCTATCATATTTTTTTAAGTGTATTACAATTCAAAAAATCCTATTTAAATTTTTCCTTGGCTTCTGGTCTCAACTTTCCATCTCCTTACTCAAAGTGTAGGTTTTATGCATGAGGGAAAAGTACCCCCTGTCTGATACAAAACAAAGGGAACTTACCCTATACACCTAGAACAAATGAGATTTTTAAAATATTAATAAAGCATAAGGATGTCCCATGAAAATTTTTAGCTATTGATAACATCATCTAACCTCTCAAAACCTAAAAAATTTAAATCTAGCTTTTGGGAAGGGAGATAGATTGTATGTAGGTAGGACATAATGATTATGTTTGCTTGATTTTGGGATCCTTTCCTTAGTGAATTTGAAATAATTAGTGCCTTCAGGGTGAAATCATCATGATGTATATTTTTATAAATCATTTACCACTTTTCATTACTATAAATCCTCTCCTATATTCCCTAAGCTTGTAAAATGAGTCCTCTCTACCTGACCGGCTATGACAACTTCTCTTCCTCCCCTACCTATAGATGTACCAGACTCAATTGAGATTTTTCATAATAATTTTGGATCTTCCTTGAATTTAATTTTTACCAAAAAATGAACACTTGACCTTAAAATCACTTTAATTCCTCCCATAACTATCCAGTTAGGACTGAGTGTTCTTTTGATTGAGAACTCTGCTTAAGGAGCTTCCTTTAGGTGTTTGGGAGCTCTTAGACTTGGTTTTTTATGTAAAAAGGATTTACATTGAATAATTTAAGGATAAAATGTATGTGTCTAAAACAAAATCCTTCTTTGATAACTCTAAGCACCTTCTCAACATCATTGTTAGGTCACTATCCTATTGACTGACTGTAGGTGTCCATGACCTTATTCACTTGGTTATGATGCCCATAAACTCTTTGAAACAAATTATAAGGTCACAAAATATACACATATTGAAAAAATATTCACTTTTAAAGTTCTAGATAACCATTCAAAGCCTAATTTGGGTCACTGTCCTATTTATCTTGTTGTAGGTCAACCTCTAGACATTGTACGGACAAGGTATGAGCTTAGGGAGTCAAAAAGTGGTCCATCCTCCTTAGAGGGTCATTGGAAGATTAAAATTATTTTAAACATTATGAATCATCTCCATTCATTGGAAAGGTCTCACTTGCAACTTGAGTGGAGAAGATACCACTTTCAAGCTCAGACCTATAGACAACATTGAAATAATTTAGTGTGTTAATGGGCATATTTGAGGCCCTCAAACATCATCTTCCACCAATCCTTCCTCTTTCAAATTTGTCATAGTGATTTTACATACCAAAGGTTGAAATATTATTCTATTATATGGTTTGGAAGACTTCATAGGCATGTTGAATAAGGTCTAAAAAAATCCTTTAGGCTTCTATTTTGCACATTTAGGGACTGTATCTCAGAATTCAGTCATTTGCCTTAAAACATGTTTCCACCTTCTATCTTGTCAATATACTCCCTCACAAAGGTTTGTCATGCATTCATCATATTTTAGGACCTTAAATGAGGTTCATCTTATGATTCAAAGTTCCAAAATGACCATTTCATCCTCTATTAAGACACAATATGTGTATTGGAAAAAGGCCTGAAAATAATTAAAACTTGTTATAAACCTTAAAAATTCATGGTAAACACTAAAATCACCCTGAAACAAGCTTCAATAACCTCCTTTCAATAATGAGATTCACCATGAAGAAGGAACCAATCTGCAAGTACTAACAAGCCTAGAAGAGGTTTCTTAAGTTATTGAGATCTCCAAAGGCCAAAAGATAATGAGAAAAACCTATGGAGAGGTCTAAGAAAACCTTGATAAACACTTGAAAACAATAAACATGTCAAATCAAACAAAAATATTCTAAAATAACCTCAAATAGGGACCCCTCATAAATGCAAGAGCATAAAAAAATCCCTAGCTTCTTAACAATGGTTCATAGAGAAGGAACCATGAAACTCAAAATTATTGCTATATATTTAAAGTTGAAAAAACCCCTCTCAAGACCCAAGAAGACTCCTCCTAACTCCCTCCCTACAAACTGTACCAAGCATTCAAAGTTAGCTCTTCTTGGCTTGTGAAGGTAAGAAAGAAGGAACCAAAGCTAAAATTGATCTTCTTGATTAAAAATATACACAACAGACATAGTGAAGACCTTAGGGAGCTCAAGAGACACTTTACCCATGTTTTCACCTAAAGGTAAGCTCACCAAGTTAGTATAAGTGCCATTAAGGGCCTATTTTTAAGGAAATATCCCTATTTTTATGCATGAAACTACTTATTGACTACCTCTAACCACTTGATGACATATACTGACCTCATCCACATTAGAATCTTTCTTGGTGACAAATATGCTTCTTTGACAAATGCGTACAAGTCATTTAATGAGCCAAAATGTGACCAAAAGGCATTTTTGGCCTACGAAGCATGGTAAAGGACAAATTTATGTCTTAAGAACACCTTAAAACTATTAAATTACCATATTGGGGCATTATAGAATAAATTGAGTCATTGACCATGTTTGACTATAGTTGACTAGAGTTGACTTGGGTTGAATAGGCTAGTACAAGAAAAATAGGCTTATACCATTGATATAACAAGGATAGGTGAGATGTTTAAACACATATGAGACCCTATAGGACATATTAAAACCTTTAAAAAGTTTCAATATGTATTGGTTAACCTAATTTGACTAGAAGTCGAATTTGTTCAATAGTAGGTAGTACCATAGAGTTTGTTGAATTCCCCTATTCCAATATATTGGACTACCATACCCCAAAGGACCTCAATTCTATGTGAGGCCAACTTTGGATTTTGAAATTTTATTGGATATAGGAGATGTGATTGTAATCATGTCTTTTGGTGTGAATTTGACTTTTGAAATTTGTATATTACCTTTGAGATATCATTGCCTTTTGATTTAAATGATTTAGATTTTAACTTTCTTGATGGATTTTTCTATTCCTCCTCCATTAATATTTGGAAAACCAAACATGGGTAGTAAATATGAATTTAATTTGAATACTTAGGACTTAGTTTCTAATAGAGACAAAATTCAAAGAGCATGGGGTCTAATAATCTCATAAATCTAGGTAAAATAAAAGTGTTATCTTGACTTTGACATTATTTTATCCAACATGGAGTACAATAAAGGGGAAACAAAGAGGAGTGATAGATGGAATAATGTGAATTAATTCAAATAATAAAAAATGTGACAATGGGTAAAAATGGATACAATGATATTAAAGTGTGATTCTTTATCATAAAAATGAGGGAGATGGAGGAAAAACATGCTAACATATATTGTTGTGCAAATTCTATCCATCAAAAAAAGGAGAAGATAAATTTGAGAAAAATGATGTACAAAGATGAAAATATGGTAATTTTATAATGAGGGCCGAGTCTTATCCATGGTCTTACATTGTAACTTCATAAAAGAGAAACCCAAGAGGGTGCCAACAAGCAAGTGAAAGATAAAGTGAGGTAATAAAAAAAGGTAGTTTTTTTTAGGAATTTTGGGTCCTATTCATAGTCTCATGAAGAAACTCACAAAATAAAAACCCAAGGGGTATGAAAAAGAGAACATACAAGAAGATAAAGAAGACTATGGTACATTAAGAAACCAAAAAACCAAAAGGGAGGGCTAAAAGTTTACAAAAGGAAGGAAATTTATTTAGAGGGAGAGAACCTTATAAGTAACCTTAAAAAAGTGTTAGATAGATGTAGATAGAAAGCATGAAAATAAGGAAATGTTTAGGCAAAGTAATTTTGATGAACTATGCATTGGTGGGATCTTTGAAAACATGGCCTTCATTGGTTTGAAGATGGTAGGTGTTTGGACCAAGAATATCTTTGACTAAATATGGGACCCACCATTTTTGGGATTATTTACCTTATTTATCATTGGTGTAGTCTAATTTAAGGACAAGATCACTAAAATAAAATGTGTGGACTTTAACACATTTGTTATGTTGTTTGGAAATGTGAGCCTTGTATTGGCAATTATGCTATAAGGTAAAAAGATGACATTCATCAAGTTGATTAAAGGCATAAAGAAAAGATTCATGAAATTATTCATCAAGAATAATACCATGAAGAGATATACAAAGAGAGGGAAGTTTAACTTCTAAAATAATAACTAACTCAAAACCATAAACTAGAAAAAATGGCATTGCCCCAATGGCAATACGTATGCTAGTTTGATAGACCTAAAGTATAGGGTGAAGATGAAGATGCCAGTCCATGCTAGTTTCATAGATTGTATTTTGGAGAATTTTTTAAAGAATTTTATTATTGGCCTCAGCTTGTGTTGACCATTTTTTTCCCAACAGAGCAAAAAATTAGTCCCCTTCTTCCCCTGCTGTTGAAGGCCAATTCATTTTTTATTTTGCACAAGTCTAGGAATTTCTATGGACTCTGTAGGTCCATTTCTATAGACTCCACAGAGCATGGTTTTCTACAAACTCTATAGGTGAAATCCTTGGCAGATAAAGAATCAATTCAAAAAGTGCTAGGGTTTATAAGGTTCTTCTAGGCCTTCGTCTAAAGAAAATTTACAAGGAAGGTTGGCATCTTCAAACCATTGAACCATTGCTTCAGTTCACATCCTTGGTTTAATCAGCAGTTCAATCAACTTTGGTTCAAAACCTTGGTTCAATCTACAATTCAATTAGCCTTAGTTCATGCCTTAGTTTGTCACTTCAAGTCTATCGCTTCAACTTCAAGCTTGGGTTCAATCTTCAAGTTCATCATTTTGGTTCAACGGTGAGTTCAATCGGTAAAGTTTAATAGACTGGTTCAATGGTTTAATTCAATCAATAGTTCAATTAGCCTTGTTTTAGGCCTTGGCTCATCATTTCAAGTCTATCACTTCAACTTAAAGCTTGGGTTCAATCTTCAAGTACATTGCTTTGGTTCAACAAAGGGTTCAACGGCCTTGGCTCAATAGTTGCTTGAACCATTAAACCAGTTCAATGGGTTGGTTCAACATTTTGGTTCAAAGGCTTTAGTTCAACATGTTGGTTTAATGCCTTGGTTCATTGGCAAATTTTAATGCCTTGGTCCATCACTTAGTTCAATGCTTCAGCTTGTCTCAACACTTCGACAAGTTCATCGGCGCACACATTGAATGATTCAATCACTTGGTTCAAAGCGTTAGTTTAATCACTTGGTTCAATGCCCCAGTTCAACATGTAGGTTTAATGGCTAAGGCAAGCAAGAAAAGTTCAAAGCTTGGTTCAATCAACTTGGTGCATAACATTGAACCGTTGAACCATTTTAAGCAAACAGTTCAATGGATTGGTTTAAGCGAATAGTTTAACAAGTAGTTCAAATAGATAGATTATCAGCTTGGTTTAATTGGCTCGACATGTAGCCTTGAATCATTAAACTGATTGAACCTTTTTTGGTTTAATGGGTTGGTTCAATGGCTTAGTTTAAGGGTACGTCCCAAGGCCGAAGGATAGCTACCCTCATGGATGATAGTTGTGGGTTTAAGAGCCCTTACGGAGGGAAAGAACTTTTCAAAAGGAGACAAAGAGGTAAGTCATCAAAATTTCACCAAAGTCTAAAGGAATATACTGGAAGGCTGTAGTAACAGAGCCTGAAGGAAGAAGCTTACCTGAAGGGTATGTGCCCTTGCAGGGGGCTCTCGCTGAGGATGATGGACCATTCTTAAAAAGCCAAGGGTCTTTTCCCTTCTGAGAAGGATAAACAAAGGAAATCAAAGTAGCCAATTCTTACAAATTTTTTGCCCATTGAAGAAGGCCCAAAGTAGAAAAGCCTGAAGGAAATTGCCAAGAACGGTGACATCCCAGAAGCCGTCAACTTTAAGAAGGTGAATTAGCCGTTGGTTTTCAAGCAATGACGGGTGTGTGAACATCAAATTTAAGCCATTAAAAAGGCCATTGTTTTTTAAATGCCCAAGCACCAGCCATGAAAAGAGCCCAAGGAATTCAACGACCCACCTAGAGATAGCCTGAGGGCCAAAAAAGACAAAAGTACCAAGTGTAGGAGTAGGCAAATAGTCTAAGTGGTGAAGGGAGACACCAATTCAAGAAATTAATCTAGTAGGTGAAATAGTGTTTGTGAATTGACCATTAGAAGGTGCAACAACCAATCATGTGACCCATTTTCTTCATTTCACATTTATGAGCAGATAAACCACGTAGGTGCCTTCAAGGAGCAATCTCGATTAATGGGGAAATGGCACGGCCTATGTCAAAAATGCCTAAAGTCAAAGCCAGGGCTGACACAACATTTATGTTTAAGTGGCTTGCTTTTCCCAATGCTCATAAGGCACATGGGTCACTTATAAAAAGGGTGCCAAAAGGCCTCCTTTCTTCTTTTATATATTGGAGACTTGTCATTTGAGCAAGGATCTTCCACATTTGTAAGGTCTAGCCCTAGCAAATTTTCAACTGAATCAATAAATGCATTTTTTACCTCTATCCTAGTTAGATATCTTTGTGTATGTCTGAGTGTTAGTTTTTGTTTAGTCATTGCTTCTTGATGCTTCCATAGGTTCAAAACCAACATACCTGGTGTCTATAAGGTGCCATTTTTGTAGCTAATAAGGAGAGCTATATTTAGAAGTGCAAAAATAGAAGAAATTACTATATAGTGTACCTTTCACAGCACCTTTGGTGAATCTATATTTTCCATTAAAGCCTCCCGGCCAAGTTTCTTGCATCCTGGTCCTTTTGCCAGTTCAAAGTGTATGTATTGTTTGTCTGATTTTAAGTGTGAGTGTTAGAAGGTTAGATCATTTTGGTGTATCACCTCCTTTAGAGTAGTTTGTTTTCCTGAAATCTTTCTCCCTTTTCATCCCCCCATTATATATCTATCTATATATGTATGTATATGTTAGCACTTACTAAAACAACTCAGATGTATCAAAAGGAGCTAGCCCTTACCTAGAGACTCTCCCCTCTAGCTTCGCTAGTCCCATAAGTGAGAGGGGAGTTTCCATTATTGCGTGTGGAAAGGCAAGAGTTCAGCTCCTTACCTTGGGTGCAATCCACTGCGTCAACAGTTTTTGGCACACCCAGTGGGCATAGTCTTACACTCAATAAGGTTTTAGGATTTATACTGGTCCTATTATAGGAAGTCAACCATTTATAGCATTTGGTGACTCCACTGGTAAGAACTTTAGGTTTCCAATCAAAGACCAGTTTTAACTTCTTATGCCTAAAGTCACCACATGGTCTGCTTCTAAGGGCATCCCTTTCGAATTTGTTGAATTGCCTTTAAACTCAACAAAAAGACTGAGGTTTGAGAAGACCCATCCTTATTCAATAAGCCACCCTCCCAGACCTGTTGTAAGGAATGCATACGTAGCAAGGCTATAGTTACATCCCACCCTAGATATGGCATTACCTTTTATAGCTTTTCATGGTTAGATCCCCTTGAATCTCCCACGTTATGACCCAATCCTAGGAGTAGCCCTAAAAAATGTTCCTTCTTTTGATGGAGAGGGGCCCATTACAGTCATTGAGCACATTAGAAATACTACTAACCTCTGCAATATTCACAATGTCATGGAAGAAAATATCGCAATCAGATTGCTAGCATTGTCTCTCAAGGGCAAAGCTCTTGATTGGTATGGGACTTTGCTTGTAGATTCAATCCATTCCTGGAATGAATTGGGTACTAAATTGACAGACCATTTTGGAGAAAAGAGCAACCACCTCTTACTTGCTAAGCAGCTAATGACCATGAAAAAAGCCCCACATGAGTATATGTAGGATTTCAACATGCAGTTTCAAAAGACATGGGATAGAATCCCCATTTTGGTAAGACTAACTACTAGCTATGCTTTCTTGTATTATCAAAGAGCATTAAATAGTGATATTGCTATTATGATACAATCCATGGGAGGACATGTGCTGCCTATTGCCTATGACATAGCCATAATAGCTAAAAATTGCTTAATATAGGATCAAAAAATAGCCCCTAGACCCCATATGCCACTTTCCTAGAAATGCTACCTCTAATTCAGGTTGTGGCTCCCACATTAGCTCCTCTACCTAGCATAGAGAAACCAATTATTGCTCCATCTAATGAGCTTCATGAAGTTAAGATTCTGTTGTAGAGTATGTCAAATGAACTTGTAGCTCTTAAAAGGTAGCAAGCTCAAAGCCATAGACCAAACCAAGGATACCAGTAGTATGGTCAAGCTCCAAGACCCCCTTTCTAAAACTATAATCAAGGATAGGGTCAGCTTACTTAGACCAGACCATTTCAAGGCTACAACCCAGGCCCCCCTTCATCATCTAATGTCATCATGCCCATTTAAAACAATCTAGTACAAGAATAGCCATGTTGTTCAACCATGGGATATGGTCAAGAATAGGTTGTTTATACAAATGAGATGACGGGTTATTACCCAAAAGTAGACAATCAGGAAGCCACTCAACCCCAGGTCTTCAAAGCTCAAATGCAACCCAACACAAGCAATAGTCAGAGACAGCTAACTCTACTCTTATGAACCACCTAAAAGGTGAGTTATGTGCAATCAATTATGTGGGTGCTGCAAACAATCAGGTTGACTATGTTGTAGCCAACACAAGATTCAAGAGGAGAGTAATGGGAGAAGCCCAGGCTACTACCCAAATGGCAGCAGCACCTTCTCCATCACACTCAAATCAAAAGGTCCCAAACTTTAAACCATCATTTGTACCTTCAGCCCCTTAGCCTACACCTCAGGTTGGAATTAGCCCCAAAGAAAGCTTGAAGGGAGGTAGTCCTCAAGTCAATGTGGTGGACTAGATGAAGAAGCTACATATGAACATCTCCTTATGGGATTCATTGTCTCTGCTAGGGCAAAGGGACATGCTACAAAGGGAATTACATGAGATAGATCACCAAGCTATCCCAACAAGCACTAATAATGTCTTGATGATGAATGGACAACCTTCCACCTCAGGGCAGGTAAAGAAGGAAGAGAAAATTCCCCCTTTCTATGTGTCCTTGGTCATAAGAGATTTCTTGGTGCACAACTGCATCATTGGCAGTGGGGCTAGTACCTCAGTAATACCCAAGTGCATAGGTGGCAAGATGGGACTGAAATATGAAGAGATGAATAAGGGAGTCCTATAGCTGGATGGGACACCTAAAAAAATAGTTGGGATAATGAAGGGTTTAAGCTTGACATTACATTTTTGCCCAACTTTCTCAATTCCCCATGATATAGTAGTGGCAGATGTTCCTCCTTATTTTGCAATTTGCTTATCCAAGGACTTCACATCAAAGATAGGTGGCTACCTAGCAAAAAATTGGTCCTATCTAGTTTTTAGAACCAAGTATGGGACCAAGGTAAAGATTGAATCTGAGCCACTCTATAAGGACCATCTAGAACCATATTCTCTCAAGGTAGCAAATGTCAACTACATGATTATCGACCAAGAAGAGTCCCAAACAAACCAATCTCTATCCTCTGCTCTCAAAGGAGTTACAGACCTACTCTTGGATGAGTGGGGAAGTGATAACTTCAATCACGACCCTTAAAAGTTTATAGAGGAGGCAGGCCTTGGAGTCTACTACATACATGAAGGGGTACCTTCATACCAAATATAATGAAGGTGAGCTAAGAGGACCTAGGTCTATGGTAGCTGTAATTTGATGGTTCCAAAAGTAGGTTAGAAACTAGTGGTGGAGTGATGTTAGTCTCCCCTTCAAAAGAGAGATACTTTTTGGCTTTTCATTTCCAATTTTCTTGCACAAGAAATGTTGTAGGATATGAGTCCCTTATACATGGTCTAGAATGGGCAAGGAAAAGAGGGATCAAGGAGTTGCAAGTTTTGGGAGACAGTGAGCTAATTGTTAATTAGGTGAAAGGCTAGAATCTGACAAAAAAAATCTTTGTTGAAGTCTTACAAGCATAGGGTCTGGGACTTGGTGGAATATTTCCTCACTTTCAATATCACATCCATTCCCAGAGAGTAGAACAAACAAGTAGATATATTAGCAGCAATTGGTGCTCAGTTTGATGTTTCCAGGGAGATAAGTCGAGACTACGGTTCACGCTACTTGAAGGTGGTAATTCAGCCCTCTATCCATGACAACATTAAAAACTAGTAGGTCTTCAAAAATGACCATCAAATAGCATTTTTCCTACACAAAGAAGCTGAGTTTGCAACAAAGAACTAGGCAAAGCTGCAATAGCAATATGGCAACTAGATTGTTCAATTGAAGAATAATAAGCTCCCTAAAGGTTTGGTCACTCTTGAGAATATCTTCAATGGAGATGACCAATTGAGAAGTGACAAAGCATGCATCACAACTAAAGAGGAGAATTACGAGAAGGTTGAGATCTTTAAGGATAAGCTGCTTGCACTTGGAAAAGTCTACACATTTTAAGAAAGGTAAACTTTTATTTTGTTGTGTCAGGAGTTTGCTAATGTTTTCACTTGGGATTATAGTGATTTGAAGGGTTTTGACCCAAGACTCACCCAGCACACCATTAAATTAGAAGAAGGTGCCAGGCCAATCATATAAAAGTAGAGACATATCAACCCGATGATTGAGCCTCTCATGTAGAAGGAACTGGCCAAATTGATTGAGTCCAGGATTATATTTCCAATCAAACATACCTCCTAGCTAGCCAATCTCGTTCTTTTCCAAAATAAGAATGGGGAGATCAAGCTATGTGCCAATTTCAGAGACCTTAATAAAGTCTCTTTAAAAGACCATTATCCCCTTCTAAGCATGGAGTGGATCCTTTAGAAGGTAATAGGCAGCGAGCATTTCTCCCTCCTGGATGGATATTCAAGATATAATTAGATTTTAGTGCAAGGTTGTGACTAGCACAAAATAGCCTTCACTACTACATAGGGAATGTTTGCCTACAAGAAGATGCCATTTAGGATGTCTAATGCTGGTGCTACCTTTCAGCTAGCCATGGACATGGCTTTTCGAGGCTTGATAAACAATAATGTGCTGGTATACCTTGATGATGTGACGGTATTTTCCAAAGAAGTGAGCCAACACATGAAATACCTCAGGTAGATCTTTGAGAGGTGTAGAGAGTTTGGCATCTCTCTCAACCCAAAGAAATGCATGTTTTTTATTCATGAGGGGAAACTCCTTGGCCACATTGTGTCTAAGGAGGGTTTACCCATTAACCTTGAGAGAGTTCATTCTATCCTAGAGATGTCCTTGCCCAAGCACAAGAAAGGCCTGTAGAGCTTCTTCGATAGGATAAATTTCATTCAGAGATTCATCTCAAATTTCATAGAGATAGTCAAGCCACTGACCTCTATGCTGAGGAAGGATGAGGAGTTCAAGTGGACAACACAAAGGAAGGATAGCTTTGAAGCCATCAAGCAGGCCATAACCCAGGCTCATACTTTGATCAGCCTCAACTTCAATAAATACTTCGATGTCTGCACTTTTGGCAATGAAGAGGTAATCTATGCCATGCTTACCCAAGAAAATGGTGATGACCTTAAGCAACCACTTCCATTTTTTAGCCAGGGGTTAGAGGATTTCAAAGTTAGATACATGTATGTAGAGAAGCAAGTCTTGGCAGTAGTGTGGAGCCTGAAGAAATTTAAGCATATGTTGTCCAACAGTAGGATATACCTCATGATTCCACATCGTGGTGTCAAGGACTTTTTGACCAACTGAGACCTAAATGAAAAGAGAGTAGGGTGGATCACTAAGGTGATGGAGTATGACGTAGACATCAATATCACCAAGCTAGTGAGGGGAAGAGGCCTATGCAAACACCTTGTTGTGGACTTCAAGTAGAAAAGGGAAGACAACTTACTAATTCACAATGTAGCTATGGTAGAAGAACCAGCCATCATGAAGGATTAGACATCAGACTTGAGGCATTTCCTTCTCACTGGTGAGTGCCTGCAGGGTCTTGATAGGACTAAAGGAAGGTACTTCAGGCTCTAATCTCTCCCTGATGTTCTAGTTGATGGAGTATTATTTAGGAAGGATCTCTCAGGGGTCCTTCTAAGATGCATAGACTTAGATTAGGTTGACAAGGTGCTGTCTGAGTTCCATGATGGGCCAGCGAGTAGTCATCTCACTCTTAGGGCTATTGTAGTAAGGATAATGAGAGCTGGCTATTTTTGGCCTACTCTTTTTAGGGATACCCATGCTTGGGTATGAAAGTGCCAAAAATGTGCACTTTTTGATGAGAAGCAATGATTGGCTACCATGCCCCTATAACCTATTCAGGTGGACCAGCCATTCATGCAGTGGGGCCTGGACTTCATAAGGATGATTAATCCTCCCTCCAATGTTGGACACAAGTGGGTCTTGACCACCATGGACTATTTCACAAGGTGGGTGGAGGCTGTTGCTCTGAAGGAGGCAAATGAAAGTGTAGTCTTGGAGTTTTATGAGGACTTGGTGGAAAGGTTTGGGGTTATAGCAACCATAATCTCAGACAATGTGTTGGTTTTTTCAGGAACCAAAACAAGTGAATGGGTGCTGAAATATGGTATATATCTCAACACTTCATCCAATTATTACCCATAGGGGAATGGGCTAGCTGAGTCCACCAACAAGAAATTGATCAAGATCATCAAGAGGACCATGGAAGAAAATCAGAGGACTTGGCATACCAAGCTGAAAATAGCCTTGTGGGTAGATAGGGTCACCCCAAAGAGGGTAATTGGTAACTCACCATACACACTCATCTATGGAAGGGAAGCTAGGCTCCCCATTTCACTCGAGTTGCCAGCCTTGGATCTCACTCGCTAACTGCAATTAGAGGAAGGAACTAGCATGGAGGTTAGATTATGTGAGCTGATGGAACTCCAAGAGGTAAGGGACCAGGCTATGGTTTCCATGATGAGTTGCCAACAACAAGTCAAGAGACACTTTGACAAGAAATCTTCATCAAAAGGTTTCTCTAAAGGAGATATTGTCTTGAAATGGGATGAAGATTGAGCTAATCTTGGAAATCATGTAAAGTTTGATGCCCCATAGAGTGGCCCATACATAATCACTCAGTGCAAGTAGCATAATGCATTTTAACTCTCTAGGTTGGATGGTGAAGAACTGTATATCCCAATTAATGGGATACATCTGGAGCACTACCACTGAGTCTCTTTTCATCTGTATATATTTTCCCTTATTTTTTCTCTTGCTTTCCCTAAGTGATTTCTACACATGTTGTTAGTTTTCTTAGCTTTGTGTGTGTTTTTCTTTTCCTTTTGAGGTGAATCTGCATGGTTAATTCTAGATTTATCAGAGCTATTGCTGATCTTTAAGTTACAATTTAACCTCATGCCCAATGGATTTTTAAGGCAACTGGGTTCTAAGCATAGCAGGCATGCTTCCCTTAGGAGTCACCAATTTGTTAACCATTTTTTGCCCAACAAGGCAAAAAATTAGTCCCCTTCTTCCCCTGTTGTTCAAGGCCAATTCATTTTTTATTTTACACAAGTTCAAGAATTTCTACAAACTTTGTAGGTCCATTTCTATGGACTCCATAGAGCTTGGTTTTCTATGGACTCTATAGGTGAAATCCTTGGTAGATGAAGAATTAGTTCAGAAAGTGTTGGGGTTTACAAGGCTCTTTTGGGCCTTCATCTAAAAAAAATTTACAAGGAAGGTTGGCATCTTTGAACCATTGACCATTGCTTCAGTTCACAGCCTTGGTTTAATTGGTAGTTCAATCAACTTTGGTTCAAAGCCTTAGTTCAATCTACAGTTCAATTAGCCTTGGTTCATGCCTTAGTTCATTGCTTCAAGTCTATCACTTCAACTTCAAGCCTAGGTTCAATCTTCAAGTTCATCACTTTGGTTCAATGATGAGTTCAATCGGCAAAGTTCAATAGACTAGTTTAATGGTTTAATTCAATTAGTAGTTTAATTAGCCTTGTTTTAGGCCTTGGCTCATTATTTCAAGTCTATCACTTCAACTTCAAGCTTGGGTTCAATCTTCAAGTTCATCACTTTGGTTCAACAAAGGGTTCAATGGCCTTGGCTCAATAGTCACTTAAACTGTTGAACTGGTTTAACGGGTTGGTTCAACTTTTTGGTTCAAAGGCTTTAGTTTAACACATTGGTTCAATGCCTTGGTTCATTGGCAAAGTTTGAATGCCTTGGTCTATCACTTAGTTTAATGCCTCAGCTTATCTCAACACTTTGGCAAGTTCATCAGCGTGCAACATTAAATGGTTCAATTGCTTGGTTTAATCACTTAGTTCAATGCCCCAGTTCAACACATAGGTTCAACGACTAAGTCAAGTGAGAAAAGTTCAAAGGCTTGGTTCAATCAGCTTGGTGCACAACATTGAACCATTGAACCGGTTCAAGCAAATGGTTTAATGGATTGGTTCAAGCGAATGGTTCAACAAGTGGTTCAAATAGACAAATTATTAGCTTGGTTTAATTGGCTCGGTGCACAACCTTGAATCATTGAACCAATTAAACCATTGAACCTTTTTTGGTTCAATGGGTTGGTTCAATGGCTTGGTTCAAGGGTGCATCCCAAGGTCAAAGGATAGCTACCCTCACAGAGGGCAGTCATGGGTTTAAGAGCCCTTATAGAGGGTAAGAACTTTTCAAAAGGAGACAAAAAGGTAAGTCATCAAAATTTCACCAAAGTTTGAAGGAATTCACTAAAAAGCCATAGTAACAGAGCCCAAAGGAAGAATTCCACTCGAAGGGTATGTGCCCTTGTAGGGGGCTTTCGCTGAGGATGATGGACCATTCTTAAAAATCTGAGGGCCTTTTCCCTTTCAGGAAGGATAAACAAAGGAAATCAAAGTAGCCAATTTCTACAAACTTTTTGCCCGTAGAAGGCCCAAAGTAGAAAAGCCCAAAAGAAATTGCCAAGGACGGTGACGTCTCAGAAGCTGTCAACTTTAAGAAGGTGAATTAGTCGTTGGTTTTCAAGCGATGATGGGTGTGTGAACATCAAATTTAAGCCATTAAAAAGGCCATTGGTTTCTAAATGCCTAAGCACCAGCCATGAAAAGAGCCCAAGGAATGTAGCATCCCCCACAGAGATAGCCTGAGGGCCAAAAAAGACAAAAGTGCCAAGTGTAGGAGCAGGCAGACAGTCTAAGTGGCAAAGGGAGGCACCGATTCAAGAAATTACTCTAGTAGGTGAAATAATGTTTGTGAATTGACCATTAAAAGGTGCAACAGCTAATCATGTGACCCATTTTCTTCATTTCACATTTATGAGTAGACAAACCACGTAGGTGCCTTTAAGGAGCAATCTCAGTTAATGGGGAAATGGCATGGCCTATGTCAAAAATGCCTGAAGTCAAAGCTAGGGCCGACACAACATTTATGTTTAAGCAGCCTACTTTTTCCAATGCTCTTAAGGCACATGGGTCACTTATAAAAAGGGTGCCAAAAGGCCTCCTTTCTTCTTCTATATATTTGAGACTTGTCATTTGAGAAAGGATCTTCCACATTTGTAAGACGTAGCCCTGGCAAATTTTCACTTGAATCAATAAATTCATTTTTTACCTCTATCCTAGTTAGATATCTCTGTGTATGTCTGAGTGTTAGTTTGTGTTTTAGTCACTGCTTCTTGATGCTTCCACAGGTTCAACACCAACATACCTGGTGTCTATAAGGTGCCATTTCTACTACTGATAAGGAGAGCTATATTTGGAAGTGCAAAAATAGAAGAAATTACTATATAGTGTGCCTTTCACAACACCTTTGGTGAATCTCTATTTTCTATATTTTCCATTAAAGCCTTCCTACCAAGTTTCTTGCATCCTGGTCCTTTTGCCAGTTTGAAGTGTATGTATGTGTTTATCTGATTTTAAGCATGAGTGTGAGAAGGTCAGATCATTTTGGTGCATCACCTCCTTTAGAGTAGTTTGTTTTCCTACAATCTTTCTCCCTTTTCATCCCCCCATTATATATATATATATATATCTGTTAGCACTTACTGAAACAACTCAGATGCATCAAACGGAGCTAGCCCTTACCTAGAGACTCTCCCCTCTAGCTTCGCCGATCCCACAAGTGAGAGGGGAGTTTCCATTGTTGCGTGTGGAAACTCAGGAGTTCACCTCCTTACCTTGGTTGCAATCCACTGCATCAATAGCTTGATCATTGCATTTTGGATGATAAGGTGTGGAAAATTTGTGATTAATCTTGAATTTATTGCAAAGTTGTTTAATATTTTTATTTTTGAAATTACCACCATTGTATGAAATGATGGTATGGGGAACATCAAAGTGGAAAATGAATTTATTAATAATAAATTTGGAAATGGTAGGACTGGTAATGTTAACAAGGGGCATGGCTTCTACCCATTTGGTAAAATATTTAGTAGTGGTGATGATAAAACATAACCATCTTGGGAGTGAGGTAGTTTGCCAATGAGATATAATCCCCATGTGGAAAATGGCCAAGGAGATACAATAATTTGAATTTTTAATGGAGGTAAATAGATTAGATCATTTTGAAGATGGCAAGGATTACACTTTTTAGCATATTCTATTGCTTCCTTTTCAAGAGTAGGCTAAAAGTAAACCATATGTAGGGATTTATGGGATATAACATGTTCACTATAGTATCCACCATAAATTCCCCCATGTGCTTATTCAAGAAGAAGAAAGACCTCATCTTGTATAAATTAACAGAGAAAGGTACCTTTAGTATTATGATAATAATGGATGTTGTGTTGAAATACATACTTGAAAGCTTGTTTATGAATGCATGTCTTTTCATGAGAGTCTAAATTAGGAAGATAAGTTTGATGTTCTAGGAATTGAATGATGTCTTGATCCTATGGGCTTTGTTGGATTGTAATAGCTTTGATATGATAGATAAGAAAATTTGCTAGTTGAGTAGAGGATGAAGATTTTCTTATCTATATAAGAAAAGTAGGATCATAAAAGATTTAGTGGGGATGAAAGAGAGATGTTGAAAGAGATGAAATATTAGCAAGAGTGGTTAAAATTTGATGATATGTGATGAGATTATCACTTTTAAATTGATAATCACCATTGATTTGGTAGAAAATAAGTTGAGAATCACCTAAAACATGAAGGTATAGAATGTCTAAATCAATATCAGCTTGCATACCTAAAATAAGAGCTTCATATTCGACCATACTATTAATGACATCAAAGGTGAATAAAAAATATAAAGGAATGATCTTTCAAAGAGGAATTGTGAGAATGAAACCTACCCCATCCTCTTGAAGGAATTTAACACTATCAAATTGAAGGTTTCAAGTATCTTCATGCAAGTTGAAATTAATTTTATGAATCAACTCTAGAACTATTTTTGGTTTAGTAGTACCAAAGGGAGTAGTGGATTCATCAAGATTATTGACTTCACAATTAGTGGTAAATCTATGAAAATAATATTTGATAGAAATATATTGATTAAGACCTTTGATTTAAAGGATATTGTCATCTGGAATATTATCTTGAAGAGAAGAAATAGTTGGTATGGGAGCTACGATAAGTTCATCAGCTATGATTTTCCCTTTGATAACTTTTTGAGTGATGATGCAAAGATAAAATTCCATAAGGAACACCATCCATTTACTAGTTCTAACCCCATGAATAAATGCTTTGGAGAATAAATGATGAAGGGGGTCAAAATGAATAATGACATAAGTAGTTTGGTAAAGCATATAGTGGTGAAAATTTTTAGTTGTGAAATAGATGGTGAGGAAATCATGCTCAATTTTGGTATAACATGTTTCATAATTGATGAGGCCTCAAATAATGTAGTAGATATAATACTCTCTTCTTATATCATCTTGTTGGGTAAACATTTCCCCAACTAAAATAGGTATGGAAGAAGTATATAGAATCAAATGTTTATCATTGGAAGGAGATGAAGTGTAGGTGGGTGAAGAAAAAATTATTTCATGTTATCAAAGACTTTTTGACATGGATCCATCCATTCTATAGTAGTACCTTTCTTGAGAAGTGAATTGATAGAGTGAATTCAAGATGCCATTTTAGGGATGATTCATCTAATTGCCCCAAATTTGCTTAAATAAGTATGAATGTTGGGAATATAATGAGGAATGGGCATGTTGATGATAACACTAATTTTGGTAGGGTCAACATCGATGCCATGCAGAGAGACTAAGAATCCTAAATTTGTTCTAGATGTGACTCCAAAGACACATTTGTAAGGATCAAGTCTAACTTTATATTTAAGATGGTCAAAGATGATAAAAAGATTAGAAAGAAGATTCTTATGATTTTTGGATTTAGCAATGAGATCATCCACATAGGTTTCAACAATTTTGTGAATGAGATCATGAAAGATGTTAGTCATTGCTCATTGGTAAGTTGCTCTATCATTTTTGACATTAAAGGTAATTTTGACATAGAAATAGGTGTCCCATTATATGGTGAAATTAGTCTTATGTTGGTCCTCAAGGGTAATATGAATCTAATTATATCTCAAGAATCCATCCATAAGAGATAACATTTCATAACCAGTTGTGGAATCAACAATGGCATCTATTAAAGGTAAAGGGAAGTTGTCCTTGGGAGAATCAAGATTAATATTGTGAAAATCAATACAAATATGAGTGAACATAGTGACCTTCTTCCAAATAGGAACAATGTTAGAAACCCATTCATATTAATCCACAAGTTTGATAAATTTAACATCAAGTAATTTGATGATTTCCTTGTGACATAAAGTGGAAAATTTGGGAATTTTTTTTTAAAATTTTTGACACACAAGCTTGGAATCATGATAAGTAATGAAATTATTCACCACAATGCTAGGGTTAATGCTATGCATGTCCTCGTAGGACCAAATGAAAGCCTCATAATATTTGTCAAAAAATTAGCTAGAATTATCATGTTCAGTAGGTGAGAGTTCACAAGAGATAGTAATTGGTCGAGGACAAGATAGATTACCATATTCAATGTGAGTGGTTTCTTCAATAATCATGGCATTACTATCTTGAAAGTGGTATGGTGCATTGGGTAAGGAAAAAATTAGATTTGTTTTAGGGTCAATTCTAGCAACGAAGTTGTTGAATCAAGAAGTTTTAGTTTTGAAATTCCCAAGTTTAGGATGTATGAGGTTATCAGACATAAAGTAACTCAAGGATAGCTTCATCACTAGGTAAAGTGGGAAGAGGACCATGATACTCAACATCGCTTTTAAGACCTATAATTTGATTTCCATGGCTATCATACTTGAAATGGACTTGACAAACATTAGTTGCCCTAGCATTAAGTGTAATCTTAGGAGTAGAAGTAGATATAGTAGATGGGATTGGAGTATTGGTGGGTTTGTTGATGGGATAAGGATTAGAGGTAATTATTGTATCAATAGGTAGTAAAAGAGATGAAATAATTTCCATAGGTTTGAAAGGTGTAATTTATTGTACCACCCAAGGTGTATTGATAAGAGGGTAATTGGTAGGAGGTACATGACCCTCAAGATCTAAGGTATGATCCATAGAAATAGTATGAATATCCCAATTAAAATCATGAATTTGGGCTAAGGTTTTTTTATAATGGTGGACATCTAAGTATCTAGATTGAGCTTGGGCCATTATATAGTTATCATCGTATGTTGGAGAAATTATACATGCTTGAGAATTAGGGGGAGTTTTAGAGGGTGAGATCTTGAAATTACTAAATGTATGAGGAGATATTATGAAAGGATCTTAAAATAAATTGGCCACTCCAAAATCATTACAAGTGAAGGCATCTTTAGGTAAAGAAGGCTCCTAAACATTGCATGGAGGGGGGAAATTGGTAATCTCATCAATAAGAAGAATATTATGATCCTTGGGTAATAGAGAATGAGGAAGCCATTATGAAATGTAGGGAGGTAACTTTGTAGTATTACAAGTATGTTGCAAATCACTAGGCTCATCATCATCTGAATCCATAAGAGTAACTTGTAAATCAAGATTTATGTTGATAATCTCAAGTAAAGGAGAACTATTGATCATATGAATCGTAAGAATATGATATTATGATTTAGGATTAGGATGTTAAATGCTCCATGGGTTAGGATCAAATTCATGCTTATATCATTTTCCATAATGTAAGAGTTTGATACATTGGATACCAGAAGAAGTAATGGTCCTCATTCGATGAGTCCATGGATGACCAAGGAGTATGTTGTAATATAAGGGTAAGTCAAAGACCATAAGTTTGGTTTGAATAGTCCTAGGTCCAATGGTTGATGGAAGCCAAACGCAACCAAGTGGATTTTGATTAGTTTTATCAAAACCATGATAAGTAAGAAAGGTTTTCTTAAGATGATCCTTACTATAACTAAGTTGTTGGATGAACCATAAATATGGTTAAAATAATACCAAAACCTTCACTAACTAGAAATGTATGGATAAGAGTGGTATTAATGGCTACTTTTATGAAAAGTGGAGGATCATCAACATGAAAGAGAATTTCATCATTGATCATGCCTTCTTCAAGGAATTCAATAGAAGGTTTAGAAGAAGGAAACATAGTTTCAATGGTATTTATGTTGGTAGGTTGAGATTCAATAGAAGGTAGTTCCTCATATAAGGAGGATGGATCATCAATTTTTTGGAGTTTTTGCATAAGGAACTTACGATGATAGGGAGAAGTTTGAACCAACTCCATAAGTGGAATCTTACAAGGCATAGAGTTGAGTTCTTAGAAAAAGTTCTAATGAGATTTAGAACAACCAACATGAGGTTTAGGAGGTAAATTAGTTTTTGGAAGAATAGTTGTAGTTGGAGGATCAGAAGGAAGAGATGGTTCCTCTTGGACTTCTTAAGAAAGATTAGTGGTGGTAGTATCTTTAAGAAGTTCTTCTAAAGATAGATTCTTAGGGTTGGTAATGAGACATTTATGAGCCAATTTATGATGGTAATTGACCTTATCAGTATTGAAATATTGAGAATTGTTAAAATATTAGTCATAATTGGCATCAATGGTACAAACATCCTTGGCATTTGATTGATTATTTGAAGAAGATTTTTGGTTATTAGAGGTAGAAAATTTGGAAGCTTATCATTTTTTAGAATAAGTGGTGTACTCTTGATGATGAAGATTGATCATAGATTCATGATTGAATGAATCACCAAGCATATAAGAGAAATAAAATTTATTTAACCCTCTATAAGATTCATGAGAATGCCCAATTTCAGTCAAAGCAGTGATAAAGATTTTGAATAAGTTATCATCAATCATGTTATGGCCCACTTTATGAGATAAAGATTTCCATATTTTGATAAATTCATGAGTTGATTCAGTGGGATATTGCTTAGCATTGATTAAGTGACTAAGACAATTTTTGGGAAGATCATTGTGTTGAAACTCTTTAACCAAAGGATTAACCAAATCTTCAAGTTGCCAAATATAATGTTGGGGAAGTTGATTATACCATTCTAATACATCACTAGTGAAAGTTTTAACTAATATTTTAGTTGTGGTGAAGGTATTAGTTTGGATCCACTCTTTGTAAAGGTTACCAAAGGCTTTGATAAATGAGACAAGGTCTTTATCCCATCATACTTGATAGTTGGAGATATGTTACCAATATCAATGGATACAATGAAGGGTGTAAAGGATCATTTTAAATGGTTTGAAGCATCTTATTATTCATTATGGGTTGAGGAATAACATTACTTGAGGCATCTTGAATAGGTGGAAGAATGTACTTAGGATTACATAGAGGATATATAGTTGAAGGTTGATTAGCCACATTGATCAAATGTTGTTAAAGTTGCATCATTTGGTTGGTGTTAGAATTTTGCATTATATTGATTTGTTAGATACATTGGGCTAAAATTTGAGTTGTATCAAGAGGTGGGTTGGTGTTGGTAAGAGTACTCCACAAATTGGTGTTAGAGAGAAAATTACTAGAAGAAAAATTATTAGTGGGATTGTTAAGTAAACTTGTATCAAATACACCCATATTAGGCTAAAGATTTTGAAGATGAGAAGTTTCTTGGTAAGAATGGAAAGGATCAGATCCATTAACTTCATCTTGAGGTGTTATTTTCACCATATTAAAATTCATGGATGAAGGAGGAGAAGAGGTGCCCCAAGAGTGATGTTGCACTTGGGAGGAAAAGAGATGGAGAAATGAACAACCCATATAGTATCTAAATAGGTTAAATATATCCAAAAAGATTTTGATAAGAGACTTCATTATGACTGAAGAGATATGAAAAAAATGAAAAGAAGGAAAAATAGAGAAATAGATTGATAAATAGAGAAGGCAAAAATTAGTATAGGTTTAACTGGGTCAACCTAGCATAAAAATAGGGCCTATAAACAATACATGGTCGATTGGGTCGATCTAGTATAGTGAACATAGATTAGAAAAATATACAGAGTTGACTACATTGACATAGTATAATAAGTAGGGAAAATTAAGAAGCCTATAATAGATTTGTGAACTGAAACAAGATAAAATTTTCAAGTAATTTGAGAAGAAATAATAGAAGGGAAACAAACCATTAATTAGATCAATCTTGGCCAATCTAATTAAATCACATAATAAAAAACCTTGCACCAACATGGGCTAATGAAAGTTTTTGAAATACAAAATAAAGTTGAGAAAAGAGCAATCAATCAACTTGACAAGTAAAGAGATAACTAATTGGTCAACTTGAGTGTTTATTAGATTATTAGAATTTGATTTTAAATGTGATGGGAAGTTGGCTATAAGTAAGGAACTATAAGACAATCTAAGGATGGTTTCAGGTAGTTTGGGTTGAAAGGGATCTATAGTGGTAATGATATAGGATTGGTATTGGGGCCAACCCCATCACTTCATACACTACAGTGATAAGGATGTCAGGTGCTTAGCTAGAATATACCATTAACCATGCTTTATACTTGACCAAAATATCAAGTCAGCTTCCCCCTTGGTGATGAAACCAAGTAGGTTGGCCTTGGGTAGTCAAATGATAAATATTTTATTATTTGGTCATGTGTGCATAAAATAAAAAATAATGAAACTAAATGATTAATTTAAAACCACCTAATTAAACTATGTGATCTATTATAAGAATGCAAGCAACAATAAAAGAAAGTATGAACTAATTAGTATCATATAAAGTTAATTCCAACTTTAAAATAAGGTACAATGTTGATATATTCAAAAATGTATGCACAAAATATAGAATAGGGAAATCTTATATTATGAAAGTGAGATCTAAAATGAATAGGGTCAGTAGAGTTGACTTAGTTGTGCAGACATCACAAAAACATAGAATTGGGTTGGTAGGGTTGATCCAGTTGACTGTGTAAGGGTAGTCCTAAAGACTACAAACTATGAAAGGAAAGACTGTAAAGAAAGAGATAGAGAGATAGAAAAGAACCTTGGTGGATCAGAGATGTAGAGAATGAAGATAGTTATTTAAGAACCTTGATATATGCTAGCAAAGTTTACTAACAAGGTCATTTAGGTTGATCAAGATTTGTAAAAACCTACTACTAAATGTTTAGAAATGTATAAGGTTGATTAGGTTGACCTAGTAGTTTGGATCAGATGTTTGAAAAGTTGAAAACCTAGACTAGGTCAATAGGGTTGATCTAGTAGCTTGTACTTGAGATTCTACATACAAAAGTTAGATATTGGGTTGATAGATTTGATCCAATATTATGAATATATGATAAAAATAATGATGAAAAAATGAAATAAGGTAAACAAATCCTATAAGGTTAGTTCACATCGAGTTCACTAGAATGTATTCAATCAAAAATGCATACTGCCTATAAATTAATCCTATCTTGGAGAAGATAGAGTATACCTAAACTTTTGATTGGGAATATATTTGTTAAGTGGGAGCATGATCAATATGGGGATCTGCTAGACCCAATTAGGGAATAACTTATCACAATACACTATGATAGGAATGGTTCCAAATCCTAAAGTCTAACACGATCACACAACCCTAAAAGAGTCATAGGTTTAATGTTTACTCTATTCTAATAAAAAAGAAAGTAAATCTAATATAGCACACACAAAAGCTTGTGGCAAAAATTAAGGGGTTAGTAAAGCAATCAAAACATGTATAGGAGAATCTCAATTAAGATAAGTATGAGTAAGACCCTAATATATGGAATATGAAGAGTAATATTATTTGATCCAATACTTATGCTACTTATATTTACTAAAGAGAGGAGAACAAAGTTAGAATATACTTACCTAAATGTGAACCCATCGAGACTCAGTCTCTCCCTTGGCCAAAGGGGATTCATTAGAGGTTTTTGTAGTTTTTAAGGATAACTAAGAAAGGACAAAACATCCAATACTTATGGACAAGACTAGATTCTCCAAGTAGAAACATTAATCTAAGACTCCTCAAGTAGAATGGTAGAAGAGCAGATCATAAATAAGCATGAGTGAATAATAACTCTTGATTGTATATTTAATAATGATTAAATGATATTGTATTTATAGGCATATCTCACCCTAAATATTTTTAAATATGTCAATTGTATAGGGTCAACCTAGTTAATCCTATATGTTTTTGGGAGATAAATCACTAGGTCTCAAGATAGGTTGATCAAAGGGTAAGAAAAGCTCTCAAGTGAAAATACCCAAAAATAGTACAGGGTCAACCTAGTCGACCTTGTATAATAATCAGAGGCTAAAAACTATATAGGGTCAATCTAGTTGACCTAGTATAATCTATTGGTGAAAGGGGATCAAGGTGAGGAAAAAAGGGATAGAAAGAGGTAAAATATTAGAGGAATGTGCAAGGGAGGATTAATAACATAGGTAATGGTTTTAAGAGATATTTGGATTGGTAATAATGTGGAAATAAGGGACAACAATCATATAAAGCACCAAAGGTTTGTCCACCCCTTTCTTAATGCATCTCTTAAGGTATGCACTTAGAGATATTGAGTCTCAATGGGTTCCTACAAGATGTAAAGTGTCAATATTTGATAAAAAGATGAAATGTTATGTATACACATCCCTTATTTCCAAATTTTCACATTTATTACACCTCATCAATGTTCCCTTTGTGAGTTGCATTATAAGACCACAGATAGGAACTGGCCTTCCTTACAAAATTTTCTAATAATCCAAGTCACAATCAAAATTACATGTGTCAAACATGAGATAAAATGTGATTGATTATGAAATTACTTGTCATTGGCATGCTTCCCATATTGATTTAGTATGTTTTATTTTTACTTTATTTCTCTTTCACCTTTATCTTCTTATTTTTTGATTGTATGTAAGAATCCAACCATATCTTGAATTTTTCATACTTTCCAACTTGAATTAGTGTGATAAATGTTAAGACCAATTTTTGTCAATTTTTTTCTCTTATACTTCTCAACATGATTTATTATGATTGATTGACTTAATTGATTTTATTTTTATACTATTTGTGATTTTACCAAATTTCCACTTTATTACATTATTTTTCATACTTCCTAACATGATTTAGTGTGATCTTACTTGTTTTTAATTTGGTGACAATATTTAATTTGGTTTAAAAACAAAATCTTGTTTTACCATCTTGTTTTACCACTCTTTGGTTCTTTATACTTAGTCATTTTTATTGTTATTACACATTTCCCAACTTAAAATAACGTGTAGTACATTTTTTACTGATTATATTTTACAAAGTCCATTTTTGCTATTTATTTTTAACCATGAATGTGTCCCACATAATTATAGAAAAGAAACCACAACTCATATATTTCCCATAACATAGACAACAAATACATGTGCTATAAAGAAATATATCCAAGCATCAACAACCACAACCATAATGACAACACATACAATTAGCATCCAATTACTAAAATCAAAACATCTACACACACACACACACACACACACACACACACACACACACACACACACACACAGAGAGAGAGAGAGAGAGAGAGAGAGAGAGAGAGAGAGAGAGAGAGAGAGAGAGAGAGAGAGAGAGAGAGAGAGAGAGAGAGAGAGAGAGAGAGAGAGAGAGAGAGAGAGAGAGAGAGAGAGAGAGAGAGAGAGAGAGAGAGAGAGAGAGAGAGAGAGAGAGAGAGAGAGAGAGAGAGAGAGAGAGAGAGAGAGATGAACACACACACACACATAACCACAATGAGTTTTAATACAAAAATACAACCCTATACAATGCTCTAGCTCTATGGTTGGGCCCCATCCTACCTATCTTGTGGCCTAGCCACACTACCTATAGATGCCTCAGTTTGACCCCTCTAAATAAAATGTCATAAAGAGGTTGTCAAAGATATTAGTCCTAATACTTACCCTTATAGATGAGCCATTTGAGCCTACATTTGTTCCAACTAGGCTAGGGTTCCTACATGTGTTTTTCTCTCTTAGGCCTTTGCCTATCCCATTTGTATCATAGTCTCTATATTTATGACTCTCTCCTCAAATAGGGCCTACCGTGATCATGTCTCTCCTAAACTAACATATAATAGTCGCTAAATCCTCTCTATTTATAAGCACAACTACCTCATGGCCTCTCCATTTAGTCTGAACCAGCTCACATGAGCTAGGGTAGATGGTACCCTAGGATCCTTTAGTATAGTAGGGTCATACAACATCGACATCTAATATAAGATATCATGGAGTGATTCCCTCACTAGGGACCCCCATATGGTCTCCTCATCCTCTACCACACCTACAAAAATCACACTAGATATATATTAGATCATTGATATATCTCAAAATCTATCTTTAGTCTATCTCAAAATAACTTAAAGCAAAATTTAACCATATTTTTTTACCTATCTATGCATCAGATACTATGGTCTCACCATCTACATGACCATCGAGCATGGTCTCCCCATACACACATCTTCCAAAAAGCTCATATGTAGGTCACTAGTTAAAATAATCTTGAAGTTACCACTCGTGCTTATCTTAGCCTATGCATGGATGGTCTCTCTATCATCCCACTCTACTATAGCCTACCTATTAGGTCATCTAAGATGGTGATAGTATCTTCTCTCTCCTAATCCTACTACCTCCATCGATGCTATGTCTATGGTAGTTGTTTCTCCTCCTGCTATGGATCTAGTAGTGGTACCTTTGTTATTTTGCCTTTGCATCTATCTCCTCCCACTCTACTTCCTATCATGTTTAACCAGTCCATGGTCTCTCATAATGTGGCATGAGAATTGACCTAAAAACTAGTGGCCTTATTCCTCCTCTCCCTTATCATTCTCACATATTTTGAGCCCAAAACATGGGCATCATTATAGGTACTGATAGGTGAGGTAATCCCATCTATCTTAGAAATCATGCCACCGAATGTAGTTCCATCCACTAGGTATAGTGCCATGTCACCTCTATTCATGCAAAGTTGGTATAACTATCTCCCAACTAGGCCATATCATAATAATGTGCCCATATAAATACCATAATATCTACTCATCTCACCATTCACAATGCTAAACATGTGGGAAATGTCCCACATTACCTGGTCCTATCTTTATCTCTAAACTTGATGTAACCTATCATCAATCACATAGGGAAACCCAATCATCTAATACATTAGAAACCTCTCATATATCTATGACATCAGTAATATAATTTGTCCCACTAAATTATTACCTCTAGATAACACTCCATACATGTCATGCATGAGCTATACCTAGATGATAGATCCCAAGGCATCTAACACCCTCTGCTCTAATATTATTTGGCTCAAAGTGATCATAAATAGGGTTATCTTACCATCTGACTTATGGCATAACACCCACATTATCACAAGTCCTATCACATCTTTTTATATATCTAAAATCTATAAAGTATATAAATCAAACATATTCACCCTTAATCTAGGGTGTATCATCTCTAAGACTATTATCTATATGGCTAAGGCTCTCATCTCCTCCTCACTATCAAGTACTCCTATGACCATGAGTGTCCCTACTATGGGTAGTCCTAGGATGTCATGCACATCCTCCAAGGTGATACCCACCTATATGGTATCCCCCTCCACCTCCCACCTAAAGGTGTTAGTCAATCATTCTTAGGCTCCTAAGAACATGACTAGCAAATCAGAACTAAGTGGAATCCTACACATCTCCACAATGCCTCCTAAACCTACATCAATCAATCTAGTTCTATCCTCTATATACAAACACTCTACTAAGTCTAAAATCCATGATGCATCTACCAAACACTAAAATCTTAGATGGCCCTACAACTACGAAATAACAAAAGATGTATTAGATCCTCCATGTCATTTATAATCAAAATACATTCTTTTCAAGTACAAAAACAAGCCTAATTACTTTCATCTAGTAATTTTAAATAAATTTCACCTATTTTTAGCCTACTTGGCCCTTTTAGTCCCCATTTGGTCATTTTAGGCCATTCTAGCACTCTTTTGGCCTTTTACATGCATTTTTGTATTATTCTGTTTCCTTGATCAAACACTAGTTTGACCAAAATTTCCATATTTTGACCTTGTTTACTTAAAAATCTAAGTCTACCTCTTTATTTTTCCCTTATTAGTGCTAAGTTGTCACAGTAACTTTTTATACTAGATCAATAGTAATATAATAAGTCATTAGTCTAAAAAAAATACTACATTGACACATACCTACTAGGTCATTAGTATGAATTTTGACACTTTTTAGCTTACTAGGTCGACTGGGTCAACCTAGTTATTTTTCCCTACCGACCCATTACATTTTGTGAAATAAAATCCTTATAGTAGTTATTTACCCAAACCCTTAAAACCTATTTCCCCAAATTGTTTTTCCTACCTTTAACATCATTTTTGAGTTCATTTTGATTCTTAGAAATGATTTAAAACACAAATTTATAAGAAACACTTAAAATCATTAAAATATTCAAAAACTAGCTTGAGACTCTCATTTGCCTAGTTATAGTGCACCCATTACCACCACTGGAGGTCCCTCTCATCTAACTTGTCATATCCTCACCATCCTAGCTTTTTTTGTCTATCAGATCTCTTTTTCTATCCTTTATACGTAAAAAATAACAAATAATTTTTATGTCAACCTATTTAAAATCACTTTTCAAAAATCTTAATCTTTCAAATCTTTTTTGTTAGATTCCTTATTTTTTATATATCTTTATTTTTACTCATCCATTTTTCAAATTGTAAAATATTCTAGAATCATGATGACATGGAGAATCTTTTCCACTACTATATGCCTTTCTTCTATTTTTTTAATTTTTGGCTATTTTTTTGCACTAACTTCTACAACTTCACCTTATGTTCTTCACATTTAGACATCTTCACTTCTCTTATAGTTTATTTCTTTATCTATAGTACCAGGGTAAGTAAAGGTATGTGTTTTTAAATTCTATCCTTTTATTTATCTTATTTTCTCCTTACTGCATCTTATTTAGCATCAGTGTTATGTGTTATCATGTTCTATTTCTTGAATCACTATCTTGTGTTGCACTCACATGACATGTGACAAGCTTTGAGTGTGGTATATGTATACACATAATATTTTCAAACTTTTATAGATTAATGACACTTTATATCTTGTAGAAACTTTTTGAGTCTCTATTTCTTTGAGTGCATTCCCTAAGGGGTGTACTGATAAAGGGGTGGGTAGACCATTGGGATTCACAATATTGTTGTCTTTTTTGCCACTTGTTATCTACACACTTGTCTACTAAAACCATTATCCTTAAGCTTGTTCTTTTATCTTGTAGCCTTTCCAATCATTTTCTACATTTTATCCTCTTTTTACTCACCTTAATTCCTTTTTGTCAGTCAGCTATGTTAGGTCAACTAGGTCAACCTTGTACAGTTTTAGGTAATTTTCACTTAGGAACTAGTTTGGCCTTTGGTCGACCTAGCTGATGACCTAATGAATTATTGAACAAAATTATGCTAGGTTGACTAGGTCAACCCCATCAGTCAAGATTTTTTGAAGGGTTAAGGGTCAAATTTTCCAATATATACAAGTTCATTTCCATCATTTATTATGAGAAGAAGAAGTAAGAGCGAATGCACATCTGATTATTGACCATTCTACTTGAGAATTAAAACTTAGAGTTTCATACATTTTTTATAGATACAAATCTTGTCTTGTGGATAAGTCTTTTGGATTCATTGATAAGTCACATATCCTAGAGTTTATTTGTCTTTGTCATCCTTACATACCACAATAAACTCTTACGAATCACCTTGGTAAAGGGAGAGATTGAGGCTTGGCAGATTCATCTTCAAAGGTAAGTATTCCTAATTTTTTTTCTCATTTATAAGATGAGATAGATATGAATTTTTACTTCTCTTCCATGCATTAGGATTTCATATACATTGACATGAGTATATGTATTCTATGAATGTTTAGTTTTATTGTTTCTAACCTGCACTTTATGCCACAAGATTTGGTGAGCACTAGATTGGATTTATTTTACTTGTTATTAGTTTAGGTGAAATATCAAAACTCAAGACTCCCTTAGGGCTATTGTGTTAGACTGGAGGATTTGGAACCCTCCTTATCATGGTTTATTATAGTAAGAGATCCCCTAATTAGGTATAGTAGATCCCCATATTGGTCATATTCTATCTTAATAAATGTGTCCCCAATTGAAAGTGTATGGTATGATCTATTTTCTTCAATTTAGGATTGATTTATAAAAATGATGCATTTCTAATTTCATATAATAAGCACCTAATCCATACTTGGCTATGATAATGTAAGGGCCTAACCAACTAGTCTCAAATTTTTCTTTTTTCTCATGATTAGCATTTGTGTTCCTATTATTCTCCTTCATAACAAGATATATAATTGAAAACTCTATGGATTTTATTTTCTTATTATAATTATAATGTATATATTAATGATATGCATGGAGGTGATAAAGTTCACGGAGTCTTTTTTCATCTATAAGGTCTAGCTCATAAAACCTCAAGATTTTGTATTCCTCATCATCGATTAAATCATGAAAAGAGATAGGCAATGAGGGTAATTCAATCTCAACTAGTAAAATAGATTCAATAACATAGACAAGGGAGTATGGGGTTTACCCCATGGGTGAATGAATAATCATATGGTAAGTCCATAAGGTGGGATAAAGTTAAAAATTCCAATCATGACCAACATCATTGACAAAATATTTAAAAGTTTTAAAGATATCATTGTTGGATGCCTCTACTTAGATATTACCTTGTGGATAATATGGGTTGTACCATTTATATTTGATATGAAGTTACTAGAAAATGGATTTTACATCTTTATTATTGAAGGACTTATCATTATAAAAAAATGATAGTGGATGGGATACTATAATGATAAACAATATGATTTAGGATAAACTTATATATTTATTTTAAAGTTACATAGTTATTTGGTATGGAATACACCCATTTGGTTAATTATTAAATGGTTTTTGTGATGTTTTTATGTCCATCAAAAGAATTTTGATTCATCTTACCAATGAGATCAAACACCCAAGTGAAAAAGGGCCATCAAGTGAGATGTAGAAGCATCACTCCAAATTTAAAATTTAGGTTTGTTTAATTTTTATTGAGTCCTATAATGATAATATTAGTCCCTAATATCATTTAGGAGTAATTTATAGGTATTATTTAGTCTTGAAATTTTAATTTGAGCCTTCTAGGCATTTTCTCACCAAAATGCCAAATTCAAACTTTTAAATATCTTTCTATGGTTTTTAGGTCTTTAGATATATTTTTTAGGTTATAATGATTTATATTAGTTAGTATATGTGTATTAAAGGTATTTTAATGTATTTTAGACTTTATCCACCTTTTTGGTCTTATTTCCCATGTTTAAACTTCTTGTAACATTCAAGAATGCATAATGTTCATGTATAAGCCATACGTGGGAGACAATCAAGAAGTAGTTAGAGTATTTATAGGATCATATAAAGAATTAAAAGGTTGAAATAATAATTATTAAATTTATGAATAATTTTTTAGCTTAAATAAACAAATAAATAAGGTTTAGGTTACACCAAGAAGGTTATGTTAAGAATTATATGTATTGCTTGAGAAGGATATGAACATAAATACATATGAACAACTATTGGATCACATTTGTGAATTTAAGTTTGATTATTAGTAAGTGGATTAAATTTTTAATATTTAATTATTTTCTATATTTTTCAGTATAAACCTTCATTTATAGGTCAATAAAGAAGAAAATAGGCTTAAGAACAAATGTTGTGTGTCATAGTCTACTTTTAATTGACTTGAAGGGTCTTTTTGTTGTTTTCAATAATTTTAAAGGTTGAAATGGTGTATGAATATTTTATTAAGTTTATTTAATCTTTTTAAATTCTAATTAATGTTTTTTTAAGGTTAAATCTCTTTGAAAACTCAAATTCTGTCAATATAGTCATGTATCTTATGTTTTGGGTGAACAGTCAAGAGAGAAAATTTGAGCTCTGAGCCTATTTGCCATTAAGTTATGAGAGTTTCCATTTAAAAAAGTTTATTTAGGTGTAATAGACATTTTAAAACAATTTTAAATCCTTGAAAAAAATTTATGATATTATAATCCTAAAATTCATACCTCTTGACATGTGTAGAAACCATGTTTCGGGTCTTTAGCCATTTCTTGATTTAGGTAGTTGTACTTTGTTTCTGACCCTAAAATTTAAAATTTGGCTTAGTTTTAATTAAATTAAGATTAATCAATAACTTACTTGTGTTTTTGGCATGTGTGGAGAGTTATGGAGCAAAAAATTAGTTTTGAAGGCAAAGAGATCTAATTGAGGCCTAATTGGAGAAATGTTCGAGAGAATGCATCTATCTTAGGAGCTAGTACATGAAACTTGGTAGGGAGTTGTAAGAAATTAATGGGTATATATATATCTTTACTTTCCAAATCATCTAAAAAGTGTCTTAGGAGGGCTACAAGAAGAGGCCTAATTATGAGGTACAGTAGTAAGTAGGTGTAATTACCTCGAGAGTTTGAATTTGAAACTTTGTAAAGAATAATAAGAGGATAAAGGGTATTTTTAAAAGGTATTATATTTAATATATTCCTTTTTAATTTATAAAAACATTACTATTTGTCATTGTGAAGGGCTATACATAGATAATTTTCAAGAAGGAAAGTTGACAAGTGATTGTTTCTCTCTCTCCCTCTACATCAGATTAGATTGGGTAATGGATAGAGTATTAAATAATGCTTAACTCTTGATTATAAGAGTTAATTATTTTTTGTTGGTCAGTTGTAGTGAAGAAGCCAAAATGCCACCTAGGAAGAACTGAAGAGGAGGTGGAAGAGCAAGTATCCAAATAGGAGATGAAATCCTAGAGGAGTTAAGAAACCTAAGGGTTAGTATTGATGAAATATTAAAATTAGTATAGGAAAATCAAAGAATATTATTGGTAACATGGGATGTTAGTTATAGGGAAAAATAAGAACCACATACACCAAAAGAGGAAGAAAAAGTAGAGTGAGATGAAGAAGGAATATAAAGGCTACTCAAGATAGTCATGGGACATGGGTATAAACCCAAAATAAAACTTTTCACATTTGTAGGTATCCTTGATGGAGAATATCTTATTGATTGGATTACAAAACTAGATAATTATTTTGACTATGAGATCATACTAGATGAGAACAAGGTGAAGTATGCTTACACAAGATAAAAGGACATGAAACCCTTTGGTGGGAATATATATATATATATATATATATATATATATATATATATATATATATATATATATATATATATATATATATATATATATATATATAGGATGAAAGAATAAATAAATGTAAGACAAAGATAAAATCTTGGGATAGGATGATAGCTAAAATGAAGGGAAACTTATTGACTAGTGATTATCACACTAACTTGTTCAAGAAGTTGAAAATTTTGAAGCAAAATGAGATGGATATTAAGGAATATACTAAAGAATTTGACAAGTTGACCATAAAATCAGGTCATGTGGAAGAAGATATGGAGAAGATAGTTAGGTATTTCAATGGGCTGAGATACAACTTTTATTATGAACTTAGTTTGGTAAGCCCAAGAATACGTGAAGAGTGTTACCAATATGCCTTGAAAGTTGAAGACACCCTGAATAGACAAAAAACATAACAAAATAGGGGAAGAGGTATAGATTATAGAAGTAGAGGTTAGCAAGGAGGAAGAAACACATCACAAGGAACCAATTCAAAACCTAATAAATATAAAGAAGATGCATCCAATTCAAGAGGTGGATTTAAAGGAAGGAGACCATAATTTAGAGGTGGATACACATAATGAGGTAGAGGCTTAAGTGGTTTCACTGGTAAGTATTTTAAATGTAATAAGTTTATTGGTCATAGGTTTTGGAAATGTTTAGAGAATGCTCAAGCTAGTGGATCAAGAACTAAAGATACAAATCAAATAGTTTAAGGAAAGGAAGAGAGTGTGTATTCTCCATCTCATGTTGAGAAACAACAAGTGGTTGAATATTTATTGATGAGAAGAGTTTTTATCAAACCACCTAAATAGTAGGAGCATGCCCAAAAGAAGACTCTATTCAAGATAACATGTAAATGCCAAGATAAGTACTGCAAGTTATCATTGATTTTGGTAGCACCAATAATCTAGTGATAATTTAGATGGTAGATAAACTTTGATTAAAAAGGATACCTAACCTAAATCCATATAAAACATAATGACTAAAAAAGGGGCATCAAGTCATTGTAAATGAGCAATTTTGGGTATACTTTTAGATTGGAGGATATAAAGATAAGGTACTATGTGACATAATGTCAATGGATGTATGTTATGTGTTTCTAGGGAGGCCTTGTCAATATGATATGAAAACTAAACATGATGGCATAAAGAATGTATACACTTTAAAAATAGATGGAATTATCCATACATTGATGCAACTCAAATAATAAGATAAAGGATAGAGAACCAATGCAAGTGTTATGATGGTAAGTTAATAAGAGTTCTTTTACACTATGAAAGAAGAAGAATTGAGTTTTAGAGAAGTAATAAAACTAAGGACTATTGTAACATGAACTAATATGAATTAATTAATTCAAAAGGTTAATGATATGCTGAAGGAGTATGTTGATATAGTGGTGGATGAACTTCCCAATGAACTACCACCTATTAGGAGCATTAGTCATCACATTGATTTTGTACCAGGTGGTAGATTGCTTTATAAGGCTACATAAAAAAATGAATCCACAAGAGAATGCATAAATCAAGAAGAAAATACAAGAAATATTGGACAATGGATTGATCAAGGAGAGCCTCAACCCATGTGTAGTACCATTTGTCATGTGTAATAACATTTGCTTATGATGACTCACCCAATAGGAGTATTGAAAAGAGTTCATTTTAAGTGGTGTATGATAGTCACCAAAGGGGAGTAGTTGAGTTGAGAGACTTAGGAAAACTGTATAAAATAAGTGTTGAGGGAGAGGATTTTTCCATTGCCATGCAACAGGTGCATGAGAAAGTGAAGAAAAAATTAGAGATAAGTGTGGAAAAGTACAAACAACATGATGATTTGAAGAGGAGAGAGGTAAATTTATATATTTGAGATAATGTATTTTTTAACTTGAGGAAGAAAATATTTCCCAAAGGTGAGTACAACAAGCTGAAGATGAAGAATATTGGCCCATGCAAGGTCATAAGAAAGTTTTCCATTAATGATTATGAAATAGACTTTCTTGGTGGCATAGGGATATATCCTATATTAAATGTATTTAAATTGTATACATATAAGGAAGGATATATGTAGGATTAACTTGTTGTAAGTCAAGGCACACTTGTCCAAGAGTGGGTAGATCAACTACCACAAGCAAAATAAGAACAACTTGAGCTTATCTTGGACAAGAAAGTTGTCAAGAAAACAAGATGAAAAGATTAATATAAGTATTTAATGAAGTGGAAACATCATCATATATGTGATCCCACTTGGGTGAGAACAATATGCATTATTAGGCATGGATATTCTCTTAAAGACCTCATGAAAATGAGATCATCAGTCAATTTCTTGTTCTCAGAGAGTATGATGTAGGAACATCAATCCAAATCCAAAAATTTGGTTTTTTTCATTTTTTTATTAAGGATATTATCAGTCTTTATGATCATTTAGGAGTAATTTATAGGTCTTATTTAGTCTTGAAATTTGAATTTGAACCTTATAGGCATTTTCTTGCCAAATTCAAAATTTTGAATATCTTTTTATGGATTTGAGGTATTTAGCTTGAGTTTTTTAGGTTTTAATGATTTATATTGGTTAGTATTAGGTGTATTAAAGGTATTTGAATGTGTTTTATAGTTTTACCACATTTTTGGTCTTATTTCCTATGTTCAAACTTCTTATAGCATTCAAGAATGCATAATGTTCATGCATAAGCCATATGTGGGAGACAATCAAGAAGTAGTTAGAGTAGTTATAGGAACATATAAAGAATTAAAAGGTTTGAAATAATAATAATTAAATTTATTAATAAGGTATTATCTCAAATAAATAAATAAATAAGGCTTAGGTTGCACTAAGAAGGTTTTGTCAAGAATTTTGTGTATTGCTTGAGAAGGATATGAACATAAATGCATATAAACAACTATTGGATCACATTTGTGAATAAAATTTTGATTATTAGTAAGTGAAATAAATTTATAATATTGAATTATTTATTGATTTTTAATATAAACATTCATCTACAGGTCAAGAAAGAAGAAAATAGACTTAAGAACAAATTTTGTGTGTCACAGTCCACTTTCAAGTGACTTGAAGGGTCTTTTTGTTGTTTTCAATCACTTTAAAGATTTAAATGGTGTTGGAAGGTTTTATTAAGTTTAATTTAACTTTTTTAGTGATAAATAAAACATTTTTAATGTTAAATCTCATTTAAAACTCAAATTTTGTCACATAGTCATGTATCTTGTGTTTTAGGTGAACAATTAAGAGATAAATTTTGAGATCTGAGTCTATTTGAAATTAAATTGTGATATTTTACATTTAAAAAATGTTTATTTTGGTTTAAATACCTTTTCAAACAATTTTAAGTCCTTGAAAAAACTTTTTGTTATCATAATCCTCAAATTCATGCCTCTCAACCTATGTAGAAACCTAGTCTAGGGTTTTTGGCCATTTTTTGGTTTGGGTAGGCATACTTTGTTTTAGACCCTAAAATTTGACATGTGGATTGGTGTTAATGATATTAATGTGAGTAAAATACTTCCAAATATTTTTTAAACATTTGGATATTATATATAAAAAACTTAGTTTTGAAGGCAAAGAGACCTAATAGAGGCTTAATTGGAGAAAGGTCAAGTAGAGTTAGTGCATCTATCTCAGGATTTGGTTAATAGACATTGGTAGGGAGTTGTAATAAATTAATTGATATATAAAAATATATTTTGTTTTTTTTTAAATTTTTAAACTTTCCAAATCATCTGAAAAAGTGTCTTAGTAGGGCTACATGGAGAGGCCTAATTAGAGGTACAATAGTAAGTTTGTGTAATTCCTTTGAGATTTTAAATATAATTTTTTTTAAAGAATAATAAGAGGATAAATGGTATATATAAAAGGTATTTTATTGACTATAACCCTTTTGTATTTCTAAAAACATCAAGAATTATCATTGTGAAGGTCTACAAGGAGATAGTCTTCAAGAAAGAAAGTTGACAAGTGATTATTTCTCTCTCTCCCTTCACATCAAAGTGGAAATAAGATGAAATTAGTTTTATGGATCATGAATAATATTCCCATGTTTCTCACATGCTACTCACTTTTTGACATAGTGGCAAGGGTCAATTTCTATTGTAGGCCAATAATATCCAGTCTATAGAAATTTCTTAGTAAGGACTATGATGCTAGTTTGCACACCACAAATGCCATAATTAACATCCTTGATACCTAGGGTAGCCTTATTTGAATTTAAATAATTCAACAAAGTTCCATTATAGCCTCTATGATATAAGGTGTTATTAAGGATTATAAAATGTGAAATGCATTAGATAAATTATTTCTTATGATTATGGGATAAGTTGGGAGGTATGATGTTGTCATGTAAGTAGGTGTATATGTCTTAGTAACAATTTTATATGGGACCAAAAATATCACAAAAATTTTCAAAATCAAGTCTCTCATATGCTAGAGTCATTAACTATTCAACCAAAAAGTGACTTTTATTGGTGTTTAGACGCATGTCGAGAAGGGAACCAATTATGGCCATTGCGTTTGATACTTTGTTATTTGCACATGAAACTTGATAAAAATAAATATGTTGTAATTATTATTTAGAAATTTCATCCACTAATTTATAATTAAAAAACTTATCATCTTTGGCTTGATATTTATCATTAAATTTTTTATGATAAGCCATGAGTCACCATATACTGACAGGTTGTTTAACATGAGATATACTAAGAGGGGGGTGAATAAATATATCATATATCTTTCTAAATATTTTATTTAATCACATTAATTTTCTTTAACCCCTTAATCATACATTCAAGATCTGTAATAAAATTGAAGCAATAACATGCACCACACATGAGAGAGAGAGATACTAGATTTTTATGTGGAAACCCAAAGTGGCAAAAACCATAAAGAACAATCTCAAGTAAATGAACGAGCACTAAATCAAATAACAAAGTTCACAAGCACCAAATTGTAAGAGCACCAACCCTTTTTTTATCACCATCACAATAATGATTTGTGAGCACCAACCCATAAGAGCACTAACCCCTTTACTGAGCACCAACACAAAAATGATTTGTGAGCACCAACCCACAGGAACACCAACCCTTCTTGTGTATAAAAACACAACTATCCCACAATATTGATTTCTCAACAAATGATATAATACTACTACATCTCTTCTCTTTTCTCTTCTCTCCTCTGCTCTTCTTAGCTTGATAAAATGATTCGCTTACTTTCTTCTTTCAAATGTCTTCCCAAGCCTTTATTTATAGCTTTCCAAAAGACCTTTGGCATTCACCCTTTGTGACCTTTCACTCCTCATGGAAAATGGCACCAAACTTGCATGACCCTTCAAATCCTTACATTTGAAAAGTCACATGGTGACCCTTCATGAGAAAATGCATACTTTCCCCTTTTATCTTTATCTTGGTGACCTTTCAAATTCTTTAAAATGATTTTTTATGTAAAAATGCACCATACCCTATTTTGTCTTCACTTGGTGACCTTTTGAATTCCTTAAGGTGACCCTTCATGGGAAAATGTGTCCTTTCCCTCTTTTATCTTTTCCTCATGACTATTTGACTTCCTCATGGGCCCTCTTTTCACTTTATGCAACCAAAAATATATTCATTAATATTAAATAAATATTAACACACATTAGCCAATATATGAAAATTAAAACACCATTAAATGCTATGGGGCCTTTGTCACCAACAATGCTAGACCTTTGACATTAATGAAAATATTTTCAACAATATCCCCCTTTGTCATTAATGTCGACCTCAAACTAAAACTGCCACATCCTAAAACTTATAATGCACATGCCAACCTACACATACCAACATCTAAAAAATATATAGTAACTCTCCCTGCATCTTGTATCTTTTCCCATACCTATTTATATACCTATTCTTCTCCCCCTTTGACATCAATATTAAAAGGTCTATCCTAGAGCTCAGACTTAGCTTCCCCTCAACTAATGCTAATCCTCAATGGTAGGAAGTAAAAAAAAATTACTCCCAACTTCTCCTATAGATACTCAAATGTGTCTTTTGGTAGTGCCTTTGTGAAAATATTTGTAATCTATTATGTAGTAATGATATATTCCATTTTAACCTATTTATCTTCTACATCTCTCTCAAAAAATGATATCTGATACGATTATATTTTGTTCTTGAATGCATCACTGGATTCTTAGAAATATTAATAGCACTTGTGTTGTCACAAAAAATAGAGATAGGTTCATCATTTTTTACCTTGATGTCTTCTAAATTTTGCTTCATCCAAAGCACTTGATTAAAACACAACGCCACTACAATATATTCTAGTTTAGCTGTAGAAAGTGATACTAAGTTCTACTTCTTACTTAGCCAAGATACTCAGCTATCATTAAGAAATAAAGCTCCTCCACTTGTACTCTCTCTATCATCCAAAAAACCTACCTAATCAAAATCTGTATAAGCAACCAAAGTGAAATCTCTACCTTTGGGATACCACAATCCATAATCCAATATCCCCTTAGCATATATGAATATTCTTTTCACCAACTAAACATGACTCTCTTTTAGAGATGAATGATATCTTATAGACATGCCTAATACATGCATGATGTTTGGCCTTGATGTTACCAAATATAAAAGACTACCAATCATAGATCTATACAAAGATTGATCTATAATAAGTGAATCTTCATCCTTACTTACCTTATTTCTTGTACCCATTGGTGTGCCAACTAGTGTACAATCCTCAAAACCAAATTTTTTCAACATCTCCTTGGCATATTTATTTTGAGATATGAAAATTCCTTTTTTTGATTGAAATATTTGAAACCCTAAGAAAAATGACAATTCTCCAAGCATAGAAATCTCAAATTATTTTTTCATATTATCAAAAAATTCTTTTGTCATATTTTCAATGTTTCCTACAAATATTATGTCATCAACATATACTACAACAATCAATTGATGCTCACTTTCTACTTTGATGTAGAGATTACCGTCACTAAAACCTCTCTTGAAACCTTGATCTTATAAGTACTTATCAGTCCTTGCATACTAAGCTCTAGGAGCTTATTTCAATCCATACAGTACTTTCTTCAATCTACATACATGGTTACTATCATTTGAGAGAAGAAATCCCTCAGGATACTCAATGTAAACCTTTTCTTCTAGATTCTTGTTTAGGAAAGCAGACTTGACATCCATATGAAATACTTTGAAATTATTAAACACTACATATGTAATAAAGATTATAATAGCCTCTAGCCTTGCCACTGATGTAAAATCTTTTTCAAAATCTATACCCTCAATCTAAGCACATCCTTTACATACTAACCTAGCTTTATTCCTCATAAATTCACTATCTTCATTCAACTTATTTCTATATACCCATTTTGATCTTTTGGTCTAGGCACTAATTCTAAAAATCATTCTTTTCTATCTAATTTAATTCTTCATCCATTGACTTAACTCAATGCTCATCATGTCTAGCTTCTAAAAAAGTTTTAGGCTGAATTTTGGATAACAAAGAAAAATTGACTTGCTTAGATTCACTTATCATCATCCTTCTAGTGTGAACTCCTTCATTTATGTTCCCAATGATATCACTCTTATTATTACTTCTCTAAACATATTTGGATGGTGTGTTGGTGTTCTTTTACTCCTTTTTCTCATCCTCATCTAATTCTTCAAAATCTTCTTCTTCAATGATTTTGAGAGTGTCTACTAGATCATTGGCTCTTTGTGCTACATATTCATCTATCCTAACACTTGCACTTTTAAAAATCTTATTGGTTCTTTTGTTATAACATTTATAAGATTTAATTTTTATAGAATATCTAATAAATATACCTTCATCTATCCTAGATTCAAACTTACCCAATTTTTCATTAGTTCTCTTTATGAAGCATCTGCTACCAAAAACTCTAAAGTAATCAACTATAGTTATTTTGTCTTTCCATAGTTTATTGGAAGTCTTGTCATTTTTGACTCTCAACAACACTCTATTATAAATATGCACTATTATTCCTACTACCTCACTTCAATATTTATCTGATATCTTGTATTCATTTAGCATTGTCCTCACCATCTCTTGAACTATTCTATTTTTTCGCTCAACTACTCCATTTTACTGTGGAGTTCTTGTTATTGAATAATGTCTCTTTATCCCATGGTATTCACAATACTCAATAAACTCATCTAACATGAATTATCTTCCTCGATTTGATTTTAAAAAATTAATCTTCAAATTAGTTTCATTATCAACAAAAGCCTTGAATGCTTTGAAGTCATTAAAAGCTTCTAATTTTTAATTCAAAAACATCACCCAAGTCATATGTGTAAAATAATTAATAAGCAACATGAAATATTTCTTACCTTGAATACTTTGAGTTCTCATAGGTTCACACAAATCAATGTGAACAAGCTCTAACATCTGAGTGGTCGAGTATTCTTTTGTTTTGAACCATCTTTGAACTACTTCCCATGTTGACATGGTTCACAAAGCAGTTTAGAGAGATTTGTAATTTTTGGAAGATCTCTAACTACTTTCTTCTTGCTATTTTGACAAGATTTTAAAAATTTATGTGTCCCATTCTCCTATGCCATATCCAACTTTCCTCAACTTGACTCAAACAATATTTTTGACCTTTGATATCTGATAACATGTACAAATTGTTACCTATCTTCTGAGCATCTGCAATCAACATATCTAAATCTTTTTTCCTAATTTCACAACCTTATACATAAAGATTTAGTGTGTGTCCTTGATCACAAATTTTAATTATAATCAATAGATTATGCTTAAGACCTTCTACATATATAACATTTTCAGTCTTAGTTCTACCATTATCAAACCTTAATGTACCTTTTTAAGCTAATTTGGTAGTGGTATTATCTCTAAATTTCACTATGCCACCATTGATATTATTTAGAGTTATGAACTTGATCTTGTCTCATGTCATGTGCCTCAAACATCCTTTATCAATGAACCATGGATCTTCTTCATTTCTTGCATGTAAAGCTGTCTAGACTAACACAAACTTTTTAGGTTGTTTCTTCCACCATGAACTTGTCTGAACTTTCTTCTTGATGAATGGAGCCTTGAAACTTTGGTCCTTCTTGACTGACTTGAACATGATTCTACAATATCAAGCTATGTGTCCAAAATTATTTCACTTGTAACATATTATGGCCTCTTCATCAAAGCCTGATAAAGGAGTAAGAGAGTTGTGGCTTCTGCTTAACTCTACATGAGTTTTCTTCTCCTTATTTATGAAATTGTTAGCTCTTTTTTGACATTCTATTTTCTAATTTGTGTATCTTTGACCTGATTGTCTTTTGTATCTCTATTCCTTCCATCCTTCTTTGTTTGAGTTATCCTTTGCATTCTTAACCTCTTCCCTTTTTGTTTCTTCTTTTATAAGAGCTTCAACATAACTCTTTTTATTTTCAAATCCAATGCCTATCTTATTTGATTTTTATTTTTGAATTTATAATATCTTATTCAACATATTAGTGTTATTCTCAAATTTTAAATCATTGACAACTTTATCATTGATTACTTTATTTGTTTTCTCAAGATATACTTTTAATGAAATAATTTTAACAACATACCTTTCACATTCTTCACTTACTTTTTGCAATTAAGTTTTAAGATATTCTTCAATCTTTTTGGCTTTTTCAATGTGTGCTTGTCTATCTTCAATTATTTCCTTTGACTCCTTTTCATTTTTATCAATCAGGTGCTTTAATCTTTGATTCTTCTTCCCAAGAGCTTCTAATTCTTCTAAGGTACAAATGAGTTCTCCTTTAATATTCACCTTAGCATCATCATGTTCTTATTCTTGATCATCTATACTTTTGATTATGGAGTCATATTCATGTATGGTCATGAATAAAACTTCTTCTTCATCTGAGTCACTGACTCCATTGTCTTTGACTAAGCTAGGATATTTAGAATATAAAATCTTCTTCTCAAATCCCTTCTTGTATTTACCTTTTAAGTTTTTCTTGTATGCAGACTTTCCCTCTTCATTTTCACCATTAGTCTTATCTATGCACTTAGTTGTAAAATGTCCAATCTTACCACATTTAAAACATTTAAATAACAACTTTCCTTGATATTTACTTGTGCCCCTTTTAGGCTTGTAGATGAATAAAGCTATGTTATCATCTTCCTCATCACTAGAGCTATCACTTGATTATTGAATCTTAGTCTTGTCATTTTTTGATGTTTTGAAAGTAGCTTCCTTCTTTGAGGGTTTTTCTTATTCATTCTACATCTCATATGCTATAATAATATTATGTAGTTGATTCATATTTAGCTTGGCCAGATCCTTCATCTCTTCTATTGTCAAAACCTTTGTATCATATCTCATTGGTAGAGATCTCAAAACCTTTTGTACCATCATTGAATCTTCTAATTTTTATTCAAGGCTTTGAATTTTATTAACTATTTGATCAACCTACAAAAGATAACTTGCTATATTTTCTTCCTCTTCTATCTTCAAACTTTAAAACCATCTTCAATAAGTCTGGAGATTAGCTTGTTGAACCTTTCCATCACCTTTGTAAATATTATCAAGCTTTTCCCAAGTCTCATGAGCAGATTTACATTACATAACTTTAACAAATTCTAATTCAAATAAACCACATAAAATAATATTTAAAGCTTTAGCATTATTTTCACTTGCCTTATTTTCTATCAAAGTAGTTACAAGTATTTGTGGCTCTTTGTATTCCTCCATCAACACTTGCCAAATATAGAATCAAGGGCCATCAAGTAAGTCCTCATCCTTATGCTCCAAAATTCATAATTTGTCCCATCAAACAAATGTGCCTTATTTGTATAAAAACCTTCACGTGATCCAACCATCTTGATTTTCCTGATCTATCTTCAAGCTGTTAAACTCTTTCCAAAAGAACCTACTCTAATACCAATTGTTAAGCATGGGATATATTGAGAGCGGGGTGAATCATTATATCATATATATTTTTAAATATTTTATTTAATCAAATTCATTTTATTTAACCCCTTAATCATACATTAAATATATGAAATAAAATTAAAGTAATAACATGTACGACATGAGAGAGAGAGAGAGAGAGAGAGAGAGAGAGAGAGAGAGAGAGAGAGAGAGAGAGAGAGAGAGAGAGAGAGAGAGAGAGAGAGAGAGTAGATTTTTATGTGGAAACCTAAAGTGGGAAAATACATGGAGAACAATCTCAAGTAAATGAATGAGCACCAACTCAAATTAAAAAATTTGCAACCACCAACTTTTAGGAGAACCAAACCCTTTACTGAGAACCAACACATAAATGATTTATGAGCATCAACCTATAGGATCACTAACCCCTTTTCTAAGCACCAACACAACAATTATTCATAAACACCAACCCCTCTTGTGTATAAAACCAAAACTATATCACAATGTTTCTTTCTAAACAAATGATAGAATACTATTGCATCTCTTCTTTTTTCTCTTCTTTCCTCTACTCTTCTCAGCTTGATAAAATGATTCACTTATTTGCTTCTTTCAAATATCTTCTAAATCCTTTATTTATATCTTTCTAAAAGACCTTTGGCATTGACCCTTTCTGACCTTTCACTCCTCATGGAAAATGGCTTCAAACTTGCATGGCCCTTTGAATCCTTACACTTGAAAAGTCACATGGTGATCCTTCATGATCAAATGCATCCTTTCCCCTTTTATCTTTATCATGGTGATATTTTGAATTCCTTAAAATGACTCTTCCTAGAAAAATGCACTATACCCTCTTTTGTCTTCACTTGGTGACCCTTTGAATTCCTCAAGGTAACCCTTCATGGAAAAATGTGTCCTTTCCCTCTTTTGTATTTTCCTCATGACTCTTTGAATTCTTCATGGGTCCTCTTTTGACTTTATGAAACCAAAAATATACTCATTAATATTTAATAAATATTAACACACATTAGCAAAGATATTAACATTAAAAAAACCATTAAATGCTATGGGGACTTTTCACCAACAATGCTAGACCTTTGACATCAATGACAATATTTACAACACATGTAGTAAATAACCCATTAGATGGTGAGTTTCAAACTATATTTAAGGGTTTCACACTCTTTAATGTTATTGGTGTAAGGAAACTTTTTTGAAATGCTTTTGGGATGAGATCACCTTGTGGAATAATGAGTAAAATACATAACCCAAGCCATGATTTATGGAGTCATTGAATTATAACTTCCATTTTGAATAACCCTCTAGAGATATAATAGACTCATCAAGAAAGTCCATTATCAATGGTTGTTTATTTATCAAGGGAGATATCACTAATTAATCTACAAAAAAATGACCTTTTATAGATTTTTGATTCACATACTCAATGTCAAATTCACCTAGCAATATAACCAATTCAACCATCTTTCTTGTAATAGCTGATTTAGAAAGAATATACTTTTGGGGATTAATTTTGGTAATGGTATTAGTTTTATTGTTAAGAATACAATATTGAATTTTTTGAGAAGCAAAAAAAATTTCTAAACATAATTTTTAAATAGTGGAGTAATTAATATCATAGGATACCAAGGTCCTACTTAAGTCATAAACTACCTTATCAGTCCCTTATTCATCATGTTGTGTTAAAATTCCTCCCAAGGCATAATATTTAGCTAAAATATATAAAATAATACTTTCCTTAGAGTAGTTAGTATCAAAATTGGAGGATTAGATAAATCTTATTTGAGATTAGCAAATTCTCATTGACACTTTTCATTCTAGTTAAAGGCAAATTATTTATTAAGAATATGTGTAAATGGATGACATATATTAAAAAGTTGGGATACAAATCTTTAGATGGCTTGAATATTTCCTTGGATACTATGAAGCAACTTGAGATTTCTTGGTGGAATCATGTTTATTATAACTTTAAATTTTACTAGGTTGAATTTATTCCTCTTTGTGATATAATGAATCCCAAGAGATTTCCTAATGTGACCCAAAAATACATTGCTTTGGATTTAGATTAGACTTGTACTCTCTCAAACATTCAAAAATCTAATGTAGCATGGTAGGATGATCTCCCCCTTTTTATATTTTTCTAATATATCATCTACATAGTTTCTACAATATCATGAAGCATATAATTGAAGATGATTTTCATTTCATGTTTATATGTGCCCCCTACATTTTTGAGACCAAAAGACATGACTTGATAACAAAATGTGCTCCAATGTGTAATGAAAGTTACATTATGTTAATATTTGGGTACAATTTTGATTTGGTTATAGACTAATAAACCATCCATAAGTAAAAAAATTCATGACACCTTTTGGAGTCTACAATCATATTAATATTTGTGAGTGGAAAATCATCCTTTGGACATGATATTTTTATTTCTTGAAAGTCTATACATACCCTAATTCTGATGAGATTTTTTTGACTGGAATAACATTGGAGATCCACTCTGAATAATCAATAGGTATAATGAATCCTACCTCTAATTATTTTTGTAATTCTACTTTCACAAGTAGTGCTACCTTAGGATGAATTTTCTTAATTATTTTTATGGCTTTGACATCCTTATGGAAAATAAGGTGATGCACTGCAAGAGATGGATATAATCCAGTCATATGCATATGAACAAACAAAGAATACCTAAAAATTATTTAAAAAGTATGGTCAAGAGTAGCCACTTTGTAAGAATGAGAGAAGCTACAAGTTTAAAAATTTAGGTTCTTCATTTGTGTTAATATTGACATCTGTGGCTTCTTCAATCATCAATGTGGACTCATATTTAAACTATGTAAGAAGGCAAAGAAGATTATGGTCCTCATAAATAGATTTTTAATTTGGATTATTTTTATTTTATAATTCCTCAAATAAATTTTCATTAGGGGATTGGCCTTTGTTTTTGTTATGATGGTTATCCCGCTTATGACTATCGAGTTATGCATGTTCCCAAAAATATGATGAATTAGCCAAATTGAAGGTAAAACCTTTTTTGTGATTACTTTTTTGGAATATTAGTATTGAGTACCAATAATTCCATAATTTATTCATAATTATGGAAATAATCAAGTGAGGGTGGATCTTGTTGGTCTTAGGCTATGATTTGAGTGTGTTGGAGTTCAAGGGTTAAAAAAAATGTGTCATGAAAAAAGTTTGTAGATGAAAGGTCCTCATAGAACTATATAAATAAATCACTTCAATATAAGAATAAGACTACTCAAAAATCATGGAAGAATCATTGATATAATTATGTAGCTCCACACTAACCAGTTTATATACAATGCCTTGATGTGCTTCATTTTCTTTGATAAATGTTGGTTCTACAAGGCCTTGTTCATGGAAACAGGGACATTTGCCTTTATGATGGATTTGGGCATATGATATTTATTATGTTGAAATAATATTTTAATATGATCATTATAAATCTAGGAAGGAGTGGAATTTTTGATTTTTTCATCTAAAAGGAATTCCCCATTAATAATATTTTTTGCCAAACTAATGAGTAATTGGTGTTTATTTCTTATATTAGGGCTTGCCATGGTTATTGGGAGACATATGGATTTTGTATACACACAATATTTAAAAAAATATATCATTTACTAATGATTTCTCTCTTGTAGGAACCTATCAAGTTTCAATCTCTCTAAGTGCACACCTTAAAGGGTGCACCAGGAAAAGGGTGGTTAGACTATTGGTGCTTCATAAGTTTGTTGGTTAAATTTTATCACACCTAAACCCATTACAAGTCCCACTTATCCAAATATATAATAAATTATCCTTTAAAATAACCTGTAACTAAAAAAATAACCATTTTGATACTAATTTAACTTGGTTAACCCTATTATGAAAGTTTTGGCACATGTTACAGAACTAATTTAGTCTAGCCAACCTAGTTCAAGGCTTAACAATATTTTTTTTCAAAAAAAGGTCATGTGGGTTGACCTTGTAAACTAAAAATGTGGAAGGGATAAGAATTATGAATTACTATAAGTAAAATATTCACTTAAATATAATAGAGAGGGACATTCAATTTCACATTATTACAACTCACAATTCTAATACATCTACATTTGAAGGAGCCATTGTTTAGGGTTTACCTTGGAGGGAAGGTAACTTATCTTGTGAGAAGTCTTAGATTCAAAGTATGAGTCTTTTAGTAGAGAATTGATTTTTATAGTGTGATCCTTATAAAGCCACAAAAATCTCTTAAAAATTACCATTGGCCAAAGGGATATTGAAACTTGATAGGTTCGTTCAATGGTAAGTATCTCCAAATTTTATTATTTCATTTGATAGATAGATATTGCACAAAGCAAAATGTTTTGATTGTATAAATCCTTGATTATATTAACTCTATACTTAAACTTAGTAAAACTATATGGTCTTATTTGCTTTCAATCTTGCATGTCAGGTGATCTAGGCCCCTATTTGTCTACTATGATAACATTTTAAATTTTAAACCATCCCCCTTTGTGTTATAATCTTTAATAACACTAAATTAGATTTAATTTTATGCATTAGAAGACCAAAATAGGGTTATGTCATGATATTATTTTCTTAGAGGCTTTATAACCCTCTCCTTTAGTGGTGTGTGATAAGTTCTCCCTCAATTAGATTTAACAAATCTAATTTGATCGTGCTCCCAAAATACAAAGTATTGTAATAAATGTTACTTCATTACCTTATTTGAGCTTGACTTTACTAAGTAAGATAAGTTATAGATTTATCTCAATTTTTTGCATACATTATGGTGAGCCTAATATGAGTGTAATACTTAATTTTTAAATTTGTCAGTTACAGTCAACTAGGTCACACTAGTCAACCTAGTCTTATTATTTATTTGTAGATATTGGATCTACAGTCAAATAGGTCATTTTGATCAACCTTGTTTTTTTCTGACAATGTATAATTTCATATACAATTAATTAGGTCATGTTGGTCAACCTAGTATTATTCACTATTTAATAATTCTAGATCTATAATCAATTAGGTCATGTTGGTCAACCCAATCTTATTAATTGTTTGTAGGTTTTCATCTACATTTAATTATGTCTTACTAGTTAACTTAATGCATTTTTTTATAAATCTTCAATTTTCAATCTCAGTAAACTAGGTCATGCTAGTTGACCCAGTTTATTTTCTATAATTTTCATTTTTTAACTTCAGATAACTAAGTCGACCTTGTCAACCCTGTTATATTATCAAGTTCTTTCTAATTGGCTTAGTATTCAAATTGATAAATTATCTTAGTTATCTAATTATATTTTTAGTAAAATTACTTAAATTTTTATTCTCTTTTTACCAATTTTTTAGTTTTATTAAAATTGTAACACATAGTCAACTAAGTCAACCTTTATAAATTAGTTCTATGTTTACTTTTGTTATAAAAAAACTAAGTCAACCTAGATGACCTTGTTTGTTTTGATCTATTTTTACAATAGGCTATGTTGACCAACATTAACCTTGTTTTATTTTGTTTACTCAACTAGATTTGACTTGGTTGACCTTGCATTATGTGTTTTACCTTCAACATAAGCAAGGCAATTGGATTTATTTTCATAGTAATTGATCTCACTTTTGATTTGAAAAAAGTTGGTTGCTTGTTTATTTAATTTTAAAAATTATAAATTACTTTTCACCACTTGATTTTTGCCTTTATTTTCACTTGATCTTAATTTACCTAGAAATTGCATAATGATAACTTTAAAATTATATAACTACTATCATGAAGGGCTACCTGATACTCTATTTACAATATTTGTCTATAGTTTACATATATCATGGTATGAGGGGATTTCCCCAATACTCATATTCATTGTACAGAGCTAAACATAGTTTTTATTTCCACATACCTCATGATATTTAATAAACACCTAGGATTTATCTTTGTATTGAACCTTAGGAATACAACAATCTATTTGAACTTGTGGTGCATCAACTAGTGGTTAACATCAAGAAGTTTCTTCTAACTTAACCTTAAAACTAGGTTTAGTAGTTGATGCAAAATATATAATCCTCTATAGTCAGTGCTCTGAAACATTGGGCCATCACTACTATCACTATCTAATAAACAAGAAAGTATCTTTGGTAGCCTACAAATCATTTAAATACTTATAGAGTATGTTCTTAATTTTATTTTTAAATAAATAGTTAAATATTTAATTAGTTGTACACTTTCATTTTTACATGTTGTTTGCTTCTCTCTTTTATATTATATACTTTGTTGACCAACATTAACACAATTTTGTGTTGTGTGACTCAACTAGATTGACCAACATCAACCTAGTTTACTGTGTTTGAATAGATAAAGTTGATCAGGATTGACTCAATCTTTTATATTCTACTTATTTTCTTTTATTTGTAGATTGCATCATCTAGTTTATAGTCAAAAAAATTCCATGTCCAACTAGGTCAACCAACTTGACTTAGTAGATTTCCAACATACTATATTTCACTTGTCTATCTAATGAAATTGACCAACTCAACCTAATATGTTTCCAGACTATTATCCCTACTATTATATATAAATAAGTCAACTAGCTCAACCCAATAGGATTCTAAACTACTATCTCTACCTATTTGTCTAATTAAGTTGAATAGATCAACTCAATAGGTTTTAAAAAATACTATTTTCACCTATCTATCCAAGTCAACTAGCTTGATCTGATAGCTTTTTATAGAGTTCTATTTTTACCTATCTATCCAACTAAGTTGACCAAGTCAAATTAGTAGGTTTTTTAGACTATTATTTTTCACCTATTTATCCAAATAAATCAACCAACTTAACCTAGTAGGTTTCCAAAATATTGTCTCTACTCATCTATCTAAGTCAACCAACTCAACCTAATATAATTTTATACTACTATTTTTCACCTATCTTTCCAATTAAGTTGACCATCATGACTCAATAAATTTTTTGGACTACTATTTTTACTTTTCTATGCAACTAAGTTTACAAGCTTAACTCAATAGGTTTTATAGACTACTCTTTTTTGGACCAATTCAACTTATGTGGTTTTTTAGACTAGTATTTTTACCTATCTATCAAACTAAGTTAACCAACTCAAATTAGTAGTTTTTGTAGACTACTATTTTTACATGTTTATCTAATTAATTCAACTATCTTGACTCAGTAGGTTTTATTAAATACTATTTTTACCTAACTATATAGATATGTTTACCAAATTGACTCAATAGGTTTTCTACACTACTATTTTCACTTGTTTGTCCAACTAAGTCAACTAACTTGATCCAGTAGGTTTCTAGCTCTTTGTTGTTTCCTCTCAGAATAAACTAGGTCAACCAACTCAACCCTATAGCTTTACATATTATTTTTTATGCCTTCCTATGTGACTAATTTGACCTTGGTTAACCTATATCTATAAGTGGTTGACTGTGTTCTATTTCCTATTTTCTCTTGATTTGTAGTTAACATTATGAAATTACCTCTTAGTATTCTTTGACCATATCAACCCATTCAAAGTTTATATAGGTGCCTCTTTATTAACTACCTTAGTCACTGAAGAGGATAACCCCTTGTGGTGTAACTATTCCCAACCATCATATAGAATAATGGAATGCAACACGATCCACATTATTCAAAATGACTATCTAGATGATTCTAACATGAATGGTAGCTTATCCAAAATTCCTTATTTTACCATTAGAGTAATTGATACCAACATATGAAACTCTTCCATAGGGAAACCTACCATAAGGAACTCTCCCATAGGGAACCCTCATATCCATAATCTTAGTAATATTATGAATGCTCATCCTACAAACACGAACATTCCGCCTCGTACTAATAACAATTAAAATCTACCCACATATACAACTTAAATTCTTGATAAAAAGGTTCAATAAATGAAATTTATACAAACAACTAACAATTTCAAAATGCTCCAAATGCAAAATCATATCTTACAAATAGCAAGTAAAATTCCTATCATGCCTCAAAATAATAAAAAAAATTCCCCCCTCTTCTTAAAGATGACAATAGGCATACCATCCCTCAACCTCTCATGCATAATAAAATTCTCCAACATATTTAAAATGAACCTATAGATCCATTCATCATCTCCATAATATTGGAAACATCTCTCCAACTATTAACAATAATGGAACTAACAATCTTGTTATTTTCATTAAAACATTTGGTAATATCTATAAAGAATGGGTCCAAACCTATGCTTTCGATACCACTAACCATATTATCAAAAAAATTATGGGATATTATTTATAATGGTATAATCAACTCCCCAAACACTCCATATGGAAACTAGAGGATCTCATAAATACTCTAGTTAAATAATTTAAACAAAATGATTTTCATGAAAATTATCTTAGTCACTTCATTAATGCTAAATAATTACCTACTGAATTTGATCATAATTTTATCAAAATATGGAAATCAATAGCTCACAAGGTTGATCATAATATGAATTATGATAATATTTTAAAACTTTTTATCACTACACTTAAAACCTGTCTTAAATATAAGATACAAATTATTTATCCTCAAAACTTAAAAGAGGATTTTGATCAAGCTAAAGGTAGTATTTCCTTATACATCAATTTGAACCAACTCAAAATTCAATCAAGGAATAATTATAAATGTTGAATAATGTGATAACCTAAAAATACTCAATCTACATCTCCTCTAACAAAAATGGGAGCATCCAAATTAGATATTCAAGTTCCCTCACACTCACCCTTAATGACCTTAAATATGAAGAAATTATTATCTCCAAATAAACCTTTAATCTATAACAATACTACTCCCCCATCATGGTGTGATCATAATGAAAATTTCTAGATCGACGTCAAAATTGGTCATTCTCAGGAGTCATGTCATGCACTTGTAAATTAGAGGTTTCTTTCATGTTAGGAAGTGCCTTTGATAATGGCACTATGATCAAACTGTGTCATCCTGATTATCTCAAAGATTCTCAAAAGATATTTTTTTCTAAATATATTACTAAAAAATCTTATAATCCTTCTTCTAATCCCAATGCACAACACTATAATTAAATTATTTGTACTATTGATGTCAATTTTGATCAATCTTATACCAATTCTCAACTTGTGAATGCAATTAAAATCAATTATCATAATAAACCTACTCATAAAGACCTTGTTACCAAACTTAATAAATTTTATATCGAAGACCAACTTATTAAAGATACTAAAACATATCAGCCCTCATCTTTAGAACTATAGATACCCATATTTGGTACAAACACAATTCATCATATGTTATTATAGATTTTATATGTGTAGATATCTTGACAAAGAATTAAATGTATATTAGTGAAATATTATATGGACCTTTTTGGTTCAAATCTATTTATATTACTTTTACCTACCCTTTGGGCTTGTATGTTGTTGTGACATCATTTATCCACCATGCCCCAAGGATCCCTACTTCTTATTTTATCATTTTTGTGTTTTTATCCCCTATAAACCTACATCCATGTTCAACACTTATTCCAATGCAAGTGTCCAACCATGACACAAGTGTCTAAACCTATCATTTTATTATCTCTTGTATCTTTCAATTTCATGACCATTTTTTAGTCCCTTTTATTCACTTTATTGGTGACTATTCGCATGCCACTAGGTCCTAATTTTAAATCAAAAGATCCCTATTTATACAGAGTTTTTAGTCTTAATGCACCACATATAAATTTGATAAATAAAGTTATAATTACAAAATATCTCAAATTACCAACTATCAAATTGCATTACAATATTGAATTAAACATCTAAATCACTCAAAATATCACCATATTCTTGCATTATTTATACCAAGGGTTACTATAGGATAAAGATCATATAGTTTCATAATTATAATAAATTAAAATTCATAAGAGGGAGAACTAAATGTGATTCTAAGGCTCTCTTTAGAGTATTATCTATGTAGATAACACTTAGCAATAACTAATTTTTTTATGGTTAGCTCGACTCACATGCTAACCCCTTTTTACCAAGTTACAAGAAGTCTAAAGTAAAAGGAATTAGGTTTTATTCATTAGATGGATATCACACATAGAAAAATGTAATATAATGTATAGGGTATTTATAAAAGTGAAAATTTATGTATATTATAAATATAGAAACATCTACTTGTGTATTTTAGACTAGAAAAATGCATCATAGGCAAACACCTATATGACACAATTATTCTTATTTAGTGCAAGTGTCTGGAGGATAAAAATAATAAAAACACTTAAAAAACAAGGCCTAAAATTCTAATGCATTTCTATGATGACTCCTGATCACTATCATACTTTAGAACATAATATCAAACATGATATGCTCTCTTTTATCCCTTAGTTAATTTTTACTTACTATATTTATTGTAGATGTGAATGGGTAAATTGTATTGATTCTATTGTACATCAATGAATTCTAAATATTACCTTATTACACTTATAAAAAATTTATTACTTGTGTGTTCATCTTGTAGAATCCAAAAATCATAAAACATTTGGTGAACCTATCCTCTATTTGGTGAGGCAAAACCCTAGTTATATATAGGGTTTTCTCCTTGTTCAAAAATTCATTTCAAATTACTGCATATTTTTTTCAAATCTGATTTTCCTAGTATGGGCCTAGTTTAGGAATGTTTATTTATATTTATGCATTTTTTCTTGTAGTTAGTTGATTTATAATTTTATACAAAGTTAAAATCCTTATGGAATCACTAATTAAATCCTTTCAATAACTCAATGTGTGTGATGATCAATGTATAACATATGAAGATCTAATGGAATATCAAAAATATAAACCAACTCCTTGTTTAGCTTATAACTATGACACTAAAATAACTAATGATGGAAATTTAAGTACAAATAAACAAGTGATAATGGCATTTTTTCATATGGTTATGAGTGCGATAATATGCCTCTTGGGTATGAGAATCCTAACTCCCCTAATTTTTATCTTTTTATTGATGAAGGGTTCTAAGAGTCACCAATGATGCATTTTGTTAAGTCCTTGCACAATGATGATAAAATAGATATGAAAAATGGTAGCATTCATAATATTATAAGTCAAAATTTTTCATGCATGGATTATTTAGTAGCATGAAAAATTGATGATTCTTTTTTCCTTCCCTTGATACAAATATTAACATAGTTGAATGTTCTTATTTTACCTCCAATGATACAAATGTCTAAAAAACTAAATTTTCCTCTAACATTTTATATGATGCCAACGTTGATGAAATCAAAGGTGTCCCTTGTTTTAAAAATTATATTCATTTTGAAAATTATATCCCTTCTTTGGATGACCCAAATAAAAATAATGATTTTTTTCTCACTCTGCAAATTCCAATGAGTAGCATGCATGCACTACTTATTCCCCTATTTTTCTTGAATGGAAAAATGAGAGTGCATGTGAAATTCATAAGAAACTAGTTATACAAGATAACTTGTTTGTGGATGAAAGTAAATCCCCAATTACATTTTACTCCTCCATTTCAAATCTCAAGTTATATAAATAAAAGAAAATAAAAATTAGAATGAAATGTTTCAACCCTTCTTTGAAAAACATAATGAAAGTGAATGTTAAATTATTCCCTCTCATAATGTTGTAGATGAACTAACAAATGATTATTTTACTCCCTCCTTTTCATTCTCTACTAAAAAATAATAAATGTTTAAAAGTAAAATATTTTCCCCTACTCCTATTGTATGTAACAAAACTTAAAATAACATCACACATTGTACTGATAATGGTATCAATGTTCATTCTATCCAGCATGATATTGTTTAACCCTTAAATTTTTAGTCTAATGTGATCTTATTATTAACCTTATATTTAATTAAAGTGGTATATAGAAATAAAATGGCATAAAGGTGATAGTAAGATCTATATCAGGGCAATTAGATGCTAAATTCAACTATAAGCATACCCTAAATTTATTATGTTGACATAGTCTAAATATGGAAAGTATAACTATGATAGATATATAAATGACAAAGAAGTGATGTGCATATGTATTTATAATGTTAATGTAGTTCTATATTTGGAACAATAAGAATGAAGGATGGAATGAGATTCTATAAAAGTCATCAGATTCTAGATTTGACACTTATGATGCTCTAGACACTAACGTCAGTTTGGGATGGTTGTGTCGATGCTACTATTTGGATTCAATGGAAGTGTCATGTATGTAATAACTAATGGAATAAGATCTAACCATTTGGATTATTCTAGGTTTTTCTTTGATTTCACTTTGGTGTATTTAGATCTGGGTCATGGGCTGTCACTCCTTGTGAAATGGTAAAACCCTAGTTTTCCATCTTCATAGTGACCTTGGGAAAAAATGGGTTAATGGGAACATAGTTTTGAGATGAACCTAAAGACCCAATTGCCATAGGGAAGTACCTAAATTTATAATACTCTAGAATAGGGCCTTAGACTCATGTAGTTCTCCCCTATGTGTTGGCTTGTGTGTGAATCATACAATATGTGGAAAGCAAGTATAATAATGATCTAGCTTGTAACTTAGAAAATTATGCTCTTTGGATATTATTACTTCAAACATATATATGTGTTATGATTATTAATGGTATGGAAATAAGGAAGCTTTGTTTAATTGAATTATTGATAGAGTATTTTTGATAAGTTGCCTTGACCTATTTGGTCTTTTGCTAAGTGTATCTAGGTTGTGAATGAATGAGGTTTGATCTTGTATTTATATCAATCCCTTTGGAATAATAATTCACATATAATCACTTAGGAAAACCATTAGGATAAATTTCATTTGAAAATTGGATGACTTTAGGGCACTAAACACTTGCATTAAGACATGACAATAATGTCTACACTACTATCTATCCCAGATGTTAGTGCCCATGGAGCAAGAATGTAGGTATAAGTTTAGAACTTGAAAATATGTAATATGAGTATATTTTAAGAATTATAATCAAGATATAATGCATGTTTCATCAACATAATATTGATTAGACTAAGATATATAGGCAAAGGGGAAAAAATATAAAGTAGATACAAAATATGTAGAAGTGGAAAAGGTATATAATTGAGAGGAACAACCAGGGTCTAAGTTTTCCAAGTGTATAAGATTGAGGTGGTATATAATTACAAAATAATGTCTACATTTCTCCCCTTTCATCTAGTAATGAAATTAATAGTTAAATAAAAATAATGCATACCTGGGTGTGTATGCACACCTTACATCTATATGTGACCAACTTGAGTGTTTTGCTAGTGATTAATGTGAAACCAAGAGCTTGATATAGTATAAAAGTAGTGCATATAATTTGTGATTGAAATTAATTGAAATAGATTGAAATTGAAATATAAAGGTTTAGGACTATACCTGTGTGTTGATGTAACCACCTTTCCTATTAGCAAGTTGATTTGAAAAATATGTATCATTGTAACGATCTAAAAATAAGATTAGAACACATATAGATAAATATTTAAAGTGAATATATCCAAGGAGATAAAAAGAGAGAGGGACATACCCCCAAAAATGGAATAAAAGAGAGTTACCACCTAGTAGTTGAGATTAGCTCAACTATGTAACCCAATGATACTTATAACCTAGTGAGTTTGGATGATCAAGTCCAACCTAAAAACTTAGAAATATTGAGTGATTTGATAACATCAACCATATAAAAAGTTAAACCAACTACTATAGTATATTGTCTCAATAAATTATATGGTATTAGTATGAAAAAGTCTATGATATGGTAATAATCCATAAAATTATTTTGGAATATAAAATTTCTTTAGATTTTGTAATATCAGGCACATGTTGCATAACATATGTACCTTAAATAAGTATCATGCTAAAAATGTGTATAACAATAGTACCAATGTATATAATTTTTCCACAACTATGAATCTAAATCATATAACTCTATGTTTTGGCCAATTTAGATGTGTGAGTGTGGAGAACATGCTTCTAAAGCATGCCCCCCATTGAACCTAAAAATTGTGAATGTGTGGAATCCATGCCAATATGACATGTCACCAATGAATCTAAGAATTGATATAAGTACCAAATATTGAATAAGTGTGGAGAACATGCTTCCAAAGCATGCCCCAACTAAATATTCAAATTTTTATAAGTAACATATACTAAATGAGTGTGGAGAACATGATTTCAAAGCATGCCCCTACTGAATCTAAAAATTATGCCAAATGTGGATAACATGACTCTATTACATGCCCCAATTTAATGTGAGGGAAAGATAGGAACTTGTATTTACCTCACTTTAAAAGGATAAGGCAATTATATAATCTGTGAATGTAACCATGTAGAATATAAAAGGAACATGTCTAGGTAGATGTCATAAGGAATTGAATATATTCAATGTAATCACATGTAGGCCTAATATGAATGATAAATATCATGGAAATGTATAGATAGTAATATTATAATATCAACAAGTAAACAAACACACACACAATAACACTCAAAATCAAGTCAAAAGGAAATGGTTCAAGGAGACCAAAAACAAGGGGCATGTTCAAATGCCACACAATTGAAGGGACATAACTTAGTCAAATGTCCATAAAGGAAAATATGACATATTCAAATGTCCATACAACTAACCATGGAATATGTAAATGTCAAAGAAAACATACATACACATAGGGTCCACAAGTAAAGGAACATATTCAAATTCTCAAACAAGGAATATAGTAGAAAGACAAAACACCCAAGGAAGTGTATATAATAAATCATAAGAAACCAACATAAACTTGTCCTAGTAGCCCATGAATCAAATATGTTAGGAAAAAATGTCAAGTGTATAGCATATCAAGTACCCTATGTAAGATATAATCATGGATAATATTAAGTGCATATGTAAGCTCAAACATGATAATGTAGAGGGATCATCAAATCATATAACCTATGTGTATCAAGATAAAATAAGTATATGCATCCAATGTCCATATGAAATGAGTAAATAGAAAGCCCAAAATCCAAAATAGGAATATATCATGTATTTGTATATGCCTATATCATACTCAAGTAAAAGTGTGGCACATATGGGTATGTAGAAGTGATCAAATATGCCATACATCAACATGAAACTAACACATAGATGCCAAGGAGCAAATAAAACATGTAATTGTTGAAAATGCTTTTGGATTTTTTGGAATGGTTTTTTTATTTTTTTGGTATTTTTGAATTTTTTACATAGGTTTAATTAAGTAGGTCCTCATCATTGAGAGTTGTAGGGCCACCTATAAAGGATATTTAGATTTGTATATATCGATTTGGTGACAACACTTCAATGCTTATGTGTAATGGTTTACCTAAAGCCAATGGTGTAGGAAAATAATCATGTCCATCATACTATATGCAAATCCTTGTACCCATATGATGAAAGTTTAAACACACGTTTTTAGTATCTAGCTTAATGTTATGTTAAACTATCCAATTTTTTTCAAACTTTAGTTTTATATGTGGTTTGTCTGATGTTATCCATATAGTAGAAGATTCGAAATGTAGGCCACAAGAATGGGTAACTAAATGTATCCGTGATATTTGGGACCCAAGGGAGAATATATTAAATCATTTTTAGTATGTCCCAATCATGAAATAAAAGTGGTTCTACAAGTTGTATCTCTCTTATTTAGATCAAACATGATATGGTGGTAATATATTCCATTAATATTAGATAAATTAGTTAAATATTCATGCTTTTTTTGTTTTGAGATGTATTTTTCTTTTGAAAGATAATAAGTATGTTTCCTTTTGCCTATTTTGGACACATTGCATATGTATCTTTCACTCTTATATTGTGGGATTATATTTTTCAATGCTACTAATTGATTAATAATATGGCCAATGATCTAATGGTAATTACAATATTATACTCCCTTTGTAGTTAGTAGTTTACTACCTAATCTACGTATGGTAGAATTTAAAGAATAATTCTATGCTCAAGTAACAAAGATAAGATAGTATCAGTGGTATCATGTTCCATTGTGATCTATAGGATTTAAGCATAAAGCATTTTGATAATACTCCACATTAATCACATGATGTACTTGAATTTGACCTTTATAAGGTTAAATTAATGCTTATAACCAAGAGGGATGCATGGAATAATAAGCATTTACATTATTGTCTATTATTTTTATTTTCCCCTTATCTAGATTTAACTTTATATTTTTTACAAGTCAGTTTAGTTTATATGTACCAAGATCCATAGGTTCAAATAGGTTATGTGATATGTGCTCTAGTGGATAAAATTTTTAATTTCACATTTTATCATCTATAATATGATAAGTTGTATCATCATCGTTGTCATAATAATCTAAGATGTGACCATATTTTTTATTAGTATTGACAATAAAGGAAGTTTAGATACTGGGGGATCTTTTATTTATAATGGTGCTTTTGGTAATGGTTCTTTCTCTTTATGTGCTTCTATATGAAATTTATGTTGTTTTACCTCATTTAAATTTTGAGACAAAGGAGTAATTGTAATTAAATCACCTATTTATTATGTGTGAATATGGTTAATAAGGATGGATTGTTGAGGTGGTATTACTATAGGAATGCCTCAATTTTAGAATGTATCATTTTACAAAGTTTTAAGGTCTCATCATCTATAGGAATGGATAATACAATGTCCTAATGTATGAATTTTACACATTGATGAAGTGTAGATGGGACAAATTCTATTAAATGTATCCAAGGTCTACCTAAAAGTAAATTATAATGTAAGGATTGAGACATGACCTAAAAAGCAGTTAAAATTGTTTCTGGTCCTAAGGTCACATATAATGTAATTTGGTCAACTAGAGGGATATATGAATTCTAAAACCATTTTATGTTCATAACTATGTTTTAAATAAGGCTTGTGTTGATACCCATGGTGGTTAGGAATTGCATGCTACAAATGTTTAGGCCTAATCCATTATCAATGAGTACTCTTTTAATACCTTTACTTTGTATTATTATTTGTATGAATAAAGGCCAATTTTGATAAATAATATATTTAGATGGTAAATATGTTGGATCAAAGGTGATGAACTTATTATTCTTAAGATATTTCAAAATATTTGCAAAATAAGCAAGATCAATATCATTTGGAATTTATGCCTCATGCAATACCTCATATAGGATATCTTTATAGACATTAGATTGATTTAGAACTCAAGGATTGAAGATTTTTATATGTGTATCTATCGATTGGTTAATAATGTGATATCCATTGGATTTGATTACTAGCTTAGGTTTAGGAGGCACCTAGATATTAATAGGTGACAGGATGGGTTGAGTGACATTGGCTTTTCAAGTAGTAACAATGTGGACCATAGAATCCAATATAAGCCATGGGAAAATAATGGGTGTGGGGTCATAGATATAATTCAAATAGGATATAGGTATGATAAATGATCGATAGCATACACATTGGCATCTAGATATTGGTTTTATAAAAAATTATAAAAATATTTTGAAAAGAAATTAAGTTTTGATTTCTCTCTAAATCCCTCTTATTATTAACGCATGTTTACTTATAAGATTTGACAAGGAAATTAATGTGTCAAACCATAATAACCATGACATATTGGAATAAAAAATTATTAATAGATGCATCCATGTTTCACATATTTTATGACAATGCGGGATAAAAAATCAAAAAATCAAAAAACGCTAAGTGACCTAGGGTTTAATGTCCAAAGATTAGGTTCACAAAATGTTTAACCCTTAAATATTTGGTCTAAGGTGATATTATTATTAACCCTATATTTAAATTAAAATTTTATATATAAATTAAATGGCACAAGGGTAATAATCATATCGATAGTAGGATAATTATATGCTAAACTTAGTTATAAGCATACCCTAAATTTATTATACTGAGATAGTCTAAATATGGATATTAAAACTATGTTAGATATAGAAATTATAAATAAGTGATGTAATTCTCTTGTTTTTATGATAATGTGGTTCTAGATCTAGAACATGCATAAGGTAGGCTGAAAGTAGATTATAGAACAATCATCATATTATACATTTGACACTTCTAACACTCTAGACACTAACATTAGTTTGGGATGGTTATGTTGACACTATTATCTAGGTTAGATGTAATTATATTATATATAATATATATTGGAATAGGATACGACCACCTAAATGCTTCTAGTTTTTTCTTTGACTTTTCTTTGGTGGATTCAGATATAGGTCATGGATTGCCACTCCTTTTGAAATGATAAACCCTAGTTTTCCATCTTCATGGTAACCTTTGGAAAAATGGGTTAGTGGGCACATGATGTCAAGATGATTCCAAAGAATTTTTTTAATAGGTAACTACCTACATATCTAATACTATATAAGATGGCCTCAAACTTGTGTAGTTATCCCTTGTGTGTTGGCTTGTGTGTGAATCATACAATATGTGTAAAGTAAGTACAATAGTGACCTAGCTTGTAACTTGGTAAATCAAGATCTTGGGCTAATGTTTTATTACTTCAAACCTATATATGTGTTATGCCTATGATTGGTATGGGAGTAGGGAAGCTTTGTTCAATTGAATGCTTGATAACCGATAAGTTTCCTTGGTCTCCTTAGTATTTTACTAAGTGTAAATAGGTGGTAAATGAATGAGGGTTAATCTTGTATTTATATCAATCCCTTTGAAGTAATAAATCACATTAAATAACTTAGGTCAACCATTAGATTACATTTCATTTGCATATTGGATGACTTTAGGGCACAAGAAACTTATGTCAGGACATGACAATAATAGTGATGGCACAATATATCTTAAACATTAGTGCCCAAGGAGTAGAAAAGAAGGTAACATTTTAAAACTTTCAAATATGGAAGATAAGTATATTTTAAGCATTTTTGGCAAGATATAAGTCATGTGTCATCAACACAAGACTAGTTAGACTAAGATATATAGGCTAAGGGGCATAAAGATAGAATAGACATGAGGCTTATGAAACTAGTAAAGGTATAAAACTAAAAAGAATAACCAAGGTCTAAGTTTTCCAAGTGTACAAGATTGAGATGTTATATAATAAAAAAATAGTGTCTAAAAATATACTTACCTCTTTAACCATGGATACTCCCTTATCAAATGTTGAAAAATCATGTGATGATCCTATTTTTGAAAGTGGTAACTATTGTATCATTTTTGTGTTTCATGTCAATGGTAATTTATAGCCTCTAACCAAAGCTTCACCATCTCATTATGATATGTCATCTATAATGAACACCATGGGATATTTTCAACAACAAGTTAATAATATTAAGTTACATGTTTTTTCTCATGAGGCTATTTTTGAGGAAAATATTTTAACAGAGCAACCTATTACTAGAGATGTATTTGAGTATCATTATCCTTAAAAAAAATTTATCATCTATATATTCTCCTTATTTTATGGTCAAGGGGATCTGGTTTTTCATTTACAATAATATAAACACTCCTTTGGACATTGGGCCCAAAATGGAAACTTGTTATTAAATACTTTCCATCACAACTTAACCAAGGGGGTTCTTGATTAGTTTTATAAATGGTTCCTTATCAACTTTTAAAAAACCTAAATATGTATTCCCATCAAATTTTCATAATTATACCTTACTTAAGTTACCATTAGAATATTTACAAGAATTGGCACAAAATGATAATGAGCCTATGTAAGACTATATTATTCAATTTAAGGACACTTTATTTACTTAACTATACACACTTAGATTTAGAAATGCAATTTATATTTAGTAGGGGTCTTATTTCTCCACTTAGAGAGAGAGAATTACATAAACCATTTGCTTCATTTGAGACTTTATATTGGGATGTGAAAAAATATACATATTCCCTAACAAACACACACACACCAAGTTTCTTATTTCTCCACCCAAAACCACACATGAAAAAAAAAATCAAGGTAAACAAACAATGTCAAAAGAATCATAAACAAATTCAAACACCTTCTTCAAAACCAACAAAATATGTTAAAGAACAAATGTTAAAGGTGCTTAATAGGGGAAAAGAACATGCTTATAGAGTACATCCCATAGTTAGACCATATACCTTTACCAAATAACAACCTCTTTTGTTTGTTTGGTAACATGATAGACCACATGATATATTACACACACTATTGGATAGACAAAAGATAAAACTTCCTCAAATTAAAATTATCCACCACACCAATTTGAAAATGAAAAAGGACAAAACTTTTTTAATTACCATGGTATTAATAGGAACTATGTTAATGAGTGTTTTTATCTTGAATAAAATCTTACACAATTAGCTGATAAAAAAATTATTGCATTTTAGGAAGACATATCTAGACATTTTTCACGTACTTCTCCTATATGACCATATAAGAGGGTCAAGCTATCACATGCTACTCTTTTTGAGGAACACATGGTCCATTGACCTTTCTATAATATTATCAATAGGAGAATTCCTTCTCCTAGTGTACTTGTTACTAGGACCGATCTTTCTCACACTAATCCTACCAAGGAACCATTGGTTGATTAGGTTTAAATAGAGGGACACATGGAGGTCATGTACCTACATAACATATTTGGGTAATAAAACTAGCACATATAGACTCACAGATTAATTTTAGAGCTATAGTTGAATCAATGATATAAGCAAAACCCATATTTCCTTTACCACATGATCATTATAGTTGAGCATTATTATTTCATATCATGTTTCATTTCATATGATGAACACTCTATTATCAGGATAATGTAGACATCTCATTAAATTCAAATATTTGTTACAAAATTTAAAAACATCCAATAATACATTACAAAAATAAATACAAAAATCAAATATACACATCCATTTGACACAAAATAAACCATGTGAAGAATGTCATATATTTATCAAATGATATAAATTTTATATAAATGAGAACATCAGTCATAGGTAGGGGCATATACCAAGGTGTTTACTCCTCATCATTATCTATATCCATGAACCCCAAACCTCTTTATGTGGATGCACTAGAATACAACAAGGGTCTACATGCTCAAGATAACTTGTTCACTCTCTCCTCATAGGCTACTAGTCATCTCACTATCTCCTCATAATACCATTTTAGAGTGTCATATTAACTAACCAAAACCTACATGATCTCCATGGTACTACACTTTGTAATGTCATGTCTATCTAACTCATCACACAACTCCTCATGATCTATGGTAACAATATGATATGTATCCAAAACCCTCACTACATGATCAAATAAAGGTGCATGGGCACCTAAAATATCAACAACCCTCTCAATAAATCCATCATCGACACTTGAAAATATAAATAACCCTCTGAATAAATACCTCATCAGCTATATCCATGGGAACACTATGTGTAAGGGCCTATATAACATGATTTACCATAATCACCCACTCCTGATTACCTATAGATATAATAAACAAAATACCAATTATCTATGTTTATGGAATCAAATAATTTATCTAACATTATACCAAAAACAAATGCCAAAATAAAATGATGATAATTACAAGTGGCTCTGATGGCTATCTCATATACTAGTACTTCTCCCAAAAGATCACCATCACCTCCATATCAACCTATTTCTCCTTATACATCTCCTTGTGCCATAATAATGACACCTAGAGGGGAAATTATAATAAGGAACAATAATAGTCATCAGGATCCTAACCACCAATGTGTATACCCATATGTGCATCCTTAATCATACCCCACATCTATGGGAACCACAAGATCTATCTCATTTCTAGGATGAAAAGTTATATCTTTAGGTGTGGGTGTTAGCATGTCATGGGGCCTATGCCCACTCTATGTAGTTTGATGTTAGGGGTAGGGTACTGATGGCACCCCTTATTCTATATCAGACTATTGTATAAGATGGTCATACTAAAATAAATCATATACACCATGATTTTGGTCAACCAACCAAATACTAATCCACATCCTCTAAACCTCATGCCCATCTTTAGGCCATCCAAAAAATGTCCTAAATAGATGTCATATAACCTAATTTGATGTTACTATGTCTAAAATAATCTATCACTCCATCATGATGTGTAATTTATCATGGGGAAATACCCACCACTCTATAAATATCTATGGAAGGACCCGCCCAACTAGAGGTCCACCAACTAAATGTACCAATGCAATGTGCTCATAAGCCCAAACCTATAAAAGTGTCCCAGTTTCAATGCCTCCACTTTGAATCTCTAGTGTAAATCTATACCAATTCTTATATTAGTGGGATAATATAATATGATCCCAAGAATATCTGGTATGATCAAACTTAATGTGCTAAACTATATGATACATATAATATGAAATACCAAATGTGAAACCCTCTAATGTTATGAATGATGCCAATAGAACATAGAAAACATTCTACAACTGTAAAACATCACCTTTGATAATGATATCTAGATGAATCATCTTATTAAGCTACACATATTGATCCCTATAGTCACTAAAATGAAATGTGGGATTATTTAATATAACCAAGGATTCTATCCCTGACAAATTTAACTCTCTCATCTTGAACAGGAAGCTAAAAAATATGATACACATCTTCTAATGTGACTATCATCTAACCTATGGGGAACCAAAAAGTGTAGATATCTAGGTTTCACTTTTCTACTAGTGATATGAGAAGGTGGACATCATATGTAATTTATCCTAATAAATCTAAATGAACCAAACCTACCTGCTCTATAATGGCCCAGTTGACTACATCTATACCTAGCTCTACCAAAGTATAAAAATGTCTACCATGCCAAAATTTATGAATATGCACATATTTTTACAACCAAAAATAAGAAAAAAATAATCACTACTAATCTCACTCCACTCTAAAAATATAGATGTTATAATTATTATCTATAAAAAAAAAGACAGTAGCATCAAACACTAACATTGATGCAAGATAGAAGATTTAAACACTAGCATTGATGTTGAACAATTAAATCAAATGCTTGCATCCAAACTTGGACACTAGCATCAAATTACCAATTAAAATTTCCTATAACTCAATGAAAGTTTCTATTTATCCACTTAAAAAATTTAAAAAAGATTCCCAAATGAAAAAAATTGAAAAAATTAGAAGTACTAGTCTATTGATAGTTAAACCTACTTACCAATTCATCAAAATCTTGGTTGTCTAGGGCTATCTAGAGCACATGAAATTGCATTATAAAGGGGATATACCACATGAAATGGTTTTATTCTAGTCAACTCTCAAAAAATTTAAAAAATTAAAAGTTTAAATGAGTTACAATTTCTATTTAAAGTACTTAATAAACACCCCCAATAAGAACTTCAAATACACATATCTTGAGCACCACTTATCAAATTTCAAAATTGTGAGTTGTGTTGGAATATAGGAAATCATCCTTTTCATATTATACAAATTTATAATAATTTGAATAATTACCAAAAATCACTTCTTTTCTTCCTTGCACATAAATTTTATTATAGATCCCAAATTGTCAACCAAATAATATCACATTCTTTAGTACCACTACTACCAGGATACAAATTGGTTACTATATACATGAGATTAAGAATTTTTCCTTTAATGATGAGGTGAATAACATGTCCTCTTTCCCCTCCTCATAAAATGGGGCACATTTCAATGGGGGCATGTCATATAGACATAGATTCCACATTTTCATAGTTTCAAATTTGGTGGGGGCATGTCATTTAGACATGGCTTCCACATTTTCATAGTTTTAGATTTAGTGGGGGAATGTAATTTAGATAACTTACACATTTTCATAGTTTCATATTTAGTGGGGTCATGCCATTTAAACATGGATTACATGTTTTCATAGTTTCATATTTAGTAGGGGCATGCCATTTAGACATAGATTCCACACTTTCATAGTTTTAGATTCAATGGGGGCACATTTTAGAAACATTCCATCCACACTTGTGACATACCATAATCACCATATCTATTTCACAACATATGATTTAAATACATATTCAGGTTAACTCTATATACATTGGTATTATCATTACCCATAGACTACATTAATCACACCAAATATGATATGGGGTATGAATAATGGTTCATTCCTTCTATTTATTGAAACACTGATCCATCTTTCAAATTTACCAGATTGTCAATGAATTAATATACTAAAAAAATTTATGCACTAATACCTAGGTTAGACTATTATGGACTATTAATAAACCCCATTCATATATAGTGGTTGTCTCTTTTTGGTTATATTGGAGTGATTAAACCATCCAATTTCACTAAGTTTTTTATTGGGTGAGTTTTATTACATCACTCATCCTAGAATAGGCTATATATACATATATTTCATGATCAAGTGTGCTAGTTGGGAAATGATATTCTTAACAGTCAAAACACCTCTCTTCTTATTTCAAGTTATGGGCACGATCACTTCCCAACTCTCCCCATTATAGGTACAACACCACTAGGGTGAAAACTACTTCATCACTTGTAAGTTCATTCATCTTCCTAGCTAGAAGATGGATGGTATTTCAAGTTCCCTTCTCTAGTATCCAGTTCTCTAGGTCCATCACTATGCACCATATATATAGGTGTATTATATGCATGCTCTTTCTTTATGCTACTTTTGATTATTGTTTATATACAGATCATATGTGTTGATTACTTTGTGATGTACTCTTTGATTTCAAGTGATATTCAAACAAAATATTCAAATAAAATTCAAATGAAGACAAGGTGTTTGTATAGAGTAAGGTATGAATTTTATTTTCCTTTAAAATAGTAATTTTAGATTCATGCATTAATAAATTAATGTGGGGGGGGAATGTAAATACCCATATTGGGTAAAAACATAGTTCATATCATGTTTTTATATATTTTATATGTGTAAACCTCTTGATGAAGATTTAAATGTTGAGTGGTGCAATATTATATGGATATTTTTGGTTACACTCTATTTTTATTACTTTTACCTTCCCCTTAGGAATGTATGTTGTTATGACACCTTTTATTCATCATGTTTTAAGGATATTTATTTGTCATTTTATCATTTCTATGTTTTTAACCCTAAACACTTGCATCCATGTTGGACACTTACATCGACGTAATTTTCCAATGATAACACATATGTCCAGACCTATTATTTTATTATTTTCCATATATTTCACTTTTGTGACCATTTGTTAGTCCATTTTATTTTTTCTATTTTTGGTTATTTGTGTGCCACTAGGTCCTAATTTGAAATCAAGAGATAATTATATATACAAAGATTATAGTCTTATTATACCATTTAGAAATTTGATAAAACAAGTTCTAATTAGAAAATATTTTACATTACTAGCTATGAAATTTAACTACAATACTAAATTAAACATCTAAAGCATTCAAAATATCACCTTATTCTTGCATTATTTATACCAAGGGTTATTATAGGAGAAAGAGCATATAGTTGTATAATTATAACTAAACACACATGGATAAAAGGGAGAACTACATGTGATTTTGAGACCCTATTTAGAGTATTGTCTATATTGGCAACACTTAGTAATAATAGAGGTTACTAGGGTTAGCTCGACTCACATGCTAACCCATTTTTACTAGGTTGTATGAAGTCCAAGTAAAAAAATAAATAGGGTTTTATTCATTATATGGATATCATGCACATGTGGATATAATTTAAGGTATAAGGCTATTATAAAAGTGAAAATGTAGGCCTAGTATATATTTAGATCCATCCCTATGTGTATTTTAGAATGGGCACTTACATCAGAGGTAGATACCTACATCAACATAACTTCACCTATTCAATGTAAACATATAGTGGATAAAAATAATAAAAATGTAGAACAAACAAGGTCTAAAATTCCAATGTAGTCCCATGATGAATACTGATCATTATCATACCTCAAAATAAAATAAAAAATAAGATATTCTCTCTTTTATCCCTTAGTTACTTTGTACTTATTATATTTATTTTACATGTGTGAACGGGTAAATTATCTTGAATCTACTATACATCATTAAATTTTCAATATTACCTTGGTGTATCAAATAAATTTTATTGCTTGCATGTTTATCTTGTATAATCAAAAAATCATAAAACAAGAACCAACTACTAGTGAAAATATTCCTCCACTAGTATAACCTCAAATAGTTCTAAAAATTTCCCTGCCTAATCAACCGAAGGCTTGTCTCACTCTTATTCTAAACTTCATTAGAATCTATTAGATGAACTTAATTCTATGGCTTGTAAAATTTCTCTTATGGAGTTAGTAATAAATCCCTCCTATCATTGTAATTTTATTATGAAACAACTACAGGACATTGAATAACCTTCATATAATGAATTTGAATTACCTCTTAATGCTCCTCAAATTGTAGAGGTTCATATTATGGAAAAAATTTGTTTTACCAAACCCTCCATATAATTTATTAAAGATGATATGATCAATGATCAATGATGAATTTATATTTTGAGAAAATGATCTACCTTTTTTTATCAAAATTTACATCAATAATACTTTAATTCAAAAAGTCTTAGTTGATGAAGGATATGGTATCAATGTTACTTATTTTTGGTTAATTTAAGAGATCAGATATTCCATATAAGATTTTAAACAAATCAAACTCACATGTAATGGATTTGATAAAACTAATTAAAATCCACTTGGTTGTATTTGAATCACTCATACCATTAGACCTAAGAAAATTTGCACCAAGCTCATGGTCCTTGATATTATTTTAACTTACAACATATTGTTAGGTCATCCATGGACTCATCATATGTGAGCTATTGTATCTTCTAGTATCTAATTTATCAAAGTCATACATAATGGAAAACATTAAAAAATGAGGTTGATCTTAACCCTTAAAGCATCTAACTTCCAGTTCCTAAATCTTATTATCATATCCCTACCATTTCTTAGATTAATAATCTTCCTCTTCTTGAATTTGTTAATATGCATTTGTATTTACACATAACTCTTTTAGATCTAGATGATGATCAACCTAATGAATTACAAAAAAATTATAATACCACTTGATTACCTCTATTATTATGGTATGGATCCCTCTTTTTCTTCTTCCATGAGATCAAACCATTCCATTAATATATGATACCAAAAATAGTCATCCCCCATGTAATGTACAAGAAACCTCTTACATAGAATATGATTTTTCTTGCAATGAATATGGGGTGGCCAAACTATTTTAGGATCCTTTAGCCATGTCCCCTTGTACCTTTTGTAATATGGGCATGCTCACCATAGATGTTCATACTAAAATAGATACATGTTCTATATGTCCACATTATGATGATACTTACATTATAGATCAAGATTAGACACAAGATTTGGATGTCCTACATTAGCAAAATACATTATAATGCATGCATTTAATCATGATGTTCATGTCAATAACATATCCTTTGATAGTGAATAAAAACATGAAGGCTATGTACCAACTATTAATGCTAATTTGATAGATACTCCATGGGTCATTCAGGAAATGGACTAAACTGATTTAATCTAAACTATAAATCTTTACTTAATTAATGTAATCAATCTAGAGCATCAAGATTCAATGCCTCTAATAAATCATATAGACAAAAACAATCCTATACATATTAATCATAATTCTATCAACATAGATGATAGTAATTCTCCACTTCCTCAATAAAAGATTCAATTAAACAACCTTATACCTCTACTCCTAATATTAACTTAGATGTACAAGCTATAACTATTCAAAAAATACATTTCAAGTTCGATAATCATGGAAATCAAATATTAGATATTAAAGTTGATGTTAAATATTATGAACCTTTACCCATTTTCCCTATTGATGAAGTAATTTTAAAACTAATTCATGATCATGAACCTCAAATTCCATGCCAACATCATAATCTTGGTCATTTTGAAAAAATTCTCCTCATTTTAACATTTTCATCACTAGTATCGATCTCAAAACACATCCTATTTCCACACTTTCTCATACTCTAATCATTTACAAGATGAAAATACTATGATTGTTGAAGAAACTATTGTAATTAATTATGGCAATGCTACTATTCCTTGACCTATTTTCATCTCCAAATAAATTATTCCTACCAAATATGATCATTTTAGTCTATTTTTCTACAAATACCATGAATATTTTTCATGGTCATACAAAAACATGTTCTATATTGATCTTAACATTCTAGTCTATAATATCATTACTTATGCTAATGTAAAACTCATGTGTTAAAAAAAAATCCTCTTGAGATCTATATCTTATGGCATAAAGAGATTATAAAGGTTTTAGACACCAAATTAATCAAACCTATAGACTATTATGAATAGGTATCCAATATTGTTCATGTGCACAAGAAAGTCACCATGTTTATTCACATCTATATAAAATTTCACAATATTAAATTAACATGTCCAAAAGATAATTTTCCTTTACTGTGAATCAATGCCATTATTGATTCCACTACTAACTATGAAGTGTTATATCTCATGCATGGTTTCTTGAGATATAATCCAATTCAAATCACTCATGAGTATCAATATAAAACCAATTTTACCATTGAATTGGGAACCTATTTCTACGTTAAAATTCCCTTTGGTCTTAAAAATGCTAATGCCACTTATCAACATGAAATGACCCATATATTTCATGATCTCATTCATAAAATAGTCTAAACTTATGTAGATGAGATCATCACTAAATACAGACATATTGAAAATCCTCTTCGTAATCTTGCCATCATTTTTTATCATTTCATCAAATACAATGTTATACTTAATTCTTAAAAATGTGTTTTTAGTGTAACATCAGGAAAACTTTGTTGGGCACATACTAGAGCATGGTAAAATCATAAAATATAATAGGACACATGTGTGAGGTATATAATTTCTTATTTTTATAAACTTTTGTGTGTATTCAACTTGATAAGCCTAATTAGGAAATAGAATAATGCAAAGATTGTTTAATTTTGTATTTTGAAAGGCTAGAATGTGAAGAGACAACTAATTATAAAAATATATAAATAATACTTTGATATAATAGAATATGGTTATGATGTGTTAATAAAGATTAAAAGAATCATTCTGATATGTTTTTCCTAATCGTGTTTTACATATGGTTAGTGCACAATAAATACTATATTTTGCTTTAATATGCTAACATATATTATGCTATTTATGGTTTTCCTTTTATTATAACTGTGTTACTCCTAAGTTTTAGGTCTAATTTTGTATGTAAATTATGAATGATAAGTCTTTAAGGTCAATTATGGTTTCTATTTACTCTCCACTACATAAGATATCTTTGTAATTAACATGTTCTAAAGTATTTCTAGGAAACTCTACTAACAATGGTGTGGTGAGTGTGTAACCTATTTGGATGAAATATGCTGAGATGGATGCCAGGATATAGAGGTTTAGAGAGATGGTTAGATGAGAGAATCCAAAATTTCAAATAAGAAGCAAGGAGAGTTGTAACAACTATGAAAGAGATTATCTAAGAGCATATCTATGGTGAAATCTATGAAATAATCTGGTGTGAGTTTCCTAGATTGTTAGCCACATGGTTAACTAGGTTAGAATATTATTTCTTCAACCCAAGGAAGATAAAGCTGATAATTTGGATAGAATAAAAATTACATAGATTGCATAAAATAGATATGGATTGGTCCCAAGCAATAAATTATTAGATAAGGACTATGATTGACAGTTATATTATCAAGTTTGTAATGCAAGGATATGTAGATTTTTATATTATGCAAAAGAGGTTTGTTTAAGGAATTAGGGGGAAAAGTTTTTTAGTGACTACCTCTATTGATAAAAATGTTGGTTATGGAAAATGTCATGGTGCCTACTCTAGCCAATATGGAGTAGTCACTTTGGGAACCATTAGGGTGTGTGTGGGATGAAGTGAATGATGAGGAAATGAGTAAAAAAAGCTTGAAACCAATCCCAAAAAATGGAAGGTGAAAATACTATGAGCAATAATAAAATTTGAGACTAGAAAGGGAGTTTTGACAATAGAGAAGGTGGAATAAAGAAAGAAACCAAGAAGTAACTATGGTTAAGATTACAAGTATAAAAGATGGTATTAGATCTTGAACAATAGAGGAAGAGGATTCTATAGAGGAGGAGATTGATGAAATCAAAATATGTGAATAACATGCATAAGGGCCATATGAAGAGGAGGATGTAAATAAAAATTATGTAGATATAGAGGTATATCAATAGGAGGAAGAACGTAGTCTAGCAGTAGAATAGTTATAAGGTAGAAGTAGATTACAGTTAATGAAAGGGTTTCTATATATACTAAGAGAAGAAAATTCTTGGGAAGAGGTCAAATTCAAATGTATAAATTTAGCAAATTCAAGTTCAAAATTAGTAGAATTCCAAAATAGAAGTCATTCACTTCAAGAGTACACATCCTCTAACCCAATTTTTTACTTGATAGAAGAAAAAGTGTAGGTGAAGAGGTGGATATGGATTTATTTGATTCATTTATAGATAATTTTAGAAAGTTAAGTGTAAAAAATAAATTAGATAATAGATAGAATAAAAATAGGAGCAAAATTATTGTTTGACACCTAAAATGTCTAATGTGTAGCTAACAGTGAATACTCAATAGTGCACAACTAGTAGTACACATCCACATAAAGTCATATTCACCACTTTACATATACCTTTAGTCAAAATTACTACCATTTAACTACCTATCATAACAATTAAAATTACTCCCCCTATATCATTGATTACAGGAATGTTTAATTCTCTAATGCCCTATGATGGGTCTATGGACCCAAAGCAATATCTAATAACTTGTAACATGAAATGGAATGTGAGAGGAATAATAGTAGATAATGTTAAGAAATACGAACTCATAGGGAATTTGTTAGGATGATCTCTAGAGTTCATTTTTAAGAGGGATGTAAAAAACCTAGACCCTATGCAAGTTAAAAGTATGCTAATAACAAAATATAAATTAAATAGATGCACAAACCAAACCATTCATAATTTAAATAAGATTCAACATAGATTGGGAGAATCAATTACAAAGTATGATCAGAGAGTTTCTACCATTATGAATGAAATTTAATTCATTAAACAAGACAAAGATAAGACTGCTGGGTTCAAAGGATTCCAATAAAGAATTAGATTTTCTATTGTGTAGATTTAGTGTCTAACTAAATTTGATGCTCAATTGATTTCCTTGCGAGTAGATAAAATAGAGGAATATGGGGATGCTCTCATAACTAGTTCCAATATTGAAGAAAAGATAGATGCATTCATGAGAATAATCAATGATATGCATGAAAAAAAATCCTAAACTAGGTCTATGGTGCATAGAGTGCAAATGAAAAGGACATCATAGAAATGATTGTCCTAAGCTTAACCATGAATTTTGTGAGATATGTAGGGTAGTAGGGCATGCCACTTCTAAGTGTCATTTGTTATAGGACTACATACAAAAATCATAGGGTTTGTTTTTTAATTTTTTTAAATCCATGAACCATAATGAAAATAATTACTGAGTATTATAAGAGTTAAAGGAAGATACTACTAATAATGTATTCATAATTATAGCACTATAAGTAACAAATATAAAGAAATAAATTATAGGACAAAAAGTGGAGATGACCAGTATAACTCAAGGTAGTCTAGGATGGATGCCTTCATCACCTCAATACCAGATGCCTTCATCACTGAAGTATCATCCACATGGCCTATCAAGCTAGAACAATACATCAACTTTATCATACCAATATTCAAGTAAATATACATAATCATGTAACAATATGAATCTTTAGTATAAATAATAAAATTAGGTTTCAATTTCCCCTCAACACCAATATGGGTGGTGTGATGTGCAACCAAGTTACCAAGGAGGGTATACTAGAAAACAAAAAGAAGGTTGGGGATACCAAAAAAATATAAGGGGATATAGAGGGGGATGCAAGGTTAGATATCATGGATAATATCAAGGTATTCATAACACAAATAATTGACAAACCTGACTACCTATACAATATAATCTATGCATTGCATATAACCATTATGTTAGGAATTATTCTACTAATCTAAAGAGACAAGTTTATTATGTATAATATTGAGTAAAAGCCAACACCAACCATAAGATTATCTAGTATTGGTCAAAAAAATAAGGATAAGACAATGTGTAATGTAAATATGATCAATGTGTGGCTAAAATAAAATGTGATTATGCAAGCAATCACCTAACAATAAAGAGCCGAGCAAGGGTTCCCACCTTTGGAAATGAATCAAGATCAGGGCATTAGAATAGTGCACCAGGATAAATATATTGATCCTACTATGGAAAAGAATTTGATGTATCAAAATATGTAGGTCTTGTAAGAGATCCAACAACAACTAGCTTTTGAGGGCTATAACATAGCCATTGATGTCAAAATTTATAGAGAAATATTTAGGATCATGAGACAAGTAGGTGTTGTGACTAATTTAATAGACTTGATGAAGTTACTCAGTACATTGCATAATGAGGATATATCTTATAAAATCACTAATCTCCTGCATAATCTTATAGAGTGTGCACAACGAAGTCAACAATGGATTGATAAGGTAGTATAGTATGTTAAAACTAGGAACCCTTGGGATGTTGATTTTTAAATGGATATTGAGTTAGCTAAATATGAGATTCCAAATGCATTATTTGAATTTGGGAGCAAATTCAATATGATTCCATGATCAACTTTGGAATCCATTAGTCAACCAACCTTAAGCTATAATCCAATTATTCTTAGTCTGGTAGATTATGCTCAAGTTGAGCCCATTAGAAGGTTAGAGGATGTTGAAATCAAAGTGGACAAACTCAATATGCGAGGAGATTTTAAATTCATCGACATGAATACAATAAAAACACATTACCTTGCTTTAATCAACAAAAAATGGGCTTATGATGGCCAAATTACCATCAATAGTATGTATAACTAGCTATAAGAACATGAAGGGGATAAAATAGTTGTCATACCCCCGAATAAGTTTGAGAAAAATCCATACATTATCCTAAAAGAACCAAAGCCCCATTATGGCTATAGGGATAATAGTTAGTTTAAAGTTGGCACAAATAAAAGGAAATATGCTTTGTGACCTACAGAATATAAAGATGGGATGTCATACACTACATAACAATAAGAGTGGATAGTTTATAAACATATTATAACAAAGTATTTGGCTAGGTAGGTTCATATATAAGAATGTGTTTCTCCATTAATGTGATCTTTGATGAAGTCTAAAGTTAATTTATTGTGTAATATAGGTGCCACAATGATGGACTACATGGAGTTTACTCTCAAAGATGCTCTACCATGGGAATAAGCATCATCCATAAGGGCTGACTTGAACACCCACATGTTGAACTGAGCTCATATGGATCATGATTTATGACCTCTACATATGGTGTTCAATGTAGAATGATAGATACCTCAATATTTTATGATAGAATATCTCAATAGATTTATCTTTAGGTTCAAATGCCATGTACCAAAGGTGGATCAATGAGTTAGCACACTTAGCTATGTGATAAAAATAACTATTTTGACTTAGTGGGTAGTCTTTATAAATATAGAAATTCATTGGGAGGAAGCATGAAAATTATTACATGAAAGGTTCACATTACTAGATATTGTTAAATCAGAATGGCCTTTCTTTTAATAATGTTAATGTTTTAAATTACAAATTCATCAGTGTGTGGATATATAGACTATGTAAAGAGTAAAGTTGAGATATTGGGTACATATGAAGAAGAGATGGAAAAAAAATGCAAGGATATAAAATTTGAATGGATAGTGGAATGTCAAACAACATTCATTGAGATAAAATAAAGTCTTATAAAAGCACCAATTTATCTTTCATATCTAGAAGAAGCCATTCCACATGTACGTAGATGCTTCTAGTACTATAGTAGGAGCTATCCTAGTGCACCTATGTGATGGTGGAATAGATCATCCTCTACATTTTATTATCAATAAGTTATCTAAAATTAACAAGAATTATATTAATAATAAAAGGGAGGCTTTAGCCATGGTTTTTTCACTACCAAAATTTTGACACTACTTGTTAGCTCCACTATTTGAGTAATTTATAGATCAATAGATATTATGATACTTATTTAATAAACCATTATTAGGAGGATGCATATCTAGGTGGTTTATGTTGTTTAAAAAATTATAATTCCTTATTAATGTCAAGTCAAGATGAAAAAATGTTGGGCTAGATCACATCAACAAACTTCATAATGGGAAGCAAGTAGAAGAACTTGAAGATGAATTTATAGATGCACATCTATTCAGAACTACTATAGTTCCTAATAATATGTAAGATATTGAAAATTTATCAGATAAAATAACCTTCCTTTCACATTATATAGAGTGAGATAAAAAGTAAATGTTCACCCAAGATATATCTTATAGCCTCATTAATGGGTTTTTGTACAAACTTGGTAGAGATGATGTACTACGTAGAGTAGCTCTAAAGCATGAACAACCTTAGCTATAATAATAATCACATCAAGGTATTATAGGAGGTAATTTCATAGATGAATATACTATAAGGAAAATTTTACAAAGTGGGCTCTGGTAGCCTACATTATTTTAGGATGTGCATATAGTCTCCAACTACTATGATGTATGTCAAAGAATAGGAAAACCAAATCAAAGAGATGAGATGCCTTTGGTGATATTGCTAGTAGGATAAAATTTTGAGCAATGGAGAATTTATTTATTGGTTCTATAAGTCTAATGATAAAATGAAGTAATGCATAACATATTATTTCACTAAATGGGTGGAAGTTGTTGCCATTCCAAGATGTGGTATGAAAGATGCTACCAAATTTTTATATGAAAACATCATTAAAATATTTGGATGTTCAATTATGTTGATCAATGACAAAGGCACACATTTCCTAAATAATACTATAAAGAATCTCACTGAGGAGTTTATGATATGACACCATATGAGCATAATTTATCACCTGAAGGCAAATAGATAGGCTAAAACATCTAATAAAGTACTAAGAAAAATGCTCAAAAATATTTGTAATGTACAAAGGGATGATTGGTAAGATTACATCCCTATGATTATATGGGCATATATAACACATTATAAAAGATCTATAGGGTTCACTCTTTTTCAACTGGTATATGGCTTGGAGGCAGTAATGTCTATGGAGTATATTATTCTTAGTCTACGCATTATGATAGTTATGATATTAATGGATCAAGATTCACAAAAAGCAAAATTTATGGACTTAACATAGATGGAAAAAAATATACAAAGGGAAAAATGGATATAATATATTAACAAGTAGAGTCAAAAATCATGACATGATCATAACTTAATGATGTTGGAAATATTGTCATTGATGTCAAAGGTATAGCATTATTGGTGATAAAGGCCCCATTGCATTTAATGATGTTTTTAATAGTAATATATTCGATAATATGTTTTAATATTTATTTAATATTAACAAATATATTTTTGGTTGCATAAAGACAAAATAAGGGCCCATGGAGAAGTCAAAGAGTTAAGAGCTAAAGAAAAAAGAAGAATGGGATGCATTTTCACATGAAGAGTCATATTGGGGAATTCCAAGAGTCACCAAGTGAAGATAAAATAAGAAGGCAAAAATTTCTCATGAAGGGACAATTTGATGAATACGAAAAGTCACCAAGATAAAGACAAAAGAGGAAAGGATGCTTTTACTTATGGAGGGTCACCAAATGACTTTTCAAATGCAAGGATATGAAGGGTCATGCAAGTTTGGTGCCATTTTTCATGAGGATTGAAGGGTCACAAAGGGGGAAGGCCAAAGTTCATTTGGAAAGATATAAATAAAGGCTTGAGAAGCCATTTGTAATGTGTGAGATAGAGTATGATTTGTATTTTTTATATCTAGCTTAGAAGAGCATAGGAGAGAGAGGAAAGAGATATTGTAATGAACTATCATTTGTTGAGATAGAAACATTGAGAGATAGTTGTGTGGTATACACAAAAGGGGTTAGGGCTTTTGTGGGTTGGTGCTCATGAATTTTTTTTGTGTTGGTTCTCAGTAAAGGGGTTGGTACTCCTGTGGGTTGGTGTTCATGAATTTTTGCTGTGTTGGTGCTCAGAAAAGGGTTTGGTGCTCATGAATAGTTATGTTGGTTCTCAGTAAAGGGTTTGGTACTCCTACAAGTTGGTACTTGTGAATATTATAGTTTGAGTTAGTGCTCATTCATATACTTTAGATTATTCTCTATGGTTTTTCCCACATTGGCTTTCCACGTTAAATCTAGTGTCTCTCTCTATCTTTTGTGGTGTTTATTATTTCAATTTTATTTCATATCTTGAATGTATGTTAAAGTGAAATTTTATTAAGGGAAAGTTTATAAGATTTATGATATATTAATTCACCCCCTCCTCAATATATCCCATGCTTAACAATAGAACACATTATAAAAGAGCTACAGGGTTCACTCCTTTTCAATTGGTATATGGCTTGGAGGCAGTAATGCCTATGGAGTATATTATTATTAGTATATGCATTGTGATGGTTATGATATTAATGGATAAAGATTCACAAAGAGCATAATTTATGGACTTAACAAAGGTGGAAGAAAATAGACAAAGAGGAAAATGGATATAATAGATTAACAAGTAGAGTCAAAAAACATGACATGATCATAACTTATGATCTAAGGAATTTTACTTGGAACAAATAATATTGCTTTATGGTAGCAAATTTAAATCATTCCCCAAAAAGCTATGAATTATATGGAATGACTCTATATTATTCATGAATTATTATAAAATGGTACTATAATGCTAAAAAATCTATAGGGAACCATACTACCAAGACATATAAATGGTTGTATATCTAAGCCTTACTACCTTTAATATATATCATTCTACTAAAGAATTGAGTGGGTGATGAGTGACATCATATAGTTAGGATTTTATTTATGTTTTTAGTTTTTGTTTTATTTTTTTATGTTAGAATGTTTTTATAGTGCACTAATTATAGTACAACACATCACATCAATCAAAAAGTAGTTATAATCGTAAGGAGTGATCACATTCAAGAGATAACTCATAGGAGATATATGGTCACAAATACATCAAGGATATCAATTAAGTTTGGGAATTAGGTGACAAAACATGCACAAATAAAGGAAGGCCTATGGTCATGCCAAACCATTAATGATGTAGTGTTTCAAAATATTGCATCATTTCCAAGGTAGATTGAGTAGTAAATAGATAGGTGGAGTCATAAAACAAATTTAATTGATGAAAGGATAGTTAGTCACATGAAATAAATCTTAATGGGGTAAATAAAAGATTTTAAGTACAAAATTTCATTATATAGACAACTTATAGCAACTGATATTAATGGGAAGAGGAACACTCTTATGTAAATAATTAGTGCATTCAGATTAGTTGGTGAGATAAAATTGGGCACCAACAACTATATAAGAGCAAGGTATGTGTTGACACCTAAAATATTCACCCTAGAGTAAGCAACCAATGTTTGGGAAGATTCAAAGGTGTAGGATCTATTTCATCCTATGAAGCAACCTCTAAGATTTTAGAAGCCATATCTTTGTTGTGTTCCTAAGAAAAAAGGCAAGAAAAAAGGTAAAGAGGGGAAATGCAAAATAACTTTAGAAAGTAAATCTAATCTAAGGCACTAGAAATTCTAAAATATTTACATAAAGATTGTATAAAATAGCATAGATTTTAATGAAACTATAGATCATAAAGGAGCATCTAGCATGAATTAGGATCCATAGCATATAAAAATCCACATCATAGAAGCAACATACATGATATAATTAGTAGATATAGTGTCTAGCTCAAATGACATAAAACATCACATTCTCTTCATTGTTGGATATGGAAATGAATATAGAAGGCCATGAATGGCACATACAAAATATCTGCTAACATCTATGAGATGCATCTATTGTAGTCCCAAATAGGAAACTCTATATTCTATTATCTTAATATTTTGATGGCTATCAAAAATAAGTAAAGTACATAGCAATACTAATAATTTCCCCCCTTCTGAAAAGGGGGAAAAATCATATATATAGGCAAGGACGTTACATGAGATGATGATATGGAGATTCCCTTATTTATGCCCATGATGTCACATAACTAAAAGAGCATGAGTGCAGCCAACTCCCTACATGCTAAAAATAATGGGATTCCCCCATTCTATTACAAACCACTCATGCTTCAAAGAAGCATGGTGATGTTACATGTCAACCTCTAGGGCTTCTACCTATGTCATGCTTGATTACCTCCATTGGATGTCACTTTTGGATGATTAATAGATTGGCCCCATTCCCTAAAATGGGCTTAGAGATGACCAACAATGAGTGAAATGTGTTTTTTAGGGGAAAATGGCTTTTTATTCTTTTGGTGAGTATTGGAGCACCATGTGTCAAGCTGGCATTTTCCTAAAGGGTTGAGAGATCCTTTGAGCCTGAGTGAGCACAAAAATGCCACTTGTCTAACTTTGAGGTAATATTCCTATACCATTTGAAAATTCCTCCAAAAAAGGATCAAACTCTAGGTAAGGCCTAAAGTGTTTTAAAAGATTTGTCAAAAAAGGGGGACCCACCCCTATCCAATGGCACATCTCTAGTTCTTTGATGGGTTTGACATCTCCTTAGATGATCATGGGGATGACACATATTAGGTCATGGGAAGTAACTTCATTTATTTGATGGGTGGGGCCCACTCTACTTGGTGGTATTGTTGAGAACTTAGCATAAAAATAAAATGTGCCTTGGAGGCAAAGGGAGAGACAAGTGTCATGGGAGTACTTCTCCTCTCAAGGGATAGAAAAATTGGGGAGAAAAAGAGTGCCATGCTACCACATGGAAGAATCAAATGGGAACTCAACTCAACCAAAAATTTGAAGAACATCAATGGAAAAAAGGGGAAAATAAATATCCCATCACTGGTCAAACCCCAAAGAGGGAGAAAAACAAAACAAAGGCCACCAGCTCAAAATAATAAGTGTGGATCTAAATCCATAATTTATGGTGACTCACCGAGGTGTCCACCTATAGATAGGAGAACCAAAAATCTAGTGCATAGACCAGTCAAAAGAAAAAATTATAACATTTAAAAGGAATATGGGAGCTATAAATTTTGGAGGGCCACATATAATGGCCTCCATTACTCTTCCTTTAACTAGGTTTTCTTTTTTAGATCCTTAGAGGATCTATCTAGATCAATCATCTCTTTGAAATAGATATTCCCTAGATTATTGACCACTACCAGCATCTAGAATTCCAATTAGGTGAGTGGGTGCAGGACCTTCTCCACTTCTATGACATTAGGAGCCTAACTGAGAGCTATGAAGACATTCTAGTGATTTTGCATTTGGTCAAGTAGGGATTTAACCTAGTCCTTAAGGAAGATGACATTGTTAGCCGATAAAGAAGAGGGTATTCCCAATTGGACTAATTATTTAATACATACCCTTCATTCTTAGACCACTTTTTGTAAGGCATTGAGGAATGCCTTACATTTGGTCACTACTTTGTGGCATCTTAGGAATTCATTCACTTTGGTGGTTGCTTACCTATGGTAAACCACCTCCACCACTTATAGTGTCTTAGGAGAGGTATTGTAAAGCTTCTCCATGAGGCTTTATGTGTTTGCGACCTTGGGGGTGATGAAAGTGAGTACTTGGTCAACTGATGATCTCACCTAGGATCTGAGCCTCTATGCATTTGAAATGAATACAAGCACCATCTTTAGCTTAGCTATAGTGACCTTATTCCTTTCCCAATATGAATTGTATAGTAGTTGAATCAAGGGAAGGATATTAGTGGTCAATGGGTAGGAGGCAAGGTTGTTCTTCAATTTTGGTATTTCCTTATCCTTGAATGAAGAGTTCCAGTTGGCCTTAGAGAGCCTTTGATGACCCATGGCCAATTATTCATTCTTTTCCTACAATCAAGTTTTAGTAGACATTTATTTATTAGCTTCAACTTATAAGCTAGCCATGGTAACTTGGCCTTGGAGATTGGCCTTCATCTAGTTGAGCTCTATATCCTTGGATTTAGCCTCCAATCTAAGATGGTTGATCATAGTCTTGACCTTAACCATTTCCTATTTGTGCTTCTCCAACTATCGAGACACTTTTAGATAGTCCATGGTTATAGAATTTTGTGTCTCCTTTATGAGCTCAACTCTATAAATGGGTCAAGTTTGGTTGAGGTCAAGGCCTATCACTTAGACTGAGTAATATCTTGGAAGCATCATTCCCTGAGGTTTCACTACTTGAGGAGTCAAGTGAGTGACCATGAAGGATTGTTTTTTATGGTCATAAAATGACCACATGTGAGACTAATCCACCTTCTTAGATTGCTTGCCACTTTTCTTCTCTATCTAGGTTGTTCTTGCTACATCTACTTGTTCCAGATATTGCACAGGTGCCTAGATGATTTTATTAGCAAATAGAGTCCCTTCTAGTAATTCATAGGGAATGGAAAGTTATTGTTAATCCATGGTGGATCTAGTCCCTATGGGTGTGAGTAAATGGATGGTAAGGGTAGAAAGGGAGAAAGGTGGGAGCCTACAGGGAGGAAAAAACAATGATTACAATGTGAGAGAGGATGAGGTGGATGAGAATGGTGGAGTGAGTAAGGACATGTAGGATGAAATGGGTAAGATGGAGGAAAAGGAAATAGTCTCAAATGTGGGTTGGGAGGAAGAGGATACTAGATACAAATTGGTGCTTGGTTGGATGATGGGTAGCACTACACCCTAGGGTAGAGTGAGGGGAATATTTTAAAGAGTGCTGGGAGGAGTCAAACTTCTAGATCAGGTTACCAATGTCATTGTGACTAGGATTTTAGGTATGAATATGGATGAGGAAAGAGAGGATGAAGTATAAGTAGAGAAAATAGGGTCCATGAAATGAACCTTCTTTTATAGAGGTGCCTTAGTCTAGTTGAGTTAGGATGACCTAGCCATGAGGTGCCCGGAGGGAGTCTATTGCTACTATAAGGAGGTGACATAAGGAAAGATGAGTGGTGGCCACATTGATGACCCTAGGATGATCATGCTTTCACTTTAATTTTTCCTTTTTAGGGGAGAATCTCCTTCCTCTTCTCTAAGGGTGTCTTCTTCTTCATGCTCTTTTCCCACCTCCACCTTAGGGGTGGATTCTTCATCATATGTGATTTCCTATAGATGCACTTCATCCTATAGCTTCTCAAAAGTTTTATCTAGGGTGTACTCATACAAGTTGACATGTAGTTTGTCATTCTCATGCTTGAACCTATGGAAGGCCACCTTATCTTCACTCCACCAAAAAAAGTTCATCCATTTATTCATAAGCTTTAATAGCTTCACGTTGAGTTTAAAATCTCAAACCTTGGTATAGAAAGTCTCCCAAGGTTTGGGAACATATTGTAAGATTTAGGTAAGGTCCACATAATTATAAAGAATGTCTTCTATTGGAGACCTCCTCTAATCTAAATAGGGTCAAACTTGGTGATAAGGGATGGAGGTTATTTTTAGCTTGGCTATGTGCCCTTCAGGGTCATAGTCCCATCAGTCATCCACTAGATCTAGACTGAGATCTATGAGCTTGGTCGTGAGGAGATGTCCTTGATTCCTCCTCATAATAGTAATGCCCCCTCTCATAATTGGGAAGTCATATAGGCCCATTTTCTTTTTTCCTACCCCATAAGTAGAATCCATGACATTGACTAGCCTAGCCAATTTGAGGGTTAAGGTCCTATTAGTCAATGCGAATAGAAGTTATAAGGGCTCTGCTTAGAAGCCATGTACTTAGATGAATGAGAAATCTACCCCAAAAATTAGTCAGTAGGAACCTTGCCACCCAAAAGCTAGGCCTATTGTTGATTTGTCATTCTGGGAGCTCCCCCTTGTGGGTTTAGGTCCGTGAAGACTAGACCCATAAAACACTTTAAGAAATCATAATAGTCCTAGTTTTGGACAAGATAGGAGTCCATACCATGACAGGGGTCACTATGTTTGGGAAAAACTCTATATCAGAGGTTTCAAGATGGATAGAATAGGAGTGTTGATGTAGCATGAGTTGTAGGAGGAAGGAAGGGTATCTAAAGGTACCTCTTGTTGAGAAATTATCAAGCTCATCCTTCATATTGGAAGTGATGGCTTCAATGAAGTCCATTTTGAAATTCATCCCTTGCTTCACCACAATCAAGAGGTAGATCATGCTTAGCTAGAAGTCATTGATGTTATCATCGATATCCATTTCAAAAATGAAAGCTAGCATGGATAGTGTCAGTTAAAATATATGTGGGGAATGTAATTAGAGGTATGGGAAAGGGGGGAATATCTATGACTTCTTCATTGAGGAGGACCCCAAAGAATTGCATTTAATTCTTTACCTTTGAATATCAAACCTTTAAGAGGCTCTCCACATTGAAGATGAAGGAATTAGGGTCCTCATAGAGTTGGAACATCTCCTAGATGCATTCCATAGATATTTGCACCCTAAGATGGGTGTTCTTGATAATGGTGCTATTTATGATGTCATATCTTTCTACATAGAGAGCTATAATCTTTGGGCAAGGGTGTACATAAGGTAACATGTATCAAGCTAGAGTGCCCTCCTAGACTTTGAAACTAAAAGAGTTGTATTTCCCCCATCTGATCCTATCAATCATTTGATCATAGGTGCCCTCTTGCAAGCTCTTAGGATTTTGTTACAAGATGGGGTCAGAGATGCCATCTGCAATATCAATCAATAAGGTATGATCCTAATGAGGAACCTCATTTATTGGCTTGGTGACTAGTATGTTTATTTTTTCTTGGGTTGGGGCTGATGAATATGACTTCCTTATGACATAAGGGGGAGGTTAGTCTCTTCCACTATAGGCACCATAGTTATTTTGCCTCATTAGTTGTATTACACTCTTGAACATAGATACATTAGGATCCATCACTACTTGTTATGCTTCTAAGTTGTATACTGCTCTATTTCTTTGATTGTTCTTTATTGCATCCTTCAATTTTTAGGTTATTTGTCTCTTTGAATGAATGCTCGGTGCTCTCTTAAAAATTCTTAAGTGTTGACTATTTGAAAATGGGTAGACTAAGATGTATTTATGTATGAACCTTGATGAGTGAAATCATTATGAGGATTTCAAAAATGGGTGCTTACCATTAATGATGGATGTGGTGCAAATTCTTGAAAAACCATTCATGAGGGATTTTTGGTGATTATATGGGGAGATGAATAGAGTGAAATGTCCATCATTAATGTCAGGGTGATTTGGTAGATAACTATCTATCAAGGAAAGTTCTAAAGATTTAGGGGGAATGAGGAGCTGACCTGTCATGATTAGAATGCCATTTATGCCAATGGAAATTATTGAAAAGGAAATAGTAAAAAGGAAAAAAAGGGAAGAAATGAAAAGGAAAGAATAGGAAGGGAAACTATTTAACTATATACAAGGAGTGATCGGGGCCTAGTAGAAATGTTTTAGGTCAATCCCATTAATGAGAATCTCTAAGGTGTTGCCCTCTAGGTTTTCTAATTCAAAAGACCCCTTTTTTAACTCCGAAGATGTGGAAAGGTCCCCTCTATAGGGAGTTGAATTTTTCATGCTGTCCCAATTTTATAGCTCACTGATCATATTTTAGGACCAAATCCCCATGTTTGAAACCTATTTTTGATTTTTTTGTCGAACCATCTCTTGACTACTAGCTATTAGAATTTTTTTACATCATGTGTTTGTTATCTTTATTCTTGGAGCTTGAGTAATTTTGTGAGATAAACTTTGATTACTCCATTTTCTTCTATTTTGGTAGCTTTCAAGAGTTGTCATCCAGGAATCTTGAAGGATAGTGGCATGACTACTTCCTTTCTATATACTAGTTCATACGAGGTAGTTTTTAGTATTTTCTTAGGAGTGATGTGGTCTACCTATAGAGTTGTCCTCACATGAAGATGCCACTCCCATTGCTTTTCATTGCACATTATATTAATGAGATGGATTAATTTTTTTTTTTATAGATTTAGCTAACCTATTCCCTTATGGGTAGTAATTATACGAAATTTTTAGGAAAATGCCATTCTATAGTTTGAATTCATAGATCTTAGACCCAAGGAAGGATTTTTCATTATCCAAAATGATCATCTTCAAATAAATAACTCTAGATACAAGCTCTTCATAAAAACTAAGGATTGCATTCTCAGTTGCTTCCCTTAATAGGATTACTTTAGTCCACCTGGTGAAGTAATCAGTAGTTATTAATATCCACTTATAGCCTATACTGGAGACTGTCTTGATCATCTTGATGAAATCCAGGCCCCACTGAGCAAATGGATCATCGATCACAATTAGATTGAGATACATGGTGGATTACTTCCTCTTCTTGATGAAGAATTGGCACTTTTGGCACCTTTTTACTACTTGGTGGCAATCTACAAACATTATTGGAAAATAATATCTTATGTGCATGATTTCAATTGTAGTAGTCTTGGCTAAGAAATGGACACTTAGGGGAGTGAAGTGCATATCCTAAAGGATTTTCTCATCTTGAGGTCCATCAACAAATTGGAGAAGTTCTCTATCAAAGTTTCTTTTAAAAAGGATTCCCTAGGCCAACGTGTAAATGGAACCTTATAATTTGTAAAAGCATCTTTTATGCACTGGGAGGCTATTGAGATATCTACTGGTCTACATAAAGATTTCCATATTAGCTATATAGGACTTGGTTTTAAATTGATTAATGAGGGCCATTTTGGTTATGCTCAGTTCCCTTTCTTACATTTCTGTGTATTGGGTTAAGTATTCATAGATTCACCTTCCTCAGACTACCTTTGTTGGTCTAACTTATATATCATACTCTAAGATCTTAATGATACATTTGGATCTCTTTTCTATGATTTCTCCTTATATGATATATTCACACATGCTAGAATGTTCCACATGAATCATTCCTTTTTTGCCTACCACTAGATGTTTGAACTTCTTAAGACTTTTGATGATGGTGAAGGCTTGTCTTTTGATGAAGTTATACCTAGTTTCATATTATCTCAACATTTTTGAATAGAACATGATGGGGCATTATTCTCTATTACTTTATTCTTTTTAATTTAGCACTATGATGATGTTGTATTCACTCTCATAGACATACATGATGAAGGCTTTAGAGAAGTTAGGATTGGCAAGCATAGGCATAGTGGCTATTATATCTTTGATCCCTTTGAAGGTGGATATTTCCTTAGGATCCACTTAAAATTTTGATCTTTTTTAGCATCAGGGTGATTGGTCTAACCAATCCTACGAAATTGGATATGAATCTGCTAATGAAATTAATCTTCTCAAGGATTAGACTCCTTTTTTGTTTACTAGTAAGGCCAAGTTATTAATAGAAAATATTATTTCCAAGTCAATAGAGATCCCATCCTTAAAAACTACGTACTCAATCAATTTCCCTTGGGGCACCCTATAGATGCATTTATTAGGGTTTAACAAAACCTCAAACTCTTGAGATATTTAGAAGACCTTCTCTAGATGGTTGAAATGATCTTCCTTCTTCTTTGAGAACATAGTGAGGTCATTTAGATAAATGAGGAGTATATCATTTATCAATCCCTTGAAAGATACATCTTTTCCCCATTAGAAATTTATCCAAGTATTTGAGAGGTCGAAAGGCATTTTTGTAAATGTAAACATCCCCACTTGGTGGTGAAGGTGGTTTTGTATTCATCCTCTTCTTCGACCTTGACTTGATTGTATCTAGAAAATCCATCTAATAGGAAGAATATTTCAACACCCACTAATATTTTAAGGATTTGTTCCATGGAAGGAAGGGGATAGTGATATTTCAAAGATGCTTTAATCAAATCTCAAAAATCCACACATAGTCAAATTTCTCCATTCTTCTTTCTTACAAGGATTAGATTAGACACCCAAGTCAAATTCTTAATTGGGTATATAATATTTGAATTGATGAACTTTCATAACTCTCAATCCATCAAGGATAAAATTAGAGGATTCACTAATCACTACTTTTATCAGACTAGTTTGGCTCCTTCTATTAGATCTATGGTGTGTTGTATGACCTTTTGATCATACCCTTTTAGGTTGTCATATATTCATATGATGATGCCTTCATATCTATCACATAAAGATACCAGTCTCTCTTTATGTTTTAGGACCCTTTTCCCAAATTTTAGCTTTCTTCCATCACCAATGTTGAGTTTTCAATAATCACCCTTTTTAAAAACAAATTTACATTTGTCATTTTTTGCATCTTTAGAGTCAAACAAATTTTCTAGGGTGATGAGCCCTTTTGGTAATTTATTATTTCTTAATTGTAGAATATATCCTTCATAGGCTTCCTTGATCTTTGGTTGTAGCTTCTTCACAAATTCATGGGATTGTTGAAGGAACATAACAATCTAGCCATCACTCTCAAACACCTACTAGTTGTGGTCGTTGTTAGGGATGGTGGGCTTGATGATCACCTTTATTGTTTGCTTGGTGAGAAGATCAACCACTAAATTTAATTAGGAACCTATGGTTTCTATCCTATCAACTTCTTAGTTTTTGGCTCTTAGGATAATATAAATATTAAAAAACCTCAAAAGATTTGATCAGATCTCATACATGATGATGGTGTGATCTCATGTGCACATTATTTGTTGTGGTAACCCCTTTTAATTTCCTTATTACTAACTTAGATTTACCATATACTTTTAGTTGTTTGACACTAGTTCATTCCACAAGACTCAGGTCATGGACAAGGTCTTCATACTCGGCCTCATTATTTGTGTAGGAAAAATGAAAATAGAAGGCTTAGAGAATTTCCTTGCTAGAAGGAGACGCTAGGTAGATCTCAGCTCTAGATCCATTCTTGCATCTTGCCCTATCAAAATATAGGGTCCAAGGCTCAAACTCTTCTTCGAGCCTCTTACTTTGTTCTCCTTGTTCCTTTTTGATCCTGGGAATGGCTTGATCTTCATCATGAATGATTTAGTTCCTAAGGCCTATGACATTAAATTTTGTGAATGGATCACTTTCGATGAAGATATTGATGAGGGGCTCCACCTCAGGATCTCTATTGCCTTTAACACTCTCTTCTTTGATCATTTCTACAAAATGCATCTCCATTATCATGAAGTGTGTGTTGATTCAAATTTTGTCATCACCTAATCAACTACATGCTCCAAGTGAAGGGCTTTAGATAATATCTTTAGTTTTGAACCATATTTAGTCCTCAAGGTTAGATGAGACCAATCAAGTGACAGATATCCACCAATCTTGGTGGTGAAATATCTAGACAGGTGTAACCTAAAGATAGGTGGTATATCTATCACAATAATGTCTTGGGATACGGTGATGTTTGGGTAGGAATAAAATGTGAGGGGAAAATATCTAATAATGCCTAAGGTCTGAACCTTCTTCTCATCCAACTACATCACACCTTTGCTCAAGGGTTCATATTTCAATTGTAATGTGTTAGTTATTTGTTTAGGCATTACCGTAGTACTTGCTCTTGAGTATATCATAGAGTTCTATAGTAGTTCTTTCCTATAATTAGAGTTAAGTAGAAGGGGGTGGGATTTTCCTTGTTTACTTCTTCCTTTTTATTGATCAATGTAGTAGTAGTTTGGGACAAGATGCTTGTGCTGGCCTCTTTTCCCTTCTCCCTCAAGAGCACTATGCCTAGTTTTTTTGGTTTAGGCCTTTAATTTTCTTCTAAGGCTTATTTTAATAGGGTCTTCTATTCTGAGATGGACAAGACATCCCAGAGAGAGACATTAGCCAATGCATTTTTTTTATCTATAACACCACATCATATGAATTTGGGGATGGGATATCAGGGCCTTTCTCTTTATTTTGTACCATCTCACTACACCTTAGATAAGATGCGAGTGGATATCAAAGTGTTAAAACCTTTTCAATTGTCTTTCTAGGTGTTGTATTAGTTGTTAGGCACTTGACCAACCTTTTCTTTTAGCACGTTAATAGTCTAATTTCACCTATGGGGTTTGATAGACAAGGAATTTATTGGTGAAGGTTGCATCTTCATCCTCTCCCAAAAAGAAGAGTACATGATTAGAGGCTATCTCCTATTATTGATTGAGGGACATACCTTGCATCTACACCATCATGATGGCATTTTTAATCCCAGGAGATTGATAAGTGTAGGCTGAATCCTAAGCATTTCCCCATCACCATTTCTCAATGACCTTTTATTGTAAATTTTTTTAGGGATAATTTTGGGGTCCATGAGGTTCATTGTAATAAAAGCACCATGGAATAGAATCATTCACAAGGTTATTTTGACCAGCTACTAATTCTATGTTTGTGTTAGGTATTACTATGTGTAAGGGATCTAGAAATGTGACCATCTAGTTTGTAGGCTATGTTTGATGATTCATCCCTTCATTGTTTGGGGGATAGTTATTTGTTCCTTGATAATTAAACCTTTTCCTTTCTTGGTATTGGTTTTGTTGATAAGGGGTTTTCCTTTGTTGATAGTTCTTAAAGGTGGGTTTTGGAGGAGTAGTCTATTACCTCTTGAGATTGATGATCTCATTAGAAAAACTCCTCAAAATTCTCTTTATATCATTCATTTTGGCCACCATGGAAAATTTAATGGGGGCATTCATCTGAGTAGGTAGATATGCATTATAGAAGGAGGTGGGGTTCTTGAAGTGTTTGACATTTTTCCCTATAATGGCATTGATATTTCAAGAAAGATTGGCATTAGTGGATGAGGAGGGAGCCTCCCTACATCTATCAAGTTATTCTATACTTTTACCATGATCTCATATTCATCTAACATCATCTATCCTCTAAGTGATTGAATCATGATCATGATGTCTGAGTTGAGAGATTTTAGATAGAAGAATATGGCCATACCTATTGGAGGTCAAGCCATTTGTAGGATCCTTAGCTAGGTTTTCTTGAATATGGTATTAAAATTGACCATAGCCTCTTATAGCCCCCTCTTGATGGTTATTAACTACTAAAAGAGAGAATATCATTTTATCTTTTCATTAAATTGCTCAAAGAGACTATCACTTAGGTTATCCTAGGTGGCAATGGAGTTGGTAGGCAAATATCTATACCAATGAAGGGCACATCCTTTGAAAGATGTTGCTAATAGCCTTAGGGCTACATTCTATGAGTTGACCTAGTGAACACCTTCACCATGTCTTGAAGGTGTTCTACTACAGTCTTGAAGTCTTCTCCTAAGAACGTTGGGAGCACTTTCAAAGCACTTAAGGGTATAGGATCCCATTGAGCCAAAGGAGTCAGTGGGATAAGCAAGCTATCACTATCCCATGACAAAAAAATTCTCAAAGGTCCTGGTTATGCCATATATTGTTGTTGTTGTTGTGTATTAGTAGAGGATCCTAGAGTTCTTTGATGAGTAGGAACACCTAAGGGTGGTATTAATAGATTCGGGTTGCTTGTAGTCTGTGACCTTGTTACAAGCCTATGGCTCATAAAATATCTCTTGATGAATGATAAATTTGACCTATAATTAGGTGATTGTGGGTTTTCTATCCCATTGGGTGTGCCAAAAAATATTTTAATTATTGATGCCTAAAATATTTACCTTGGAGTAAACAACTAATCTATGAGAAAATTTACAAGTTTGGGATCAATTGCATCTTATGAAGTGACCTCCAAGATTTTAGAAGATGGTTCTTCATTGTGTTCCTAAGAAAAAGGGAGCGGGGGGAGAAAATGTAAAGAGGGGAAACACAAAATAACTTTAGAAAGTAAATCTAATTTAAGGCGATGCAATAGAAATTTTGAAATACAAACATAGAGATTACATAAAATAGCATAGATTTTAACAAAACTATAGATCATAAAGGAACATATAGAATGAATTAGGATCCATAGTATATAAAAATCCACACCATAGAAGTGGTATATATGATATAATTAGCAGAGATAGTTTCTAACTCGAATGACATAAAACATCACATTCTTTTCATTGTTGGATAGGGAAATGAATATAGAAGTCCACACATGGCACATAGAAAACATCCATTGACATCCATGAGATGCATCTATTGAAGTCCTAAATAGGACAATCTATCTACTATTATCTTAATCTTTTGATGGCTATAAAAAAAGCAAAGTACATAATAATACTAACAATTGCTCCCCTTTTATAAAGGGGAAAAATCAGATATATAGGCGAGGAAGTTGCATGAGATGATGATCTATATATTCCTTTGTTTACACCCATGATGTCACACAATTGAAAGAGGGTCTGGGCCATGAGTATAACCAACTCCCTATATGCCAATAATGATGCAATTCTTCCATTCTATTATAAACCACTCATGCTTCAAAGAAACATGGTGATGATATGTGTCAAAATTTAGGGATATTGCTTATGTCATGCTTGATTTCCTTCATTGGATGTCATTTTAAGATGATTAAGAGATTGACCCCATTCCCTAAAATAGGCTCAGAGATGACCAACAGTGAGTGAAATGTGTTTCCCAGGGAGAAATGACTTTTCATTATTTTGGTGAGTGTTGGAGCACCACACATAAAGTTGGCATGTTATTAAAGGGGCTAAGAGATCCTTTGAGCCTAGGTGAGCATAGAAATTCCATGTGTCTAGCTCCAAGGCCATCTACCTACATCATTTGAAAATGACTCCAAAAAAAAAAGGTCAAACTCTAGGCAAGGCCTAAAGTGTTTCAAAATCTTTACCAAAAAAGGGGGGACCCACCCCTATCCAATAGCATATATCTAGTTCTTTAATGGGTCTAACACTTCCTTGGATGATCACAAAGATGACATGTATCAGGCCATGTTAAGTAGATTCATCTATTTGATGGGTGGGGCCCACTCTACTTGGTGGTACCATCGAGAACTCAACAAAAAATAAAAGGTGCCTTGGAGGTAAAGGGAGAGACACGTGTCATGGGAATGCTTCTCCTCTCAAGGGAAAGAAAAATTGGGGCCCAAAAGAGCACCATGCTACCATGTGTAATAAGTGTAAGGGAACTCGACTCAGCCAAAAATTTGAACATTGATGAAAAAAAGGGGGGAAAAAAGATCCCATCGCCGATCAAACCCCAAATAGGGAGAAAAACAAAACAAAGGCTGCCAGCTCAAAATAATAAGTGTGGATTTGAATCCATAGTATGACCAATGATAAAACATTATAGACTATAGATAACAAGAGAAGTCTATGATATGTTTTCAAAATACCTTCCTATGAATGGATTTTGAACTAGATCTTGATCAAACACATCAATCATTCATCATAGATCATTCATATAGCTATGGATAGAGGCTAGTTGTTAATCTCACTCATATATGCATAGAAATAGGAGATGGGGATTAGGTTAGGTATTCACCAAATAAATTAAAATGACCCTAATCAATTTGATTTCTTTTATGAAGTAGAAACTACTTGGTTTACATAAGATCCTTAGGGAGCGACATAATTAAGATCCCTCACAACTCAACATCTAATTCAAGGTTTTGATGCATAAAGGCTAATTAGGTTTCCTACATTTGGGAAATTAGATGAGGTCATGATGAATCTATTTAGTTTATAAAATCAAAGGGATATTCATTTCTCTTAAGATATAAAAATTTAGATCACTGTGCAAATAATGGTGTGAGCCAAAAGCCATCCAAATTGAGGTAAATCCATCCTTCAATATAAATCTATAACACCACCAATCCATTTAGAGATGTAGGAAAAATATACCACATGAGCTAGTTGAGGAACACCATTTTATTTAATTGAGGATGATTTGATGTGCACTCTAGTGGAATGCATCACAAAAACGTTTTGACAAAATACCAAATAGTCAAAGCAAGTAATGAGATGGGCAATTGATATTACATATCGAATGATATAATTATGGAATAACTTTAATTGTCTCAAGTTTTTAGAATTGGATCTAACCAACAACATCGAGAAGGTACTTGTATGAACCACTTAAACATTTTAGTACTAGTTTTTGTTTTTGTTATTTTACTTCATAGTGGAAATCCCCACTTAGACCAATCAATGTGACTGCAGATTTTTGGCCCGTTACTACCCTCATAAACATCACTTAGACAAATATAGGGAAATACTATAAATAATTGGGTCATCTTAACACATGGTGATAGAAATCCCTAAATTTTATCATAACACACCCATGGATCCCATAAGATGTTATGCAATATTTGGGACAACATGCTTTGGTCACCAATCTACATATTGACATTCAAATCAAAATCTAAGTCATTGGATGTCTTCAAATAATATACCATATACAATAAACTATATGTACTATTTGAAAACAAATTTGAGAGTTATAAAAATATACATGCACATGGTATAAATACATGGTTTTTTTTTACTATGTTATAAATATTATTATGATTATACAATTTATATATATGTATATACATGCATAGTTGTACTATGTTTGAAAATATTATTACCATAAAAGTGTGAATGTGGTGATTGTATATATATTTTAATGTTGTATGAAAACATTAAAATAATGTATTTAAGAGTTTTAAATATAAATCATTTTAAGATGTTTTTGAATAGATTTTGTTATATGTAGAATATGAGCAATAAAATAAGCCTATGATATAATGCTATTTTGGGGATGAAATATCATTATAGGTTAATTTGTGATTTAAGTAACTGGAAGTCTAGATAAATCATTACCTAGATGGTATGTTACATCAAGGAATATTTTTTATTTTATTCATTATTATATAAAACACTAGATTTATTGGTTATGGTTTTGAGATGAATTTATTGTCATTGATGTGAAGGTAATCTTAGTACATAATGCATTAATGACAAAGTGATAGGTTCCAAGTGGATTTGAGAGTGCATATCATGTGTGTAGGAATTTAAGGTAATTGACAATGTTTTAGGGGTCCTATGAGGTGTCAATAATTATTTTTTAAGTTATGTATGTTAAATTAATCCATTGGAATAGTCTTGTGAAGGTCTAGGTGTTCCTAGTCATCTCTTAGTCATCTTGGCAGAACTTCATGAGTAAGCAGATTGATGATGTCATAATTCACACATGTGAAGGTGTAAAAATAAAGTGGTCACATGATTTTATTTATATTTGTTCCTTGTTTATATTTTAAAAATTTCAGGTTATGAAAATATTTATATAAAAAGTTATGGTGGTTCAAATTTGGTCTCCCAGGCAGATTTCACTATTTTCCATACTTAGCCAAATTGACAATATCAAGTGAACAAAGAAATACCAGTCAGTAGTATTTTGTTTATAACTTTTGATAATTAATGAATTTGATGGTGGTGTAAAAATAAAATTGATATATGAATGAAATGAATATCCATTATAATTTATTATGAGGTTTTAATGGTCGTAAAATTACATTTATTACATGTGAGAGTTGACTATGTTTTTCTAAATAAATGAGGGTGAAAAGAAATGATTGTATAAGATAAAGAATTGATAAAATATTATTGGTATAAAAATAAAAAATTAATTATAATCCATATATATAATCTTAAAATTTATTTGGAGTTTTTACTATTTGTACAAGTGTAGTTATTGTAGGTAAAAGTTTACTATAATTATTGCAAGTTTGATTAGGATTCTTGCAATGGTGTTTATGAGCCTTTGGAGGTTTAATTATGGTATATTATGGATTTTATGATGTTTATGAGGTATTAATATTTCCATTCAAATGTTTATTTTACATTTAAATTTTATATTTAGTTATTTTAAGCCTCTTTTGTGAAGACAATGTTTTTGGGCTAGTTAAGCCTAATAGGTCTTTAAGACCTAATAGAGGTTTCAGAGTATGAGTGAATGATTTGAGGAATATTAAGCATGGTAAGAGATATTAGAAATTTTATTAAATGTATTTGTAAATATTTATTCATTTTTAATATCTTTATGGACCATCTTGGTTTATTTTTTATTCATTAAGTAAACAAGTGTAATTGGAATAGGTCTCCATGAGACCTAATGAAGGCTTGAGGCCTATTGGTGTCTTCACAAGATAAGAAAGTGGTATAAGGACATAAATATATGTATAATGTCTATAATACCTATTTTTTATGTATATAAAATTTAAATTATGTTTTTTGAGGTATATTACATTGTAAAAAGGTCTTAACGTAACTTGTGCCTAATGGAGGGATATTTGCTTAAGCCTAGTGAGGGGGTTAGTGCCATTTGAATCATGGCCAACCTATTGAATGGATATGTATTGTATGTAAGTTTTCATAATATATTTTTATGTTTATCCAATTTTAATATAATTATTAAGTGTTAAGTAAGTTTTTGTGGCCAACCAAGATCGATTGGAGAAAGAATAATGCATATGTAGAAGGCCATTTTGGTCTCACTATGCTAGTTACACGATGTGTGTGTGAAACGAATTATATAAGAATTTTTAAAAGGATAAAATGAAATGAAAACTATAATAAAATAATTTTGAATATGTGAAAATGGTATAACATTATTTTTTTTAGGTCATGAGTAAGTAAGAAGATTTGTTTCAAGGCTTTTAGGCCTATTTTGCTTAGGTAACCTAGTTTTGATTGGAAATCGATCAGAAGAGTGAATAAAATGGTATGAGGGTTTTAATAAGTGTGTGAGGGAATTAAAATAATAATAATAACATGTTTAACATGTCATGAATATTATATTTTGGTGCTGAAGGTAATCAGTAAGTTTGTATATTGATTCAAGGCATAACTAGGCCTAGTTTGTCTAGACGACTTAGAGTGAAGAAGCACATTGATTATATGTTGAAAGAGTAATTCATATGTTATGTATGAATGATATTAATATTTTTTAAGTAATTTAATTACATCTAATAATATTATAGTGTTAATGAGGAATACCATCAAGGTCATGAGCTTGTGTATGAGGAGTGTAGAAGAGAAAGAGTTATTGTATGCTTATGTAAGAAGAAAATTTATGTTTGTATGAACTAACATAAATTGTATGAGGTATAAAGGTAGGTTTTAAGGTGTTATAAAAATATAATACCATCATCAAGTGTGTAATACATCATATTAGAGTTTGATATTAGTTTTGAGGTGATTGAGTTGGTTCTTGATCATCTAGGGGGTTGTAGCCTCTTTGCTAGTTGGTGCTAGTTAAAGGTCAAATGGGTGCTTGACTAAATTAAGGGGTGGGTAATCCTTGATCATTTTTTTATGATGTAAATAAATAAATATATTTATAATATAGTATTCCAAATCTTGTTTCAAGTGGGTTTTCTCCCCCGTGAGGGTTTCCCATATAATTCATGTGTTATGTGTTTTTGATCTTGCATTATTTATTTGTTAATTACAATGAATGGTTTATATGCTTCATAAATGTTTACACTAAATGGTTAATATTTTTAATAATTATAATTTAATTTTATTTGATTGCATCATTGATTCACCTCCCCTCTCAATGATTGTGCTTCCAATAATTGGTATCAAAGTAGGTCCTTCAAGAAGTCTAGATAGTTAGAAGGTGGTCCTTGAAGCACAAAATGGCTAAGCAACTAAGGAAAAATAATCATGAATTGAGATTGATGGTAAAAGGTCTTAAAGATCATATTATTTATTTTGAGATAAGGTGGAACAACTCTAACTCTAAGAAAGTTGAATATGAAAAGATTATCAAAAATCTTGGAGAACAGGTCAAGTCCTATATAGAACGTGAAGGAAAGGTAAGTCATCTTCAAACTAGGATTAAAATAATGATAGAAATATTCAAATAAGATAAGATGACTATTAATGATTTTAAGAATCAGTTAGAGGCTGAAAATTCAAGTTTAAGGTCAAAAAAGGCTGAGTGTGATCAATTGAAAATTGAGATAGGATCCTTAAAGGTTGAGCATGAAAAGCTAGTGGTCAAAATGAGCAAGGTTAAGCATGAGAAACTAGTGGTTAAAATGAGCAATGTTGAATAATAAGAATTGAATCAAGTAAATAAGGATGATATCATGAAAAATAAGGTGAGAATACTAGCAATTCATCCCAATGCCTTGAGGTTTGTTAATTTATCTCATAATTAATGTTATGCTTGCAATTAGTTTGGTCACATTGTAAGAGATTTCAAAAAGAGAAGTACCTTGTCACAAATAGATAATAGACATCATTAAAATTTATTAATGATATAATTTATTTAAAATTTCATATAGTTGGTCATATTTCAAAATATTTTAAAATCAGGTTGAATTAGTTCTCAAGGTAAAACAAGGTGTATGGAGCTCCTAGTGTGCAAGGAAGAGGTCATACATGGATATGAAGACCTAAGACTATTAAGAGAGATCATATTGAGACCAAGGATAAATGTTTTGATGAGAATATTAGTCAATATGATTTTTTTTTTGTGGTAGATATGAAGGCAAGACATGAATACTATTTATCAGGGTATGTTGACAAGGGAGTTAAAGAGAAGATGGATGAGCTAATGAAGCCTATAAGGAGGCTTAGGAAATATAAGAAAACTAGTGAGAGTATGGATACTTGGTAATCTCCTAATTTTTAGGTGTTATAAGTGCTTTGGTAGGTGAGGTGTCTCTATTAGGCCTCATAGAGGCACTACTCATTAATTTGAAGCATCATAGAATGATGTTGGAAGGTTGATAAGTGAGAGACTAATCAATGGGTCAAGGTATGTTCTTTGTATTGATATGCATATAGTTGAGTATTGATTCTTTCAATTAATTTCAAGATTTTAAAAGATGTATATCACCTATTAAGAAATGTGAAAATTGATTTGAAGCTTTAAATCTAGTTGTGGAAGAAGATCTCACTTTGAGTATCCTTGGTTGGCATAAGATTTTTATCACTAGAAACCCTTAACATGGTGTATCTTAGATTGTACAATGAGTTTAGTCAATAAAATTAGTGATCAGGTGTAAAATAATTATATGAAAGTTTTAAAAAATGTTATGGTATGATAAGAGTTAGTCCCTTAATGTAAAGGTATGATAATTTCAAGTTATGTATCTTTGTTTGCAATGTACCTCTTCAAAGTGACCTAGGAAAGGAGTATATTTTCTTGTGCAAGAGGGAGGTCCTTGAAGGGCTAAGATTGGGAAGGTAAGTTAAGATTTAAATATAATGAAGGCATGAATACAATAATATTTCATCCATAGATGGCTTAATGAGGTATCTTGTTCATGTTGGTAGCTTGAAGAGCTCTTATAAGCATGGATTTAGGTGAGTTTAGTTTTTTTTCATATAAGAAGATTTGTTGAGCATGTTCTTATTATTCAGATCAGTTGTGGTTATTTTATTCATATGAGAAGATTTATAAACCACTTAAATAGGTAATTTGGGCCTAAGAAGATCAAAATTTGATTCATTTGTCTCATGAAAGGATATTGGACAATTGTGGTAACCTATGGGATGTTGTATAGTTGTGGTAACCTATGTGTGGATGAAGATGGCTCCATTCAAGGTATGTTCTTGTAAAAGAGTTTGCTTGTGTATGTTTACAATATTTTGGTTTTGATCAGGTGGAATATGTATTTATGGGGAGATAAATTATTTTTATTGAGGAGTATGTGAATTTTGGGCATGTTTTCTATATTCTAAGAATCAAGGAGTAATTTAGATAGAGGTATGTTCTCTTCAATTGATAAAATACAAGGTATGCATAGAGTGAGGGGGAGCATTTTTGAGATGTTTAAATTCTAAGGAGATTATATGGTTTCATATGGTTTTATAATAGATTATATGAGATTATCATGATGTTAGGGGGGATATTTCTAGTTGTATGAGTAGTTTAACATGTCCAAGGATCAAGTTGGCATGTTGAAGAAGAGACCCTTTGTCATTAATGTCAAAGGGGGTGAAAGTTTAGAATGAAAGAGTTATTAACTTTGGGAGAGATAATTTTTAAAGGTGTTTTAAATGAATGAAAAATAGGGAGATTTTTGATCATGGTAATAAGATGCGTTGACTGTAATTGATGTCAAGGTAATCCTAGTATATAATGCATTAATGACAAAGTGATAGGTTCTAAGTGGATTTGAGAGTGTATATCATGCATGTATGAATTTGAGGTAATTAACCATGTTTGAGGGGTTATATAAAGTGTAAATAATTATTAGGTCACTTATGGAAGTTAAAGGAATCCATTAGAATATTCTTGTGAAGGTTTAGGTGATCCTAGTCATCTCCTAATCATCTTGGTAGAACTTCTTGAGTAAGCAGATTGATGACATCAACATTCACACGTATGAAGGTGTCAAAAGAAAATGTTCACATGGATTTGTTAATATTTTTTCCTAGTTTCTATGGTAAAAATTTAAGGTCATTAAAATATGTATAGAAAAATTTATGGTGGTGCAAATTTGGTCTCCTAGGTAGATTTCACTATTTTCCATACTTAGCCAAATTTACAATATCAAGTGAACAAAGGAAAACTAGTCAATAGTATTTTGTTTATAAATTTTGATAATGGATGAATTTTATGGTCGTTTAAAAATAAAATTGATATAGGACTTCAATTTATATCCAATAAAATTGAATAAGAGATTTGGTTGGTCGTAAAATTGCATTTATTACATGTGAGATTTGACTATTGTTGTTTGTGTTTTTTCTAAATAAACCAGGGTGAAAATAAATGATTGTGAAAGACAAAATATTGATAAAATATTATTGGTATGAAAATAAAAAATTAATTATACTCAATTTAGATCATACTTAAAGTGATTTAGAGTTTTGACCATTCATAAAAGTGTAGTTATTTCAGGTCAAAGTTAACTTTTGCTTATTGTAATTACTACAGGTTTGAATAGGCTTCTTGCCATGGTGTTTATGAGCCTTTGTAGGCTAAGTTAAGGTGTATTATAAATTGTATGATGTTTTTTAGGTATTAATATTTGGATCCATATGTTGATTATACATGGAAAATTTATATTCAGTTAATTTGAGCCTCTTTTGTGAAGACAATGTTTTTGGGCTAGTTAAGCCTAATAGGTCTATAAGACCTAATGGAGGTTTCAGAGTATGAAAGAATTATTTGAGGTCTCATAAGAATGGTAAGAGATTTTATAGGTTTTATTCATTGTATTTGGAAATATTTATTCATTTGTAATATCTTTATGGACCATCTTGGTTCATTTATTGCTTGTTGAATAAACAAGGGTAATTAGAATAGGTCTCCATGAGACCTAATGAAAGCTTGAGGCCTATTGGCATCTTCACAAGGTAAATGATTGGTATAAGGATTTAAATACATGGATAAGGTTTATAATACCTATTTTTTTATGTGTTTAAAAGTTTTAATATGTTTTTTAAGGTTTATTGCATTGTAAAAACGTCTTAATGTAACTTGTACCTAATGGAGGGCTATTTGCTTAAGCCTAATGAGGGGGTTAGTGCCATTTGAATCATGGCCAACCTATTAAATGGATATTTATTATATGTAAAATTTCATAACATATGTTTTTATGTTGATACAAGTGGTATATAATTCTTAATGGTTAAGGAAAGTGTTGTGGATGACCAAAATTGATTGGAGAAAGAATAATGCATATGTAGAAGGCCATTTTGGTCTCATTGTGCTAGTTAGATAATGTGTGTGTGAAATGAATTATATATGAATTTTTATAAGTTTAAGAGGCCATGAAAATTATAATAAAATAATTGTGAATATGTGACAAGGGTCTAACATTATTTTTTCTAGGTCATGAGAAAGTAAGAAGATTTGTTTCAAGGCTTTTAGGCCTATTTTGCTTAGGTGACCTAGTTTTGATTGGAAATAAATTAGAAGAGTAAAGAGAATGGTATGAGGGTTTAAAGAATTTTTTTAAGGAATTAATATAATCATAATAAAATTTTGAAAATTTAATGAAGATAAAATAGTGGTGTTGAATTTAATCAATATGTTTGTGTATTGATTCAAGGCATAACTAGGCCTAGTTTGTCTAGATGACTTAGAGTGAAGAAGTGCATTAATTATATGTTGAAAGAGTAATGCGTAGGTTGTGTATGAATGATATTAATGATGTTTTAAAATTTTATTTACATATAATAATGTCATATTGTGAATTAGGAATAGCCTCAAGGTTATGATCTTGTGTATGAGGAGTGCAAAAGAGAAAGAGTTATTTTATACCTATGTAAGAGGTAGATTTATGTTTGTATGAACTACCATAGATTATATGAGGTATAAATGTTGGTTTTTATGTTTTATAAAAATATAAGACCATAATAATGTGTGTAAGACATCATATTAGAGGTGGAGATGAGCTTAGAGGTGATTGAGTTGGTGCTTGGTCATCGAGGGGGTTGTAGCCTCCTTGCTAGTTGGTGCTAGCTAAAGGTCAAGTTTGTGTTTTAATAAATTAAGGGGTGGGTGCTCTTGGATCAGTTGTTGATGTTATAAATTAAATAAATATATTTATAGGATAGTATTCCAAATCTTATTTCAAGTGGGTTTTCTCCCCCATGAGGGTTCCCCACATAATTCATGTGTTATGTGATTTTGATCTTACATTGTTTCTTTGTTCATTATAATTAATGGTTTATATGCTTCATGAATGTTTATTTTGAATGGTTAAGATTTTGAATAATTGGAATTTAATTTTATTTTCTTGCATCATTGATTCGCCCCCCTCTCTTAGTGATTGTGCTTCTAGTAAGATGTTATGGATTTTGTACATTACATTTGATAAACTAAATGAATGTATTTGATATTTCAGTACTTAGCATTTTTTTATCAATTAAAGGGAAGTTTTTTTAATTAATCTACTAGTTTTTATAGTATTATATATTTTTTAACTAAATATTGCATTAATGAATCTAAATAAGTAGTGGATAGATTCTACTAGCTTAATTAGCACCATCAATGCAAGATGATGTGTAAGTTGATTGAGTGGTGTGTATGAAATTGACTGATCGTAAAAATCATTAATTATTAAAAAAATTAGCGAAATAAATTTTTTAATTAAACAATGTTATTTTATATGTTGATATCATTTTCATATTTGTGTGATATCATGTTAGAATGTATTTATTTATGATACACATTATGTATTAGATATCTTAAACATATGGGTTTTAGTTTGTCACTCTAAATTTCCACACTGTCATCATCTATCCATTCATGAAGGAAGGGTCATCCCATTATTGGGATATAGTTTGGGAGATATATGGTCCATGGTTGGTGTGGAAAAGCACTCTAATGATGATCTCCCTCCCAGATGGAGTACTACACTATAAAATACACTTGAGATTATAGATTTATACTTGAACCATGAAGACTCATGCTCTATGGATCTTTGTATCATGTTTTATTATTTGAGATCTTATTTATTGTTAAAAATTGTAATATTTATTTATTTTACTTCAATAGTAGTGGCCATAATGTTGTATTAGTCATGGAAAAAAAATTACTATTTCATTAATCATTTAGATTTAGTATTTATTGATTTCCTTAGCATTATTCATGATTATTATATTTGTTCATGGTGATCATTTGGTAAGTCAATTATCTATAAATTTTTTGGTTAACTAAATTAATGCATTTAGTTAAATATCACTAATTATATTTCTCATGGTGAAATCTACAAGATGAATATGTGCAAATATTTTTTTAATACTATAGTTTCATAGAACTTAGTAGGGTTGTTACATTTTGATATCAGATTTAAGGCTCAAACTTTAAGACTTAATGTGTCCACTAACACAAACTTATTCTCCTAATAAGTAGGAAGAATAATGGTGTGCTCTCGACTAGGAGGTGAGGGTACTTCAAATACTAAACCTAGTTTTGATCCAAATTAGTTTGACACTAAGCAAGCTACATAGTTAGACCAAATCCTCGAAACCATGCAATAGACTATCACATCACTAGAATAGGAAGTGCATGGACATGAAGAGGAGAATGCTCAGGATGAACCTAAAGAACATCATGATGATTAGTAACATCCTTAAGAGTAGATGAATGAGGAAGTGCCACATGATGTGAGATATCACATAGTTGTAGAGTTCGCATGTGATATGAAAAAGGTAAATCTACCCAAGTTTGATGGAACTATATTGGGAGATAGAGTTGAAGCATGGTTAATAGAAATGGAGAAATATTTTAAGATTCAAAATTATTCTAAAGTCACGAAAGTAGTCTAGGGAGCTTATAAACTTACTAGTAAAGCAACAAAATAGTGGGAAAACAAGAAGCTCGATATGAACCTCAACTCAACCACCACCACTTGGGAATAGTTTATGAAACTATTTAGGTCATAATGGGTTCCATTATACTTTAATCAAAAGTTTTTATATTTTTAAAATCTTAAGCAAGGAGATCTATCAATGAATGAATAATGGGAGCAATTCATTAATATACTTAAGTATGTACCTTAGTATCATGTAGATGAGAGGTTCAAAATTAGGAAACTCATCATGGGATTATAACCTCAAATTGATTATGAAGTAGATGTGCATGGTCCATCAACCATGGATTAGGTGTTCAATAAAGTGATCAAGCAAGAAAAGAAACTAAAATATATTTCCCAAGTTAGAGACAAGTTCAAAAATTTAGTTTGGAAGTTCTAAACTAGATTTCAAAAAGAAGAACTAGAAGTAGAGGAGTGGAAAATCTATTAGTCAGTTCAAGAATCAGAATGCCAAGTTTAGTAGTGGTTTAAGGAATAGGAAACCTGATAATGTTTTTAAATGTGTTTTTAAGGGAAACCGATAATTTGACAAGAAATGACTAGTTAGAGGTTGCTTCATATATGAAGATGACCATTTTTATTAAGAGTGTACTTAAGAAAAGTTGAAGAACAAGGGCTCTGCTTCTCAACAAGGTATGCTCTAGCAACAGATTCATGTAACTATTGAGAATCATAAGGTTGAGTATCAAGCTTCACTTATAGAACTATCAAGTATTTATTTTTATCATGTAGTTTATATTTTTATTTACATGAGAGATTTATAATGTTTCATTTCTCCTAGAATGCTTAGTAAATTGTCTATAAAATCTAGAGTTATGGCAAATGCATGGTCGGTATAGTATGATAATGATTCAAAGGTCAAAGTTGATAAGTGTTTAGTTGAAGAGAAGATTAGGTTTCATTAATTCACTATATTAGTAAATATTTTTGTATCACTTTTAGGGTAATACGATGTGTTTCTAGGATTAAATTGGCTTGAAAAGCATAAATCCAAGGTTGATTGTTATCTAAAGAAGGTTAAGTGTCAGAATGATTTCAAAAATCAGACACAACTTTAGGGTGAGAAAAGGGTGTTGAATCTAAGGAATATTTCTAAAATTTAACTAAAAAAATTCAAAAAAGGATGTCAAACATTTATTATTAATATAAATGAGATGGAGGAGTCTAAAGAACCATCTATCTAATATTATCATTTCATAATAAACTTCTATGATGTGTTTCTAGAAGAATTACCAGGATTGCCACCCAACCATGAGTTTGATTTCTTAATTAATACATATCAATATATAAACCATAATCTAAGGTACCATATAGAATGATAACCACTAAATTAGTTGATTTAAAGGCACAACTATAAGAGTTGTTGTCAAAAGGGATGATTTGACCAAGTGTGTCACTAAAGGGTGCACCAGTTATCTTTATCAAGAAGAAGGATGACACTCTTCACTTGTGTATAGATTACATGATGTTTAATAAATCAATGATCAAGAATAGATATCCATTACCATGCATTGAAGATATATTTGATTAAATGTGAGGGGAAATAGTGTTTTCTAAGATTTATCTTAGAGTAGGGTATCATCATTTGAGGATCCCTAAAGAGGATATTCCAAAAAGTGTGTTTAAAACTTGATATGAACACTATAAGTTCATAGTGTTACCTTTTCAATTGATAAATACTCTAGAAACATTTATAATTATATGAACAATGTGTTCAAATATTACCTACATCATTTTGTTTTGGTTTTTTAGATGACATCCTCCTTTATTCTAAGGATGAGGAAGATCACTTGTAGCATCTAAAACTAGTTTTGAAGCATTTGTGAAATCATAAGTTGTATAGTAAGTTGTCTAAGTGTGTATTTTTCTAAAATAAAGTGTATTATTTGGGACATATTATCTCTTTAGATGGTATTTTAGTGGATCCAACAAATATAAGAGCCATAATGGAGTGGCTGAAATCAAGAAATGTGCATGAGGTAAGTAGTTTCATGGGATTAGTGGGCTATTACATAAAATTTGTTCTAAATTTTTATAAGATAGATAACATAATTACCTATCTTTAATAGAAGAATAAGATTTTCATCAGGTTAGATAAGTGTGAGGTAACCTTTCAAGAACTGAAAAGGAAGATTTTTTTAGCACCATTGCTAAGAGTTCTCGATCCTAATGGTTAATTCTTAGTGATCACCAATACATATGAGGATGGACTCATAGGAATTCTTATGCAAATGGCTCAGTGGTAGCCTACGAGTCTATGAAATTAAAGAATTATGAGGTGAATTGTGCTCCTCATGACCTATAAATTGTGGTAATTATGAATGTTTTTCAAGTTTAGAGGCATTAGCTATTGAGGAAATCATTTGAGCTCAAGATTGATAACTTGGGACTCAAGTTCATCTTCACCCAACTGAACCTAAATGATCATCAAAGATGATGGTTAGAGTTATTATCTAATTATTATTTTGATATTAATTTTTATCAAAGGCAAGGAGAAAAGAGTTACTGATACTCAAAGCTGTAGGAGGTATATAATGGTCAAGACTATTATCAAAAGCAATTTTTGAGATCAAGTAATAAAATTCTCTCCTAGAGATGAATTATATGATCAGGTCATCAAATAATTTTATGAAAATGCTCAAAATATTAGGTATAAGGGATTTAAGATAGAGGGTGATGGTTTTTGTAGTATAATAGTAGGATATATGTGCATAATAGAGAGAATATAAGGACCAAAATGCTAAAGGAATTGCATAGTACCCAATATTTAGGACATATAAGAGTAACCAATCTCATGGTTAAGCTTAGACCACTCTATTTATGGAAGGGAATCAAGAGATATGCAATGGATTTTGTGTCTCATTATCTAGAATGTTAGTTTGTGAAAAATAAACATGTGCGTCTAGATGGATTGCTATATGCACATGATATACCAAAATAGAAGTGGTAGGTGATTAGAATGTAATTCATCTAAGGGTTTCCATTTTCATGGAAATGACATGATGTGATCTTAGTTTTAGTTGAAAAAATAAGAAATGTAGCCCACTTCATATTAGGTAACTTGATAGATGATGCACCTATACTTATCAAGAGATTCATAAAGGAAGTGTATCGATTGCATGGTTTTCTATAGAATATCACTTTAGATTGAGATATAAGGATGAATTTTAGGTTTTGGTTGACTCTAAATTCATCTATGGGTACGTAATTGAACTTTAAAATTACTTATCACTCACAAACTAATGGATAGATAGAGCAAGTTAACCAAGTTTTAAAATATATCCTTCATATGTATTGCATAGATCATCAATACAAGTGGTAGGAATACCTTCCATTGGTTGAGTTTTATTATAATAACTCATAATAATAAACATTGAAGATGTATCTATTTGAGACATTTTATATCAGGAGGTGTAAAACACCAATCAATTGGGATGGGTTAGAAGATAGGGTAGTCTTTAGACATGAAATGCTTTCAAAAATGAAAGGTCAAGTTAGGATAACCAAGTAGAGGTTGGTTGAGGCCAATGATATATATATATATATATATATATATATATATATATATATATATATATATATATATAATTTAGGTTGATCTAAAGAGAACATCTAGGTAGTTTTTTTTAGGTGATAAAGTGTTTCTATGGGTTAAGCCTCAGAAAATTTTGATTAAATTTAGGAAGTTAGCAAAAATTTCACCAATATACATGGGACCCTTTTAGGTTTTGGAAGTGGTTAATCCTATAGTGTATAGGCTTACATTAACACTAGATTTAGCTCTTTTGAATAAAGTATTACATGTGTATTATATAAAAAATTATGTTGTTTATATTTCACATGTATTGAATTGGAATGCTTTGCAAGTTTTGGATCTTGGGGTGTTCATGTTAGACCAATCATAATAATTGACACTCACAAACTTAGTTTGCATAATAGAGAAGGTCACACTCCAAGGTCTAATGGGACCAATATTCTAAAGATAGAATTATTTGGGAGGACTATAATGAGTTTTATAGGTTATTACTACATCTATTTACTTGATTTTCTGATATAAATTATATTATTTTTTGCTAAATAATGTTTTAAATTCAAATTTGTGTTTGAATTAATGCCATTGTGATGACCAGTTTTAGGGGGAAGGATGTCACATCTTAATTTATCTCTAAACTAAAAAACCTATTTGATCCATGGATGATCATGATTTTAAGTTGATTAACTAATATTTGATTAAGCTTTATGTCATATGATGATTATGAGATAGTTATGTGTTGCTTAATTTACATGATTAGTTTGTTGAGAGATAGTTGTACTTTTTACTTTGTATATTATGATCATGTTTGTTAATTATAGAATATTATTTTATATTTATATCTATGTTTTAGGATTATTATTTTCAATATTGTGAGGTGGATGCAAGATAGATCCATTCTTGAGAGTGTAATAGAGGGAAAATAACATCAAAGATGGTGATTTAGATGAAGACATTTGGGGATGATAAAAAATGAAACAAAAAATCTTTCACACACCACAATAGTATTTCATGTTGTATGATTAATTATTTGAGTTAGATATTAGTCGTATGATTTATTTTCTATTTGAATATTTTTTTGATCTTTTGTGTTCTTTGATCATTTTATATGATTGTATTATTTCATTAATCTAGTTGTTGTTGATGTAATAGTTAGTTGATTTGATAAATTTGTACCTAACTAGTTTAACATAATTTACTATAGTGTTGTACATAGTTAAATATTTGTTTATCAATGCTTGTTTGGATTCTTTGTTAGTAATAACATATGTATGTGGTTACTCAATTGAGTCATCTTGTTAGTGACTATTTATGTTTAAAACATTATTGTTATAATTTTAATATTACTATAAACCTATAAAAGACTTAATGGATTATAAGCTCTTTGTTACGTATTAATGAATGATTTTGGTATGAAAAAATGATATTGGTGTTTTGAATTTCTAATGTTAGGCAATAAACATAACATAATTGAAGTAGTTATAGAATATTATCATTGTGAAACTATTATACAAATGTTATTGTCTTTGTCAAATTGTATGTTAAAGCCTATGGATTATTATTTAAACCTAGAGGGTTAGCTAATAGTTTAAAGTTTAATGCAAAGTGTTTGAGTTAGATGACTTGGTAGAAATAAATAATATTAACTATGTTGATTATTCAATATTTAACTTTGCATGGAAATAAAATGATTAGTCGACTAGTCAAGGGTCAACCTTGCATGAAATAATATTGATAATTATGACTTATTGTTTAGTCTATTTTATGAAGATGATGTTGGAATTGTGTTAAGTTAATGCATGTATATTTTATAAAATATATTTAATTATTATTTTATTGATTCTTAGGAAATGTTTGAGATTATTAGGATTTATAATCACTTGTTGACTCTGATTTAACCATCATTCTTGTAAAAATCATGATGAACTTTAGTTTTTGGTTGCATGGTGGTAGGTTGTAGCTTAGTGGGTGTTGTGTCGACTTATTTTGCATGCATATTTTTTAATTAGTTTAATCAGATATTAATGGAGGAGAATTTGGTGGTTAGTAAGGTGATGGATAAGAATAAAATAAAAGATAAGAAGGTTGTGAGGCATGACATATAACATATGCATATAGAGGATATTAAATAGAAAGAGAAGAATGAGAAATTCCAAGTTAAGGAACAATAAGTAAATATGAATTCTTTGGCATTCATATAATCACATGTCAATTTTGTACTTAGAATTCCTATGTGTGTAATGTTTGATGGATTTTGTAATTGAAATGGTTACTATGTTTTTCGTTTTATTTAATGTTATGGAAAATTTTAAAGGGTTGTATGTAGGTCCCTATGGAAGGCTCGGCCTCCATAGAACCCTACATCCAACCCAGGGTAGCCTAAAGGGATTAGGTAGAGATATAAGAATTGCCATGGTTATTTAGGATACAAATAAGCTATGTCCTAAAATCTTTTTCAATTTGAAAATAATAGTTATATCATAGAAAGATTATTCCTTCAATGGGTATAATAGATTTGGCTCAAACTAGTTTTATTATTGAACTAATTATGATATATATTTATTTGGGCATTTAATTATATATATTAATATTTGGGTTGTATGAGGGATCAACTATGTATAAACCTATTTAGATTTTGGGATATACAAAATGTGATATGTATATATAATCATCAATTTAATTTAAATATATCTACACACACACACACACACACACGTGTGTGTGTGTGTGTGTGTGTGTGTGTGTGTGTGTGTGTGTGTGTGTGTGTGTGTGTGTGTGTGTGTGTGTGTGTGTGTGTGTGTGTGTGTGTGTGTGTGTGTGTGTGTGTGTGTGTGTGTGTGTGTGTGTGTGTGTGTAGGGATTTCAAACGAAACTATATGTATAGGGTACCTATATAGATGAACTCAAGGGTTTTATATCAAATGAATTCTAGGGATTTCAAAGGAAACTATATGTATAGGGTACCTGTATAGATGAACTCAAGGGTTTTATTTAAAATGAATTCTATTACTTCAATTTGAAAATAAATTTTTGAATTTTAATTCAACACCATAGATTTTATATTTGATTTTGTTATGGATCTCATATCATGCATACTTATATATGGATTTGGAAACAAAATGGTTAAATCCATAACATTTATCTTAGGTACAGGTAGGTGAATGAGTGAAATATTATTTATTCACTTAAATTTATGCATGGTTATATACACGTAGAGGTTAATATGGTAGATAAATATTTCATTATATTCATTTATGTGAATTACACAAATGTTTAACCATGACTGAGTATTATTATTGCATAATCAGATTTGTCTATGATTTGAGCAAGAGATTTGCATATTTAATGGAAGACTAGGTGTGTGATTATATATATGAAGGGATTTATGTGGTCAAGTCTAATTTGTTATGCTAGAAAACCTGAGTTGGGCATAGTTAGTTGAGTATTTGTGTTTGGTTAGATGCATATAGCTTAAATGTTAATTTAAATCAATTGATTTGAATAATAATGAATAATTTGATTTAACATATTTGGTATAAATGATTGGTTGTGTGTATATTGAAAATCACATTAAATTCTATGCATTTTTAGTTATACAAATATATGGGGGTTTATTTAGTTTATAAAAGGGGCTATGGGGCTATTTTATTAATTAGATGTATATGTTATGTATAAAGAATACTCTATGGCATTAGATGGTGGATGCCATCTTAGATTATACTGTATACAATAAAGTATGTATACTATTTTAAAATGAAATTGAGACTTATAAAAAGATACATATATATGGTTTTTGACTATGTTATAAATCTAATTATGATTATACCATTTATATATATGTATATACATTCACAGTTGTGCTATGTTTGAAAACATTATTACCATAATAGTTTGAATGTGGTTCATGTATATATTTTAATGTTTTATGAAAGCATTAAAATAATGTATTTAATAGTTTTAAATTTAATTTTTTTAAAGATGTTTTGGATTGGATTTTGTTATATGTGAAAATGAACAATTAAATAGCCCTGTGATATAATGTTATCTTGGGGATGAAATAACCTTATAATTTGATTTGTGATTTAAGTAACTATAAGTCTAGATAAATCATTACCCATATGGTATGTTATAATGAGGACTATTTTTTATTTTGTTTATTATTGTATAATAAACTAGATGTTATGGATTCATTTCATTATATTTGATGAACTATATGAATATATTTGATATTTATGTGCTTAGCATATTTTTATCAACTAAAGAGAAATATTTTTAATGAATCTATTAGTTTTTATATTATTATATATATTTTTAATCTAATCTCACATTTATGACTCTAAATAAGTAGTGGATGGATTCCACTAGCTTAATTAGTGCCATCAATGCAAGATGAGGTGTAATTCAATTGAGTGGTATATATGGAATTGAATAATTCTAGAGATAATTAATTATTTAAAAATTTGGGCAAATTAATGTTTTAATTTAGCATTATCATTTCATATGTTGATATGGTTTTCATATTTGTGTGATATCATAGTAAAATAGATTTTTTTTATGATACACATTATGTATTAGATATCTTCAACACATGAGTTCTAGTTTGTCACTCTAGATTCTCATACCATCATTATCTACCCATTCATAAAGGGAGCTCCATCCCCTTGTTGGGAGATAGTGCATGGGATCTATGGTCTATTATACGTGTGGAAAAGTGCTAAGATGATGCTTGACCTCCTAGTTGGAGCACTACACTAGAGACTATAGCTAAGATTATAGATTGATACTTGAGTCATGGATACTCATGCCCTATGGATATTTATATCATGTTTTACTATTTGAGATATTATGTATTCCTAAAATTTATAATATTTATTCATTATAATTCTACATCAGTGGTTGTAATGTTATATCAATAGTGGTTGAATTTGTCTTATTTCATTAATGATTTAGATGCAGTAATTATTGATTTTATAAACATTATTCATGATTATTATATTTGTTCACGGTGATCCTTAACTAAGTGGATTAGCAATAAAATTTTAGTTAACAAAATTAATGTATTTAGTTAAAGATCACTAATTGGATTTCTCATGGTGAAATATGTAAGATGAATATATGTAATTGATTTTTAAAAAATTACTATATTCCAATAAAACCCAATGGGATTGTTACAAGATGCCAAAGTGGAATAAATAACAGAGGCCCACAAGTATTTTCAAGACATCACAAATGCCATATCTAAGGCTTTAATGTTAATAAGCCCAAACTTTAATAAGGACTTTTCCTTATATTTGTTTACTTCATAACACATAATCATTATTGTGTTTACCTAGAATAAGGATGAAAGTGAGCATCCTATTACATTTAAGATCATGAATTTAAAGGAAGTCGATATCAATTAATCCATGATAGAAAAGCATGTTTTCACTCTTATCAAAGTAGTAATTAAATTTAGGTATTACATCTTAAGAAATAAGACTATCATTATTGTGTTAGACCTTACTATCAAGCTCAATTTGGGACAGAATGAATTGGGAGAGATCAAAATCAAAAGGATGGAAAAATTATAGGATTTTGACATAGAAATAAATCCTTCAATTTTTTTATGAGGATAAGGCATCATTCAACTAATGACCAAGCCTAATCCATGCATCACCATTGAGGAGGTCTATGAGACCTAGGTATCTAGAGGATATTGGTATTCTGATATTATTCAATATATATAAATTGGTACTTGTCACTCATAACTTAGTAGAGAAAAAAAGAGATCCTTGAGGCTCAAAAATTCTCACTACATGATTAGAAAATGGATTCTTTATAGAATAAATTATGAATGCATCTACCTAAGATGCATATCATGATTAAAATCTTAATATATCCTAAAGAACATATAACAAAAGATAGGTAATGGTCATATATATATAAACACCATATCACATAAGATTCTAAGAATGGAATATTATTGACTAATAATATTTAAATATGCACATGCCCATGTAAGAGCATAACATGAATGCTAGGCCTTGTCAAATAAAGAAGTAAATGTAATAATGTTATTATAGCCTATTATTGAAGGAATCCATTTCCTCACTAGGGCTTGGATTTCATTGATGTCATCAAATTAAATTCTTTATCTAGCCACAAATTTATGTTCAAATACATAGATTACTACACTATATGGACTAAATTAGGGGAACCAAACATTCAAGAGCATAGGATGTAATCAATTTTTTGGAGGAAAACATCACAACTAGGTTTGGTACCCCCATTTACTTAGTTTGTGATAATGGGATAGCATTCCAATTACTTGAGTTCACTGAGTGGGCCCATGACAACCAAATAACCATCAGGTCATCTTCCAATCATCACCCATAAGGAAATGGATTGGCTGAATCAAAAAATAAGAATTTGATTGATGCCATCAAAAAGTTAGTTGTATAAAAACCTAAAAAATGGCATTATCTACTGAAATATGCATTATATAAAAATCAAACAATATAAAATCATGCCCTCAAAGCTTCACCTTACCTACTAGTGTATAGATAACAACCATTATTCCTAATCATGCTCAAATTGCCAACATATAAATTCATGTAAGAGTACATAAAACTAAGTGAGAAAGCCTAGTCATGATTATCAGATATAACAGAGATGAAGGATTCAAGGAATAAAGCCTTGATTAAAATTTCAATAAACATTAGGTCTTGGTTAAAAGGTGGTTTGACAGAAGAGCAAAGTTTAAAGCATTCAAAATATTTGATCTAGTGATTTTATGGGATAAATCCCATGAAAAGAAAGGATAGCTTGACAAATTTACCCCTTTATGGATCAGACCTTACCACATATCAAATATCTTGGGTAATAATGTTTTTTGTTTAAGGGACCTTCAAGGTAATGAACTGACACATCCAGTTAATGGGTAGTTTTTAAAGCACTACTTCCTGATTGTACTATCTAGAAATGTCCCTAAGTAACAACAATAATCATGGTAGAGGTAGAATTAGGTTATATTTACTAATTTCATAGTTAGGCTTATTATATTATATCATTTGTTTTTGTTGGTGTAGTTTTATGCTTTTTAGATTAGCCTTTCTTATTTTTAGCATTTTGCTTTCCTTTAGTTTAATTTCTTATTTTATAGAATAGATGTCTCTATTTTATGACAATCGGTTTGGATTTTCATAGTGTGACTAAGATAATATCTAATTCATTAGACTCTCATGCATGATTGAATTCATATGCCAAATTCATGAAGAAGGTCACAAAAGAGACAACAGTCATGGGAAGAACATATAATAGAACATAAAAATTGGTTTCTTTTGTAGGCTTTACACCTTTGTATCTAATATTTTTAGAATTCAAGTATGAAAAAAAATTAATTATTGTTATATCATAATTTAATACCTCTACCATGTATGTAAAAGCTACTCTCATTACTCTATACAAATTTATAATTTTTTCTCGCTTCCTTGGATCAAATGAACTTTTCACATTAATATTTGTTTTAGGTAATAACCATTGATGTAGAAATGATTGGTAGGGACATTATGATAAATCATTTTTTCACAAATAATAACTCATAGTGGTGTTAGAAGAACAATCACTAAGGGGGGCAAGGTGAATCAATGTCTTTAATAATCTTTTACTTTCACTTCATCATTAATTTATTACAATTCATCAAACAATATCAACCTAACATACATAAGCATGAATAAAGCATTAATCAACCAAAGCAATGAATTAACAACCATAACACATCATATAAATTAAAAAAGCTCATGAGGGATAAAACTCACTAAAACAAAGATTGAAAAAATAGTCCTATAAAGCTATGAATCAATCTTTAGCTGAGAACCAACCCAACAAGGAGCACTAACCTCTAATTTACCAAGCACCCAATTGGATTTAACAAGAACCAACTTGTTAGGAGGTGCTAACCCCCTTATTGGTCAATCACCCACTCAATCAACACTATGATGAATTATCACCCACTTCACATGGAGCACCAATCCCAACTAGCTAAGCACCAACTCAGCTAGGCTTTAGAAAGAACCAACTTACAAGGAGGCACAACCCCTTAGATGACTCAACACTAACTTAGCCATCTGATTTATCCACCTTTTCCTTGATGCTTATAAACACCTGACGATGGTATTCTTCTACTCTCTCTCTTTATTTTACTCTCTATGACATCAATGTTATACTCAATCTTCTATTTGTTCTCTCTATACATCAACTACCTCATCATGGTCGTATCAACATATTTAGGTCTCCAATATACCTCTTTTCATCTATGACAACCTCATAAAATTATACTATGCTCCTATCCTAATGAAGGTTCTCTTAATCACAATCTTCTCTCATGATCTACTCTTTGACACTCATGATCACATTCAAAACTACCTCTCACCCAAGAAAATATGTCATTTCTCAATAAGCCCTCTATCACCTTGATTAGTTTACATAGGCATTGATCTTCATTTATATACCTCTTATTAGATATTAATAATACCCCTATGATGTTCCAAATGACATCCTCCTTCACATCTTTGTGTTATTTTATTCTCTTGAACACATACTTCTCTAACACTCATAAATAGGCCTAATTAGCCTTGATTCTATACAAGTCACTTGATCATATCCTTCTTAGTCGATCAAATATTATTATCTTATTAGGTCAGCCATGGAATGAATATTAAGACATATCATAGACATGGATAGAATTTGATTTGGGTCCCTTTATGTTTTAATTACTTTAATTAGGCCTTATCTCTCCTTTAGGTCTCATGGAGACCTAATCCCATTAGGCCTACTTAGCATAGGTCACTCTTTGATATTATTGGATCACATTCAAATACATCACATAGAAAATATGTCTTGAATAAATAAATAAAAAACACTATTTTTAAAAAAATGGAAAAATTAACATATTAAGAAACATCATGACCTTAGGGTCATCACAAACTCCATTAAATGCTTTAACTTCAGTTTTATAGGCATAAACTTTTCTATACAAAATGTTTACTCTGAACTACAAACTGGATTCAAAATACAGTCAAGGAAACATGAACTTAGGAAAACTAATTGAATATAATCAATGGGTTTAAATAAATTAAAATGATCTTATAACATCCTTAGAATAAACTAAAACAAACATATCATAATCTCTAATGGAAACTATTGGTCTTTAGACCAATCTATTGACTTTCTCTCTCACAGTCTTTACTCAACCAGACAAGCCATTTTGGATTCAATGTTATAACATATTATAATAAATTATAATATCTTTAAAAGTATTAATATATCATTAAAGTCCAAAAAAACATAATTATGTGCATTAGATATATCAAATCATGGCATAGAGTCTTAAACCCATTATTGCAACCTACTTACCCAAAACTAGCAATTTGCCTTGAAGGCCAATCATGATGACTTTGAATTCCAACACTTGTGTATACATATTCAAAGAATTTTTATGCATGAATAATATCCTTATAGATATTCATAACATATCCAAACATAAAAAAACTAAGGTCTAGTGGAAAATATCAAACATATAGACCAATCTTTGGACCTCTCTCTTCTCAGACACATCAGAACCAGATAAGTCAAATTTTGAGTAAAATTTTTGTCATATATAATGATCTCTAAATATTTTATCCAATATTAAAATGTATTCATGAACTTTGATTCATCCCTAATCCATGATATTGTCGGGGACTCCAAGAACAACACACCTTGTTCTGATACCACTTGTTAGGATCTTGCTCCTTAGAAAGAGCACAATATGATTACCAAATACAAGCAATTAAACATGTAGAAATTATACCAGAAGTACAAGTAACTAGAATTCACACATAGCACAGAATATGAGAGACAATATACAATATTGTATTAATACTTATACAAAAAATAATACAATAAAGAGACACCACACTCTTCCACCTTACAGAGGCTTGCCACACCTCAAGTGTACAGTAATTCTTTTCCAAAACACTCTCCTACCAAAAATGGTCTCAACACACAACTCACACATAGAATTGGTGTTCACCTCTCCAACCAGCCAGTAATAACCCTACCAGTACACCAAGCACTCTAAAGTACTTCAAGTAGATCTCCCATGAACATGCAACCTACAATTCAACAGACCATACTTACACATGTAGATCTCCTATGAGCTTGCAACAACCTGCAACTCAATGATCTTACAATAGAAGGATCTTCCTTGCCTTCCTTTTTAGCTCATCATTATAATACATGCCAATGGGTCTATAAATAGATCCCAAACTTAAACAATAACTTAGAATCTTAGTTTACTAATAATAGACACACAGCTCAAGACTCAAAATAGCCTTTACATGCAAACACTCAGTTCAACAAACTAATTGTTCATGCAACGAATAGTTTTGGAAGACATAGGCGATCAACATTGGTCCCTGTCTAACTGGTGTTGACCGACATCGACTGACTCCCTACCAATGCCGGTTGCCTTCTGCATTCATCATGACTAACGTCGATCATACTACCGATGGTAGTACTTCTGAAACTTCATCACCCTCCTTTTTGTCTACATAGTTGAAGCTTTTATCTCCACAACCTAACAATCTCCCACTTGGAGATAAATAGCTGCAACTATACTTGTACCTATACATCATCTAGTTTGTTCCCTTGGCTTTGTATCCCTCTTCAAGATCACTCTTGAAGACCAACCACCACAAAACCTGTGGTGCACCTCCTGTCATCCAAATCACCTGCCACATCCACATCTACAAACCATGTAGAAAATAACTTGACCCTACATAACATGTGCACCTACTGCTGGTCCCTCTAAGAATCCACTAAACTACCCTCTAATGCTTCTTTCCTGGATTGGCTCTTAACTTTTTGACAACTCCCACTGCTTGGGAAAACTCAAGTCTAGTACATACCATGCACTTAACCTCATTATGTGAATCAAGACACTATTATATGAACTATCCAACCATCGACATGCTAATCAGTCTCACACAATCATCCTAAAACAAAGTCAACACATGACCTTCCATGTCCCTAAAACACACTCATGCCAAAGAACCTTGCTACTCCCAGATTCCTCATGACATACTTTTGAACTAGCTTTACCTTTAGTTCAACAACTCCCTATATATGTAACCCTGCAACAAGCACATCATACATTAATAGGATAATGTAGCTAATATTATCCAACCTGCTAAAGAGAAACACAATGATCAAACCTCCATTGTCCTGCAGCTTATTCAAGACCATATACCTTGGCCTACTGTCTCACATGTCCATTCCCACTCTTCTTCATCCTGAACATCCATTCATCTCTCAGTGCTTTCTTCCAGCTGGCAACTCCACCCAAAACACCTATTTGGTTCTCCTCCAAGGACTCACACTCCTCATTCATGTCTAGCTCCCACTGTTTACTGGATCTACCTGCTCTGCTTCTTTAACAACTTCCTAGTTCTTTACCATCAGTGAGCAATAAGTAGTGTAAATAAGGGAAATGATGAATTTAAGGCTTACTTACCATTTATGTCCTCCATATGGGCACTTGAGACTCCTTGATAGCTTGTTATCCACCCAAAATTTGTCTCAATGACCGATGCTAGTCACATCTCAGTCTACACTTGACCGATGTCGGTTCCCTGCGATTGCCTCATCATCGACGTCAGTTCCCCCTCGCTAAAGCCATTGTTTATCTATCCCTACATCATCAATGTTAGGCTACACATAGCTAACATTGGGCCTTGTCTGGACGTCGACACCAATTTTCTAGTCGACGGTCTCTGTGTTTTGCTTGTGAGAATTGACTTCTACTCATGAGCTCCTTTTGGATCAAACCCTTGTCCAAATCACCCTTGCTCTGCTCAAAATTCTTCTACCCCTTGTGCTGAACTCTATCCGTCACCTTCTCCTTAAAAACCAAGAGTTTTCTGCTCTTGTCATTAACATCAGATTCCTCAAGAAATGACACCTTCTTCTTTTGCATATAGAAATCTCGATTCATGCCTTTCAAATATAAAAGCATACCTTTTGACTTAAGAACATGCATCTCCTTATTCATGTGACCAAGCCTATTAAGCCACATCTTTGAATCTACAGCTGAAGTAGATAACCCAAAAAGAGAATTAGTAATACAAGTATATAGATAAAGTGTACCTACTTTCTTACCTCTTGATACAATAAGTGCACCCTTGGTAACCTTCCAAGAGTCTGCTGTGAGAGTTACTGTGCAACCCTCATCACCCAAACTTCTTACAAAAATCAAATTCCACTCCAGAACTGGGACATGCATGACCTCCTTTAACACCCATGTGTTACCTGTCTGCAATTTCAGCTTCACTTTCCCTTTGCCAACCATCTGACAAGGCTTACCATCCCCTAAACAAATTTCTCCAAAGTCTCCCTAGACATACTCATGAAAAAATTCCCTATTTGGGGATGCATGAAAAGAGGCACCAGAATATAAAACCCAAGATTCTACTTTATCCAAAGAACATACCAGAGCATCCTGTGCAATGAACTTTGCAACATCTACTTCTTCTTCATGTCCTTCATGCTAATCTTCACCCAACCAACAATCTCTCTTTAAGTGCCCTTGCTTTCCACATTTCTAGCAGGTTATTCTACCATACTTGGACTTGGATCTCCTACCATTAAACTTCTCCATTCGTAGTCTACTTTCTTCTGTCATTGCTCTACTCTCACTCAAACAAAAACCCCTGTGAGTAACCTGTAATCAACACACACTAACCAGATCTAATCCAACCTATTATTATCCCAACCTAAAGCTCTAATACCACTTGTTAGGGAATCCAAGAACAACACACCTTGTTCTAATCCCACTTGTTAGGATCTTGCTCCTCAGAAAGAGCACAATATGATTACCAAATATAAGCAATTAAACATGCAAAAATTATACCAGAAGTACAAGTAACTAGAATTCACACATAACACAGAATATGAGAGACTATATAATCTTGTATTAATACTTGTACAAAAAAGAATACAATAAAGAGATGCCACACTCTTCCACCTTACAGAGGCTTGCCACACCTCAAGTGTACAATAATTCTTCTTCAAAACACTCTCCTACCAAAAACGGTCCCAACACATAACTCACACACAAAATTGGTGTTCACCTCTCCAACGAGTCAGTAATAACCATGCTAGTACACCAAGCACTCTAAAGTACTTCAAGTAGATCTCCCATGAACCTGCAACCTACAATTCAACAGACCATACTTACACATGTAGATCTCCTATGAGCTTGCAACAACCTGCAACTCAATGATCTTATAATGGAAGGATCTTCCTTGCCTTCCTTTTCAGCTCATCATTACAATACATGCCAATGGGTCTATAAATAGATCCCAAACTTAAACAATAACTTAGACTCTTAGTTTACTAATAATAGACACACAGCTCAAGACTCAAAATAACCTTTACATGCAAACACTCAGTTCAACAAACTAACTATTTGTGTAACGAACAGTTCTGGAACACACAAGTGATCGACATCGGTCCCTATCTAACTGGTGCTGACCAATGTCAGTTGACTCCCTACCGATGTCAGTTGCCTTCTGCATTCATCATGACTAACGTCGATCATACTATCGATGCCAGTACTTTTGAAACTTCATCACCCTCCTTTTTGTCTACATAGTTGAAGCTTTTATCTCCACAACCTAACAATCTCCCACTTGGAGATAAATAGCTGCAACTATACCTGTACCTATACATCATCTAGTTTGTTCCCTTGGCTTTGTATCCCTCTTCAAGATCACTCTTGAAGACCAACCACCACAAAACCTGTGGTGCACCTCCTGTCATCCAAATCACCTGCCACATCCACATCTACAAACCATGTAAAAAATAACTTGACCCTGCATAACATGTGCACCTGCTGCTGGTCCCTCTATGAATCCACTAAACTACCCTCCAATGCTTCTTTCCTGGATTGGCTCCTAACTTTTTGACAACTCCCACTGCTTGGGAAAACTCAGGTCTAGTACATACCATGCACTTAACCTCATTATGTGAATCAAGACACTATTCTATAAACTATCCAACCATCGACATGCTAATCGGTCTCACACAATCATCTTGAAACAAAGTCAACACATGACCTTCCATGTCCCTAAAACACACTCATGCCAAAGAACCTTGCTAGTCCCAGATTCCTCATGACATACTTTTGAACTAGCTTTACCTTTAGTTCAACAACTCCCTGGATATGTAACCCTGCAACAAGCACATCATACATTAATAGGATAATGTAGCTAATATTATCCAACCTGCTAAAGAGAAACACAATGATCAAACCTCCATTGTCCTGCAGCTTATTCAAGACCATATACCCTGGCCTACCATCTCACATGTCCATTCCTGCTCTTCTTCATCCTAAACATCCATTCATCTCTCAGTGCTTTCTTCCAGCTGGCAACTCCACCCAAAACACCTATTTGGTTCTCCTCTAGGGACTCACACTCCTCATCCATGCCTAGCTCCCACTATTTCCTAGATCTACCTGCTCTACTTCTTTAACAACTTCTTGGTTCTTTACCATCAATGAGCAACAAGTAGCATAAAGAAGGGAAATGATGAATTTGAGGCTTAGTTACCCTTTAAGTCCTCCATATGGACGCTTGAGACTCCTTGAAAGTTTGCTATCCACCCAAAATTTGTCTCAGTGACTGATACCGGTCACATCTCAGTCTGCACCCGACTGATATTGGTTCCCTGTGATTGCCTCATCATCGATGTCGGTTCCCCCTCACCAATGCCAGTGTTTATCTATCCCTGCGTGACTGATGTCGGGTTGTACATAGCTGACATCAATCCCTGTCTAGATGCCGATGCCAGTTTTCTAGCCGATGTCGGTCTCTGTGTTTTGCTTGTGAGAATTGACTTCTACCTGTGAGCTCCTTTTGGATCAAACCCTTATCCAAATCACCCTTGCTCTGCTCAAAATTCTTCTGCCCCTTGTGCTGAACTCTGTCTGTCACCTTCTCCTTGAAAACTAAGGTTTTCCTACTCTTGTCACTAACATCAGATTCCTCAAGAAACGTCAACTTCTTCTTTTGCATACAGAAATCTTAATTCATGCCTTTCAAATCTGAAAGCATACCCTTTGATTCAAGAACATCCATCTCCTTATTATTCATGTGACTAAGCCTATTAAGCCACATCTTCGAATCTACAGCTGAAGTAGGTAACCCAAAAAGAGAATCAGTACTACAAGTAGATAGATAAAGCATACCTACTTTCTTACCTCTTGCTACAACAAGTGCACCCTTGGTAACCTTCCAAGAGTCCGCTGTGAGAGTTACTGTGCAACCCTCATCACCCAAACTTCTTACAAAAATCAAATTCCACTCTAGAACTGGGACATGCATGACCTCCTTTAACACCCATGTGTTACCTATCTATAATTTCAGCTTCACTTTCCCTTTGCCAACCATCTGACAAGGCTTACCATCCCCTAAACAAATTTCTCCAAAGTCTCCCTGGACATACTCATTAGAAAATTCCCTATTTGGGGATGCATGAAAAGAGGCACTAGAATCTAAAACCCAATCCAAAGAACATACCAGAGCATCTTGTGCAACAAACTCTACAACATCTGCTTCTTCTTCATGTCCTTCATGTTGATCTTCACCCAACCAACAATCTCTCTTTAAGTGCCCTTACTTTCCACATTTCTAGTAGGTTATTCTACCATACCTAGACTTGGATCTCCTACCATTAAACTTTTCCATTTGTAATCTACTTTCTTCTATCATTGCTCTACTTCCACTCAAACAAAAACCCATGTGAGTAACCTGTAATCAACACACACTAACTAGATCTAATCTAACCTGTTAGTATCCCAACCTAAAGCTCTGATACCAGTTGTCAGGGAATCCAAGAACAACACACCTTATTCTAATCCCACTTGTTAGGATCTTGCTCCTCAGAAAGAGCACAATATGATTACCAAATACAAGCAATTAAATGTGCAAAAATTATACTAGAAGTATAAGTAACTAGAATTCACACATAGCACAGAATATGAGAGACAATATACAATCTTATATTAATACTTGTATAGAAAAGAATACAAAAAAGAGATGCCACACTCTTCCACCTTACAGAGGCTTGCCACACCTCAAGTGTACAATAATAATTCTTCAAAACACTCTCCTACCAAAAATGGTCCCAACACACATCTCACACATAGAATTGATGTTCACCTCTCCAACCAGTCAGTAATAACCCTACCAGTACACCAAGCACTCTAAAGTACTTCAAGTAGATCTCCCATGAACTTGCAACCTACAATTCAATAGACCATACTTACACATGTAGATCTCCTATGAGCTTGCAATAACCTGCAACTCAATGATCTTACAATGGAAGGATCTTCCTTGCCTTCCTTTTCAGCTCATCATTACAATACATGCCAATGGGTCTATAAATAGATCCCAGACTTAAACAATAACTTAGACTCTTAGTTTACTAATAATAGACACGTAGCTCAAGACTCGAAATAGCCTTTACATGCAAACACTCAGTTCAACAAACTAACTGTTCGTGCAACGAACAGTTCTGGAACACACAAGCGATCGATGTCGGTCCCTATCTAACTGGTACTGACCAATGTCAGCCGACTCCCTACCGATGCCGATTGCCTTCTGCATTCATCATGACCGACGTTGGTCATACTACTAACGCTGGTACTTCTAGAATTTTAGCATCCTCCTTTTCATCTGCATAGTTGAAGCTTTTAGCTCCACAACCTAACATATATCACATCCTTAATCAAATTCTCACTTTTGCCTAGTTTTCTCACTGTCTGCACCATTAAGACTTTTATTGATAGGTCAAATTAAATTATTGGTTTAACACACCTAATAGATATAACCTACTCAAAAACCAACATGGACATCTAATAATAGTATCAAGCTTCAAAATTTATCTAATTATAAACTTTGACTCATTCAACTCTGATTGTTATAGTAAGTCTTTGAGAAATAAGGCCTTTCTTATAATGTATACTCACTCTCCTAACAAACAAAACACACCTATAGATGCCTGAGAGAGTTTATTCATGATTCAATAGATAAAATAGACTAACCAATTCATTTTGAGCACTTTATAATAAGTCTTTTCACATCAGGTCACTATTAGGGTTCTTTAAGGGTTTAAACCATCTTCCAATCTTAATGATTATTCATAAATATTAGCCCCTTATTCTAGCAACCAATTCTTGAAAATTTGAGTTATGACCCTTCTAAATCTACCATGAATATCTTAGGTCCTCATGCAAATGCTTCACATGCCAATGAGCACTTAAAAAACCTTATCAAGTAGACAACTCTTCATTCTATGCACTTGAGAGACCTTATAACACTTCTTGATTTAACCTTTAATTTTTGACTTGAAACTTCATGCACATGCTTAAAAAAATTTGAATTACCTTTGTCAATTCTCACCTTCTCACCCATGCCTTGGAAATTGATCTTGATACCTCATTAGGCTACCATCTCTCTTTTTGCTCTCTAAACCTTTGACTTGTAAGTCACAATAAGTCTTGAATCTAACCTTCTAACCACTATCAAAGATCTCAACACCTCATGTAAAAACTCAAACAACCTCTCTCATGTATCCTCTTCTTCAAATCTTAAATAGAACATCTTCGTAGCTCAATGAAGCATCTTCAAAGTTGCTTATGCAAATCTTTAGAGCTACCTAGGTAGATCTTCGAAGCTTTGATAAAAAATCTTTGGAGTTTCCTAAGAAATATTTATATCTTGACTAAGGATCTTCTTATCTCACTGTGTTCTATGTCAAGTCTTCATATTAGGCATATAAGATCATATAAAATAGATAACTCACCATACAACTTCATTAGATGCATCTAGACATCAATGACAACACACTTGGACATTAGTGACATCATATTAACATCAATTACAACACTATGCCAATAAACTCCCCCTTTTTCATTTATAGCAAGACATACTATAGTCGGATCAATCTATTCTCCCCCAACCTGATCTTTCTCTATGAACCTTTCTCCCCCTTTAATATTAATGACAAAGGATCATACACACTACAATTCCTAGAACCATTAATTCTCTTTCTTTGGCAATTATTATCAAAACTAAAAATGAACCTAGAGATCCCAAGATCCCCCTTAGATCAAGCATAGTATTTAAATGAAATCTTATCATAAGACCATACATCTTGTCCTTAACAAGGCTGTTATGACTCAAACTCACTAGGCTATCCTATTTGTTCTTATCTGTCAAATATCTTCTTCAAATGGAGTTAGGTGTACAAGACTACTTAGCTTCCTTTATGTACCTTGATGCCATAGAGATTAATAATGTCCAACTCAATTTTTTGCATACCTTCTTTATACTGCACACCTATTTTTGAAGCACATGAATTATTTGATCAACTCTCCCTCAATTGATGTTATCTCTTCTTGGAACTTCCTTTATGATTGATTGGACCTTCAACCCTTTTTCACACCATATAGACTCCTATTATCATCCTCATAGTCCTTAAGCCACATATGTTCCATCTATATCATGAAAATGCTTCTTGTAATGGTTCACTGCTCATTAGGTATGTATACACTTAGTTCACTGTTAGCTCTACTTTTATCTTACTTGATCACCTTCACCTCACACTACTAGGGTATATTGAGCATATATAACTATGGTCCATGACCCAAATGTCATATTGAAATTCTTAGAGAAATCATACTTAATACCTATGAGCATAAAACATCTCTAAAATTAATGCTTATCCACCATGCCTATTAGGTCTATCTACAATCAAAGATATTGTTCCAAGGGGATAATCTAGTCTTTCATGCTAGAGTAATATCACTAATATCATGTCCATATGCAATATTTAGATGTTATTATTGCATCAACTTCCTCTTTTATGTCTCTTGAGTCACCATATCATAGACATCATCATGACACCTTCCTTACATCATTCTATCAACTAGGTTTGTGTTTACATTACTATAATGGACATTTGACATAACTTATCTTCTTCATTATATTCAAAATAAGACAATATAATATGTGCCTTGGTCCTCTATGACCTTAAGGTTATCTTTATGCACATAAAATACTCAACTCTCTCTCAAAACTAGTTCAATAAATGAATGAATAGTATACACAGACCATCCTTGGTACCAATATCAAAACTCAACATAGATCAGGCTCAACTACAACTAGATACCAAAAACTTACCTCTAAAAATGAAAAAATACCATACTTACTACTCATATTTCAATAATATTCAACATGTCTTCATACTTTATTCACATACAACACTTGTTAAGGCTCAACAATAATCTACCACACGTTCACTTATTGATGAGTGTCTCTGTGAAGCCTAATGGAGTAACCCTTTCCACATGGATCTAAAAGACTATAAACTTAGGATATTCCTAGATCTTCAATCTAGTCTTCTCAGCTATCTTGCAATCATGAGACTGATAGTCCTTATTTAGAATCTACTTATGTTTGACTGAAGCATTTGACTCATCCACCTTGTCATTTTTATGCTCTTTGAATAACTTTTCAATCCATGTAGATAACAAGTATTCTTGACACTCCTTTACTTTTGATCCTTAATCTACCTTAACAAATAATCCATCTTGACTAGTTGACTGATCATGACTCACCTTAATTGTCTTTGGCTTCTATACCTTGATTTGATTTTTCTCCTTCACTCTAGGAGTTTCAAAATTCTTGTTTTCATTAGCATCCTCTTTGGTTTGAGCTGAAGCATTTGACTTATCCCTACTTCTTTGAATATCTTTATGAAAACCATTACCTTCCTTGTATTTTATCAAGTGTCTTGAGCAACCACTATCTATAAAATCCATATTTTTATTCTAAATAGGTAATATAGTTTGAGCTAGCATAGAATCTTCTCCATTAAACTTCTATTCTTCCTTCACCTTCATAGGGTCTATCTTATTGATCCATTTCTTAGTGACATGAATATGAACCTTCTTTTATCAATTCATCTTCTTCATACACCTCATATTAAAATATATTGCAATGTGTAATCTTTGATCATGGTTATAGCACACAACATCTCTCATACCATGATTCCTTCCATAGCTTCATGAATACACATTCTTAAATGATATTTTATAGTCTCTCCTTCTACAGTCTCTTACTATATGACCAAATTAGTTATAAGAGAAAAAATAGCCATTAAAATAAATTTCATACCTTATGGAATTAGGCTATTTGATAGGACTTGTCTTCATTATTCTAGCACCATCATTCTTTGGTAGATCATTAACCTTTAAGGTCTGACTCTCCTTGGCTTGAAATTTTTCCTTATGGTCTTCTTTAAATCTAAGACCTACCTTGACATTTGCATATTTTTGAATACTCAAGATGTCATCTAGGACACTTGAAATCTTCTCAAATTTTTGATGTCTTCAACTTTATTGTTTTTTTCTCTAACTCTACCTTCAAAGAACTTAGCTTGGTCTTAAACTGATCACACTCAACTTCCTTTGATCTAAACCTTGCATTGACACCATCTAGCTTATTCTTAAGATCTTTAATATTATTATTTTGATGCTTCAAATTGTCAAGGGCACTTAATGAGCTTTACTTCTCCTTAATCATACATGTTGTCTTCTTCTTGTTGATCATAAGACATTTATGCTTCTTAGGATCATCTTTAAGCTATTAGACTTGATCCAAAGGAAGAAGATTTGATACCAATTATTAGAAGCACAATCACTGAGAGGGGGGGGGTGAATTAGTGTCTTTTATACTCTTTTACTTTCACTTCATCATTCATTCATTACCATTCATCAATAAATATCAACCCAATGTACATAAACATGAAGAAAACATTAATCAACTAAAGCAATGCATTAACAACCATAACACATCATATAGATGGTAAACCCTCATGAGGGATAAAACACACTAAAAAAATCTTGGAAAAATGCTATTATAAATAAATGAATCAATATTTAGTTGAGCACCAACTCAACAAGGAGCACCAACCCCTAATTCATCAAACTCTCACTTGGCTTTCACAAGCACCAACTTGTTAGGAGGCACCAACCCCCTTATTGATAAAACACCCAATCAATCAACACTATGATGAAAAAACACCAACTCAACAACCAATTTTAGTGAAGTACCCAATTCATATGAAGCACCAACCCCAACTAGCTAAGCACCAACTCAACTAGGCCTTAACAAGTACCAACTTACAAGGAGGCACCAACCCCTCACCAACTCAACCACCTAATTTAACCACATTTTAATTGATTATTATTAATGCTTAATTATTATCTTCTTCTACTCTCCCTCTTTCTTCTTCCCTCTATGACATCAATGTTATACTCAATCTTCTATCTATTCTCTCTATACATCAACTACCTCATTATGGCCTTATCAACATATTTAGGTCTCTAATACACCTATACTCATCTATGAAAACCATATAGACTTATACTATAATAATATCATCATGAAGGTTATATTAATCATAATATGCCCTCAAGGTCTGCTCTTTGACACTCATGATCAAATTCAAAACTATCTCTTACCCAAGTAAATCTATCATTGCTCAATAATCCCTCTATTACCTTGATTAGTTTACATAAAAAATTATATTCATATGAAAACCTCCTATTATATATTCATGAAACCCATATTATGGTCTACATGACCTCCTCCTACTCCTCTTTTTTCTCTTTTATTCATTTGCACATATACTTATCTAACATTCATTAATAGGCCTAATAAACTTTGATTTTATACAAGTCACTTGATCATATCCTTCTTAGTCAGTAAACTATTATTATCTTATTATGTCATAAATGAAAATAATCTTAATAAATCTCATAAAAATGGATCAAATTTTATTTGAGTCCCTTTAGGTCTGACCTACTTCAATAAGGAATTATCTTTCCTTTAGGTCTCATTGAGACCTAATCCCATTAGGCCTACTTAGCACACGTTACTCTTTGATAATGTTGGAGAAAATTAAAAAAATAACATGGAAAGAACATATAAAATTCAATTAAAATACACCTTATACAAATTCACCTTATGTCCACAACACCTTTTAGGTCCAACCACCACTTGAACACCTTCTCAAAATACTGATTACAATAGGCCCGTGCATACATAAAAATTTTGTCTTGAATAACTGAAGAAAAAACACCATTTTTTAAACAAACATGGAAAAAAATAAACATTTAAGAAAAATAATTACCTTAGGGTAACAAAAAACTTTATTATATGCTTCAACTTAGGGTTTATAGGCATAAACTCTTCTCTATAAAATGCTTACTCTGAACTGTCAATTGGATTCAAAATATAGTCAAGGAAACATAAAATTATGACACCTAAATGAACACACTCAAGGTATTTAAATGCATGAATATTATATTATAACATATTTATAAAAATATCAAATAAAAATATCATAATCTCTAATGGAAACTATTGGTCTTGCAGACTAATTTGTTGACTTTCTCTTTCACAGTCTTTACTCAGCCAAATAAGCCATTTTGGATTCAATGTTACAACCTCTTACACTAAATTACAAGATTATAAAAATAATTAATAGATAAATAAATTCATATAAATATAATTATGTTCATTATATATATTAAATCATGGAATATAGTCTCAAACCCATCACTTCAAGTTGCTTACCCAAAATTGCTAGTTTACCTTGAAGACTAATCATGATGAATTTGAATAACACATGTGTAGGCACATTCAAAGAATTTATATTCATAAATAATAACCTTATATATTTTAATAACATATAAAAACACAAAAACACTAAGGTCTAATGAGAAATATTATACATATAGACCAATTTTTGGAACTCTCTCCTCTTAGACACATCAGAACTAGATAAGTCAATTTCTGAACAACATTTTTGTCATATACAATGATCTAAAAAACTTGTATAAAATATGAACATGTATTATATTTATCAAAAAAATTTATAATGAACTTATATTCATCCCTAATCTATGATATCACATCCCTAATCAACTTCTCACTTTTGTCTAGTTTTCTCACTGTTTGCACCATTAAGCCTTTTAGCGATAGGTCAACTTAAATGACTAGTTTAACACACTTGATGGCTATAAAATAATTATAAAACACCATGGACATCAAATAAAAGTCTCAAGCTCCAAAATGTATCTAATTAACAACTTTGAATTGGTTAACTCTACCTGCTATAATAAGTCTTTAAGAAACAAGGCCTTTCCTTTAGGGTCTACTCACTCTCCTAACAAACAAAACACACCTAAAAATGCTTGAAAGAGTTTAATTCATGCTCCAATATCTAAAATATCCAATCCAATCATTCTAATAACTTTAGAATAATTATTTTCACATCAGCTCATTATTACGATTCTTTGAGGGTTTAAACCATCTTCCAGCCTTAATGATCATTCATAAAGCATTACCCCTCATTATAAAAAATAATGTTTTTAAATTTGATCTAGAACCCTTAAAAATATACCTTGAATAGTTTATGTCCTCATTCAGATGCTTCATGTGCCAATGAGCACTTACAAATCCTTCTCAGATAGACAACTATTAATTTTATGCAATTGAGAGACCTTAAGACACTTCTTCTTGCTTTAACCTTCAATTTTTGACCTAAAAATTGATGCACATGATTAAAAAAAATTTAATTACCTTTATAAACTCTCACCTTCTCACCCATGCCTTGGAAATTGATCTTAATACCTCATTAGTCTACCATTTCTCTCTCTTTGCTCTCTAAGCCTTTAACCTAGAAGTCATAGTAGGTCTTGAAGTTGACCTTTTAACCACAATCAAAGCTTTAATAACATCACGTACAAATGAAAACAATGTCTCTCATGCATCCTCTCATTATGATATTTAATAGAACATCTTTTTAGCTCAATAAATCACGTTTAGAGCTGCTTACATAGATCTTTAAAGATACTTGGGTAGATCTTCAGAGCTTCAACAAAATGTCTTTAGAGATACCTGGCATAGCTTTAGAACTCAACTAAGGATATTCGTAGCTCACTATGTTCTATGACAAGTCTTCATATCAAGCATACAAAATCATAAAACATAGACAACTCACCATGCATATTCACTAGATGCATCTAAACATTAATGACAACACACTTTGACATATGACAACACTATGCCAACAAATGGTTCCTAACTTCCTTATTCTATTCATATTAAAAAAAGGACAAATAAATTCTAAATAGTGATCAATAAAATAAAAATAAAATCTAAAAGTGATCAAATACTCACATGATGAAATAATATCAATGTATCATGCGTCATGAAAGTATACAAGGGAATAAATAGAGGAGGGATCAAAGGTGTCTCTGTCAAGGTTATAGATGCCCAACTAGTAGTAGAGCAAAGCCCAAGCTTCCATAGTTTTAATATGAATCAAAGAAACCAAAATAAAACCTACAGTTTATTCCAAGTCCTTACTAAAACCCTCATGATAAAGGTAAAACAAAATCACTTTAGCACACATAGATCCAAGGTATGAACACAATTAGTATGTTACATGAAGTATTGGGAGTTTCTTTAATTTTTTTTATTCAATTATTATTTTATGGTATGATTCATGTTGATTTATAATTTTTAACTAAACAATATAGGTTCTCGAATACTTGGGAGTATTCCCCCTTTGAGTCACTATTTGTTGTACTCAATACACCCCATTCTTAATTTTTTGAATAGGGAATCAGTTTATTCTAAAAAGGCTAGGTCTATTTTGAAAATATTTTTTCATTAACATTAGTATGCCCACCTAACTAATCTCAAAACTTTAATAAGTTCTTATTATGTACATAGATGATTTTTATCATGTGATGATCATGTATAAATGTAATTGGCATTCCTTATTTATCCAAATATTTACTATATGATTTATTCAAACTAACATATTAATAGTCTTCAGGAGTTTTGCATATATATATATATATATATATATATATATATATATATATATATATATATATATATATATATATATATATATATATATATAGGTTTTTGAATATGCACATGAACTACAAAACTAAAATCCTAAGTTTCAATCTATGCATATTTTATACTTTGTAAGTTATGCACTTCATCAATTTTGACCTACTTTAGAACTTTTTCTCTTCAGAAGCTTTGTCTTCATGAAGTGTATTCAAAAAATATATTCACAATATTTGTGTTCACAATATTTATTCTTCGCAACTTTTATTATTGGATTTTTTATTCACAAGATTTGGTCTGCATAATTTTTGATCAGAATGTGTGTTCGTTAGAAATTTTATTTTTGAAACTTTTGTTCATTGAAACATTTTTCACCAGTGACCTTTGACATTTTTGAACTTATAAATTCTTCACAAGTTTTTACCTATGTATCTTTTTACCTTCACATATTTTACACATTATAAACTTTATTCGAAAACTTTGTCTTCATAGGATGTGTTCATAACTCTTGATTTTTCCAAGTCATGTACTTTAGCAATTTCATTTTCCACATATTTTGGTATTCATGAGAAATGTTCATTGGAACCTGTGTTCATCATAATTTTTGGCTTTTTAAGTTTTACACTTTTTTGTATTTTGTCATTTTAATTTTTTCATAAAATGCAACTTTTGGGGATTTAGAACTTTTATTTTTAGGATTTGGTCTTCAAAAATTTTGTTCATGAAATGTGTTTGTAATTTTAATTCATTTCACCATTTATATTCACATTTCACATATTCAAGGCATATGATAATTGTTTAGCCTAGTCTCAATAAAAGTTTCAACACCTAAATTTTAATGACATGCCACATGGCACACTTAATTTTGTATAGAATTAATGATATGGTGACATGTTTCAAAGGTTATAACATATATTTTCTCAAAATTTATTAAATTATATGTGTCATACATGTCAAAATAAGTGACAAAGTTTGAATTAATTGGGTAAATCAATCTTGGAGACATTGGGCATTATGGTGCATGAACTAAAATTAAAGTCTTATCCTTAAAATATATATATCAATTAATTCAAAAGAGACATTATTCCTATTGATCACTAATGAGATCAAGAAAATTTTCACTCCAAAGAGAATTTAAATCCTTAGTTGTTTGTGTTCAGTTGTGAACTACTTCCAATAAGAGAGTAAATAGTCAAGTTTTATGAAAACATACAAATTAATAATGGTGTTACCATATAAGGTATTTAAATGAGTATTTCCACCATCAAGGACTTCAAATAATACATTGACATTGAATTCAACTCGATAGTATTCAACAATGAATTTGATAACTATACATCTCTATGGGATGTAATGGAAAATATAGATGACCACTCACATGAAAAAAATCTAATGGTTAAGTAGAAGAAATTTCTCATACATTTACTAATTTAAAATCACCAATAAATACACTTTGAGGTTTCCAAGCCTAAATTTATGCCCTACATTGACCTCCTTGAGCACTTGTTCTTTGTAGGAAAAGGTGACTAACGATAACTTTCTACACCACCTGAACCAAAAGATAGTTATCACTTGTATCTCAGGTGATGCATTCCAAAGATACATGTGACTACCCATAATAGATGCCGCATTAAATGGGCATATATTTTATTGTCAAATAAGAAAAAAATAATAGTGAATACATTAAAAAATGGATTGCTCTCAGAGAGATGGTCACCCTCAAGGCCAAGGAACCCATTTTATTAACTAGTTTCATGATGGGAATTTACATTGGGATGACACCGCTAAAATGATTATATGGTAATAATAACATTCACTTACTCCACTTGGAATAATGATATTTGTTCACATCTTAGTAAACTTAACAAAAAAATAATGAATATAGATCATAGAGCCAAACACAAATAATAATGTATATTATTTTGATTAATAATTTAATTGAGACATTACATCTTTATAGGAATGTCATTCCTATAATCATGGAGATTATCTATCCATAAATATATCACTATATACCTATGAATACAAAATATAACAAATAATCTATATTCATAATATTTTTGTAACAATATTATGACTATCAAATATATTCTATAGAAATATAACTAACAAACTAATATATGTAATAGTGAATTATTACTATCATAATTATTCACATTACAATTTACGCAAATTAATGTGAGGACTAATTATTTCCTAACATTCCCCCTATTATGCCTTACATGGTAATTTTAGTTTCATAGGACTTAATGAAAGTAAATAATGAACACATCAATTTATTATCAACCATTCACTATTAAGAACACATCAATCAAATCAGTGTGGGAGCTTTGAATGGGTGCATCTTCCATCAACCAAGAAATGGGAACACTATCAACCTATCATGGAAACCTCCTCCATGGTGGGAATATGTATCAACCACCATCCATGTAAATGGAACTACATCAACCAAATTTGTGAACTTACTAGAAAGAACCATATGCTTAACTTCCACTCCTATTTTTCTAAGAACTGGATCAAAAAAAATTGTATGCCAATGCATACTCTTAAGTCTACATATTACTATTTGAATCTTACTGCACATGACAAGTAATATGTGAAGAATACATCTTGCATTTACTCCATGTGAATATAATAGATGTTTCACTAGCTAATCATCTTCATAAATAAGGAATCCATAGGATCTATGTAGTTAGCTACTTTATTAATTGTTGACACATTCTTATATCTCCTACACACATTTTTTATGTAGTACACTATGTGGGAAAATAGGAAATACACCTCTTATTTGTCACACATATAAATAAGCTCTAAAATTAATGTGTGTGTGTGTGTGTGTGTGTGTGTGTGTGTGTGTGTGTGTGTGTGTGTGCGCGCGCGCGCGCGCGCGCATGCGTGCGTGCGTGCGTGTGTTCATGCACATGCATGCATGCGTGCATGCCACTATATAAAATTCACTTCTTCATTAGTGGCCAATGAGAGGCATAAAAATCCTTCATCCTCTAGTTTCCTCTAATCTTGTACTAAAGAAGCTTCTCACTCAGCAAAAGTGTTTATGAAGCTCAGATGTATTAATTTTTTGATGAAAAACCCCCCATAGTTTGGAGGTTACATAAAATAAATAATAAACCCTTTGTAATATTAATTTTATTTGACATACTTGACATTGAATCAATGACAAAATGACTCTCTAAAAAGACACGAATATTTTTTAACATATTTTGATAATGGACCCAAATAATTTACAATAGACTTTACCAATAAAAATGATTTTTGAACCTTTTTTAAAATTTCAAGAACTCAAACATTTAAAAAATAATAAAGGAAAATTAATTTCTAAACAACTTGATTTTTTAAAAAATGTATACATATAAACAATATAAAACTAGACATTTTAAAGACTATGACACTCTTAATGTTTATAAAACCATATGACAAAACCTTATACACTCTTAAATATAAAATTGACTCATAAAATAAAAAAATAGGTGAATTTTAATAAAATAAAATTTCATGACCTAACAAAACTAATAGACCAATAAATTAACCAAAATACTCCAAAACCTTGACTGACTCTTGGGTGTGTAGTTCAAATGCAATGACAACTGGTCAGAGAAGTGATGTAGCCAATATCTTCTAATGAGTGTCCTCTATTAAAAAAACCACTAAACATGTATATTAATGTTTGAAACTATGGGATGAGGCTCATAAATAACTCAAAGATGAACTATATAAGTTAACTATTAGAACTACATGAAAATGCCAAAGCATGATGACCTGCCAATTTTTCACACTTTCACATTTATAGTGCAAAAATACTAGGTGTATAGCTTAGTATGCCATGCATTAGAGATACATAGTTTGAATTACATGGATAAGAATTGATTAATGGTTATATGGAAATAAGTTTGTGATGTTTATGTCATTTGAAAACTCTAAAATTGAATCTGATGTCTTCACACCAAAAAAGTCCGAACTTATTTCACCATCTCATCCACTCACAAATTGTTTAGGTCATGTTGATAGAGATCCATAGAGGTGAATAATATTATTAGCTATAGAGGTCTCAAATATCTTTAGATTGCATAGTTATAAATTGTCCATCATTTATTTATCCTTTATATACTTCTCTAAAAGCTAAATCTAAAAATGATTTCTAAATAATAGTGCACAAAAATAAATTGGATGATTTGAATACAATATCTATTTCACATAGGTTCAACATGTGTGTAATTAGAAACGCATCACATCCATAAATCAATCCTAGATCATATGGGATAGAGCACACCTACACTTCTGATTGGGGGCATATAATTGTTAAGCAGGAGCATGACCAATGTGAGGATCTACTAGATCTAATTAGGGGATCACTTGTCACAACACACCATGTGAGATAAGGTTAAAAATCCTATAGTCTAACACAATCATATAACAACCCTGAAAGAGTCCTATGATTTATTATTTCACTAATCTAATAACAAAAAAAGTAAATCTAATCTAGTGCACACCAAATCTTATGGCACAAAGTGGGGGTTAGTAAAGCAAAGCAATCAAAATAGGTATAGGGAACTTCAAATAAAGTAAGTATGAGTAACACCCTAATATATGGAATATGAAGAGTAATATTATTTCATCCAACACTTATCTATATATTAAAAGAGAGGAGAACAAAGTAAGAATATTCTTACCTAAATGTGAACTTGTTGAGACTCAATCTTTTCCTTAGCCAAAGGGGCTTCACAAGAGGTTATTGTGTTTTATAAGGATCACTTTGTTAGGCCAAATCATCCAAAACCTATCCATAAGACTAGATTATTTAAAATAAGAAACCTAAACTAAGTCTCCTCAAGTAGAATGGTGTAAGAGTAGATTGTGAAGAAGTTCAAGTGAATAATAAATCTTGATTGCATATCTTAATAATGATCAAAATGACCTTGTATTTATAGGAGTATCTTACCCTAAAATTATTTGGGGAACATTGGTTATGCTAGGTTGACCTAGGCAACCTAACACATTTATAGGTTAACTCACTAGGTCTATGTTAGGTTGGCTAAGAAGATAACAAACAAAAAGAGAGAAAAGGTCTTCAAACTATACTAGGTTGACCAAGTTGACCTAGTATGCTAAAAAGTTTAAAAGGGTGCCAAACAAGGAAACAAAGGATAGAAAGAGGAAAAAGAATAGAAGATTATGCAAGGGAGGAGAAAAAACTTAGGTAAAGGTCTTAGGAACTAGTTGGATTGGTAATAATGTGGCAAACATGGATAAAAATATTGTGAAGTACCAAAGGTCTACCCACCCCTTTCCTAGTGCACCCCCTTAGGGCATGCACTTAGAGAGATTGAGTCTCAATGGGTTCTTACAAGATGTAAAGCATTAGTAATAAATAAAAGTGTGAAAATATTATGTATATACATATGCCCCACTTGAAGCTCATCATGTGTCACTAAGGTGTAACAGGGGATGGTGCTTCAAGAAAAAACATAAGGACACACACAACACTAATGCTAAAAAAAGGTTACAATATTTTAAAAGCATAAAATAACTAAAAATAAGTGATTGAAAGGGAAACTAATAAAAAAAGTAAATAACCAAAAAGTAAATGTAATGCATATCTTGACTTGCCTTTTATTTTGGGATGGTTGTCTATTGTATTGTTAGTTTTGATTATGTAGGGCATAGATACTACTTTTAAAAACCCAAGAATACAAAAATAAAGAGAAAAAACAAATAAATGCAAGAAAATCCAAGATAGTTGGTGCTATGAGGATGAGATGTACTTGGGAAATTTGGAAAGATGGGGTGATAGGTGCTATGTTAGAACAAATGACCAAGTCAAATAAACAAGAGTAAATCAGGTAAATATAAATCCAATTCTACTAAAGACCAAAAAACTTAGAAAATATATCTTAAAGTAAGAAAGGCAAACTAACAAAATCAAACCAAGGATACAAGTCAAACAAGATGGTGAAATAAAATGAAAATAAATGGTAAAAAGACTAACTAAAAAGATAAAATGGTAAAACAACATTGATGAGTGAGAAGTAACAATCCACATCTCAATCATCAATGGAAAAAATATGCATAAAAGGGAAAACAACATTATCGATTGAGCGATAACAATCCACATCTCACTCAACAATGGAAAAACGGTATGATCTCTGGTGTCCATCATAGAAAAATATCAAAATCATGATAAATGGAAAAAGGAAAGTAAAGTAAGTTTAGTAAATATAAAATGAAGTGAAGAAAATGATCCACAATTACTCAAACATGTTTTTTTGTTCCAAGGATAGATAAAACTAAAACAAAGTAGTGCTAGCATGTTTTTAAGAGATGGAGAAGAAGGAATTTAAAGAAGAGGGAAAATATATTTGGAATCACAATTTGTCTATCAATGGGGGGAAATTAAATGGGTGGTGGGGAGAATGAAGGAAAAACCAAAGTAGAGTGTGTTATTTATCTAAGTCAAGACACTCAAATTAGGTTTATCAAAATAAGAAGACTTTTGACCTTAATAAATATGAAAAAATTCTCTTAGTGACACAAGTCTTGGGTAAACAAATGTAGTATATAGGTCATCCCATGAAGGCTATATGCATGAAAATTAAAATGGACCTACCTCCCCACAACATGTTCTTGACTCTTTAGAACCCCTTATAGCGTCATCAATCTACTATGAAGATTAGGTACTTGAATAAGAAAGTAGGTAGCACCATAAACTTTTTAAAAATCCCCTATTCCAATCTACTAGCCTACCACATCCCAAAGGACTTCCGATCTATGTAAAGTTGATTATGTAGTTTGAGCTTCGACTAGAGATGTTCTTTTAATCATGTATTTTGGTGTGAATTTGAATTTTGAAATTTATATGTTGTCTTCTATATATCATATCCTTTTATTTCAAATGATTTGGATTTAAACTTTCTTTTGATGTCTTTTTCTATTCCTCCTCCATATGGACTTGAAAAACCAAACATGGGTGCTAAAGATTACTTTCATTTGAAAACTTGGGACAAAGTTTATAAGAGAGAGAAACTTCAAAGAGCATGGGGTCTAAGGGTCTCATAAATATAGGTGAAATAAAAGTGGTAGCTATACTTCAACCTTGTTTTATCCAATGTGGAGATGAAAGAAAGTAGAAACTAAGAAGAATGACACATGGAGCAATTTGAATTGCTTCAAATTTCAAAAAAATGTGGCAAAGGGAAAAAATAAGGAATAAAATGATAATAAAGTGTTATTCCTTATCATAAAAAAGAGGGAAGTGGAGGAAAACATGCTATCATAATTTGATTGCAAATTCCATCTAGCAAAAGAATCAAAAACTAAAGTTTAAGAACAAGGATCAAGAACGAGAAAAGAATGGTAACTTTATGAGGAGGGTTGGGTCCCATCCATGTCATTTCAAAGAAACTCATAAAATAAATACCCATGAGGGTGCTAATAAGTAAGAGAAAATCAAAAATGAGGCAACCTTTGTACAAAGTATCTCACACATAAAAACCCAGAGGATGTCAAAATAGCATTGGTAAGAAACAACAAGAGAAAGAGATGAATAAAAGATGTTGATTTTGTGAGGCATGTCAGGTCCTATCCATGGTGTTATAAAGAAACTCATAAAATAAAACCCAAGGGGTGTGAAAAATAAGAGAAAATACAAGAAGATAAACAAGACTATGATACATCAAGAAAATAAAAGACCAAAAGAGAGGACTAAAGGTTTGAAAAAGGAAGTAAATTATTTCAAAGGGAGAAATTAGTGCTTACATTACCTAAAAAAATTATTATATAGACATTTATAGAAAACATGACAAGAAAGAAATGTTTAGGAAAATTAATTTTTAAGGAATTGAGCATTGGTGGGCCCTTTGAAAACATGATCATCATTAGTTTGAATATGATAAGTGATTAGACCAAGAATGTATTTAACTAAATATGGGCCCCACCATTTTTGGGCATATTTGCCTTCTTTATCATGGGTGTAGTATAGTTTAAGTACAAGATCACCAATATTGAAATTGTGGGCTTTAACATGTTTATTATGTTTTCGGTCAATGTGAGCCTTATATTAACAATTATGTTGTAGTGCAAAAAGATGACATTCATCAATAAGATCAAGGGCATGAAGGTGAGATTCACATAATTATTCATTAGGAATAATGTAATGAAGAGTTATACATAGAGAGGGAAGATCAAATTCTAAAGGAAAAATTGACTCAAAACCATAGACTAATGAAAATGGAGTTGCCCCAATGGTAGTATGAATGCTAGTCTGATAGGCCCAAAGTGTAGGGTAAAGATGAATATGCCAATCAGTTTAGGTTTCATGAATTATCTTTTAGATAATTTTGTTGACAATTTTATTGGTGGCCTCAGCTTGACCATTTCATTGTAGATGATAAGGCATGGAAAACTTGTGATTGATCTTAAATTTGGTACAAAGTTGTTTAACACATTTATTTTTAAAGTTACCACCATTGTCTAAAATGATGGTATGGGGAATTCCAAAGTGTCAAATGATTTGGTTAAGAATAAAATTGGATATTGTAGGATCAATAATAGTAACAAAGGGCATGGATTTTAACCACTTGGTAAAGTATTTGGTAAAGGTGATGATAAATATGTGCCCATCTTAAGAATGAGGAAGTTTACTAATGACATCAAATCCCCATGTTGAAAATGGCCAAGGAGATTTGATAGTTTGAATCTTGGTAGGAGGTGAATGGATAATATCATTATGAATCTAACAAGAATTGCAATTCTTAGCATATTTAATTGCATCTTTTTCAAGAGTAGGCCAAAATTAACCCATATATAGGCATTAACATGTTGTAGCATGTCTACTACAATGACCACCATAATTTCCCCCATGTGCTTGCTTGAGAAGAGGAGGAACCTCATCTTTCATAACACAACAAAGCAAGGTACCTTAGGTATTGTGATAGTGAAGGATGTGATGTCAAAATACATACTTGAAATTTTATTTATGAATGTGTTTCTTTTCATGAGAATCCAAACTAGGAAGATAAGGTTGATGTTCTAAATATTGAAGGATATCATGATATCAAGGGCTTTGTCTAATAGTCATAGCCTTGATTTGATAGATAAGTGAATTAGGTGGTTGGATAGATGATTGAAATTTTATGATTTGAAAAATAAAGGAAGGATCATAAAGAACTTGATGAGGATGAAAGAGAGAAGTTGAAGAGTCAAGAGAATTAACAATGGAATTTTGGTCTCAAGGAATAGGCTCGATAGTGAAAGAGACAAAGTCCTTAGCAAGAGTGGTTTCAATTTGATGATAGGTAATGAGCTTCTCACTTTTACATTGCTAATCACCATTAACTTGATGAAAAATGAGCTGAGAATCTCCTAAATCATGAAGATATTGTATGTTAAGATCAAGAGTAACTCTCATGCCTAAGATAAGAGCTTCGTATTCAACCATATTATTGGTGACATCAAAAGTGAAGTGAAAAGATAAAGGAATGATCTTATCAAGAGGACTAATGAGAATTCAACTTGTCCCAATGCCTTGAAGGCATTTAGCACCATAAAAGTCGAGGGTCTAAATATCCTTATGCAAGTCAACATTAATTTTAGGGAGCTCTTCGATAACTACCTTTGATTTAGTAGTATCAGAGGGAGGGGAAGATTTGTCAAGATTATTGGCTTTAATATCAGTAATAAATCTATGAAAATAATTTTTAAGGGATATATCTTGATTAATAACTTCAATGAAAATGATATTATCATCGAGAAGGTCATCTTGAAGTGGATAAGTGGTCAAAATGGGAGCTACAACAAGTCAGTTAATTATGACTTACCCTTTAATAGATTTTTGAGTGACAATGTGAAGATCAAATTATATAAGTAAGACCATCCATTTTCCAATTATATCTCTAGGAAGAAAGGATTTGGAGAATAAATAATGAAGGCAGTCTAAATAAATGATGACATAAGTAGTTTGGTATAGCATCTAATGACAAATCTTTTTAGCTGTGAAATAGATAGTGAGGTAATCATGTTCAACTTTGGTATAACATGTCTCATAATTAATGAGGCCTCAGATAATGTATTAAAAATCATAATCTCTTCTTGTATCATCTTGTTAGGAAAGTATTTCCCTAACTAAAATAGGTGTGGAAGAAGGATATGAAATTAAAGGTTTATCATTAGAAGGTGGAAAAAGTGTAGGTAGATGAAGTAATGACTCTTTCATATTATCAAAGGATTTTTAACATGGATCGATCCAATCTAAAGTTGTACCTTTCTTGAGAAGGGAATTGATGGAGTAAATGTGATAATCCATTTCAAGGACAAATCATCTAATTTCTCCAAGTTTTCCTAAATAAGTATGAATGTTGAGAATAGATTGAGGCCATGTTGACAATAGCACTAGTTTTGGTTGGGTCATCATCAATGCCATAGAGACAGACTAAGAATCCTAAAATTTTCCCATATGTGATACCAAAAACACATTTTAAAGGATTAAGTATAACTTTTTATTTAAGGAGATGGTCAAAGATTATAATAAGATTAGAAAGATGGTTCTTATAATGTTTAGATTTAGTAATTAGATCATCCACATAAGTTTTAACAATTTTTTTGATGAGATTATGAAATATGTAAGTTATAGCATGTTGGTAAGTGGATCTATAATTATTGAGATTGAAGGGAATTTCGACGTAATAATAAGTGCCCCCATTCTGTGGTGAAATTAGTCTTATGTTGGTCCTTAAGAGTGATATGAATCTGATTGTATCCTAAGAAGCCATCCATAAGAGATAAACTTTTATAACCAATCATGGAATCGATGATGGAATATATTGAAGTTAAGGGGAATTTATCCTGAGGACAAGAAATATTAAGGTTTTGGAAATCAATGCAAATGTAGATAACCATGGTGACCTTCTTCTGAATGGGAATAATGTTAGAAACCCATTCAGAATAATCCACTAGTTTATTATACTTAGCATCTAATAGTTTAATGATTTCCTTGTGACATAGATTAGTAACTTTAGGTAGGAATTTTTGTTGTTTTTGATGCATTGGCTTAGCATCAAGATAAGTGATGATGTTATGAACCACAATACTAGGGTAAATGATATGCATGTCTTGGTAGGACCAAGTGAATGCCTCTCGATATTTATCAAAGAATAGGCTAAAGTTGTCATGTTTAGATGGTGAGAGTTCTCAAAAAATTGTAATTGGTTGAGGAGAAGATGGGATACCATATTTGATATGAGTTATTTCTTTGATAATCATGGCATTTCCATCTTGAAAATGGTAAGGTGCGTTAGGTAAGGCTGAAATTGGATTTGTTTTAGGATCAATGCTAGCAAAAAAGTTGTTGAATCAAGGAGTTTTATTATTGAAATTTCCAAGTTTATGATGCTACCAAGTAATTTTAGGTTCCCAGACATGAAGTAACTAAATAATAGATTCATCACTAGGCAAGGTAGGAAGATGACCATAATATTCAACATCTACTTCAAGATCTAGAATTTTATTGCCATGACAATCATATTTAGAATGAATCTGATGGACATAAGTTGCTTTGGCATCTAGTGTAATTTTGGAAGTAGATGAAGATGATGAATTCAAAGAGTTAGGAATGTTGATAGATTCAATGTTAGCAAAAGAATCTGAAGAAATGATAGAATCCATAAGAGGTAGAGAAGATGTAAGAGGATCTATAGGTTTGAAAGGTGTAAGTTGTTTTACCACCCAAGGAGTATCGATAAGAGGAGGATTGGTGGGAAGTACATGACCCTCAAGATCTAAGTCATGACATATAGATATGGTATGTACATACTAAATAAAGGCATAAATTTGGGTTAAAATATTTTGATTGTGCCAGACATCTAAGTCTCTAGAGTGAGCTTGGGCCATGATATAGTTGTCATTATATGTTGGAGAAGTCATATATGCTTGAGAATCAAGGGAGTTTCAGAAGACAAAATCCCAATGTTTCTAAATGTACAAGGGGACATGGTGAGAGGATTTTGGAATAATTTAGCCACTCCAAATTCATTGAAAGTGAAGTCATATTTAGGTAAATATGTCTCCTAAGCATGGCATAGAGGGGGAAGTTAGTAATATCATCTATGATAGAAATAATATGATCTCAGTGTAAGAGAGAAGGAAGAAGACAATCCATAGTATATGTGGATAGCTTCTTAGTATTACAAGTGTGTTACAACTCATTGGGCTCATCATCATCATAATCTACAAGAGTAACATAAAGATCAAGATTAATGTTGATAAACTCAGGTAAAGGAGCACTATTAATTTTAGAAATTATACGAATTTGATATTGAGGATTAAGATTGGGAAGCTAGATGTTCCATGGGTTTGGATCAGCTTCATGTTTATAACATTTTACATTATGTAGGAATTTAGTACACTGACTATTAGAAGAGGTGATGGCCCTCCTCTGATGAGTCCATAAATGACTAAGAAGAATGTTATAAGATAAAAGAAGATCAAGGACCATAAGTTTGGTTCTAATAGTCTTAGGTCCAATGGTTAATGAAAGACAAATGTAGCCAAGTTTCTTTTGATTAGTCTTGTCAAAGACACAAAAAGCAAGATGTGTTTGTTTAAGATGATATTTGATATAACCAAGTTGTTGAATGAGCCATAAGGATGTGACATTAATGCCAAAACCTTCATCAACTAATTTTTTTTGGATAAGGGTGGTATTAATGATTACTTTGGTAAAGAGAGGTGGATCATCGGTGCAAAAAATAATTTCATCATTGATCATGTCCTCTTCAAAAAATTGAATGGAAGGCTTAGAATAAGGACATATAGTCTTAATGGTATTTACATTATTTGTTTGAGAATCAATAGAAGGTGGTTCTTCATCGATGGATTATGCATCTTCAATTTCTTGAATTTATTGCATAAGGAATTTATGATGATAAGGTGAAGCATGAACCAACTCCATAAAATGAATCTTACAAGGCATAGAGTTGAGTTCTAAAAGAAAATTTCAATGTGATTTACAAGAACTAGCATGAGGTTTAGAAGGTAAATTATATTTAGTAGGTATAGATGTGGTGGGAGGATTATAAGGAGGAAGTTATTCCTTGAGTGTTTTTGAATCATCCTGAGTGGTAGTGGTATCATTAAGCAATTGTTCTTCTAAAGATGGTTTATTAGGCTTGGTAATAGGATATTTTTGAGCTAGTTTATGATGATAATTAACCTTAGTAGTATTAACATATTAAGAGTTGTTATAATATAGGTCATAATTGGCATCGATAACACAAACATCCTTGACATTTGATTGATTATTATTTGAAGAAGATTTTGTATTATTAGAGGTAGAATATTTGAAGTTTTGTCATTTTTGAGATTCAAAAATATAATATTAATGATGAAGTTTGATCATAAAATCATGGTTTAATGAGTCACCAAGCATATAAAAAGGGCACACTTAGTGAGCCCTCTACAAGATTCATGAGAATGCCCAATGTCAGCATGGAACTAGTAGAATAGATTGGGATCATACCACTTAGGAGGAGCATTGGGATAAATGAAAGGATTTGAGGGTGGTAAAAATTATTGCATTTATTGAACTAAAAGAGGTATATGAGATGGTAAAAGAACTATATATTTAGCAACTCTAGGTTTGGTTTGGAAAGTATTTCTAGTGATAACATTAGATGTTTGAAAAGATCATTTAAGAAGTTTATGATTGGGTTCAAATTGCTTCATAAGAAATTATTGGTTCTTATCTTGGTGAAGAGCTTCATTAAGAGTTTGAGGAACAAAGGTTTGAACCTTATATTGAAGAGTAGGAGTCAAAGCGGTAGTAAAGAATTTGAATAAATTATCATGTCATATTATGATCAGCTTTATGAGCTAAATATTTCCATCTTTTAACGAAGTCATGAGCCAATTAATTAGGAGATTATTTAGCATTTATGAAGAGACTAAGACAATTTTAAGGAAGGTCATTATGTTGAAAATTTTTAACCAAAAGATTAACCAAATCTTTAATTTGCCAAATAGAATGTTGAGGATGTTGATTATACCATTTTAATACATGACTAGTGAAAGTTTTGACTAGTAGATTAGTTTTGGCAAAGGTATTAGTTTGGATCCACTCTTTGTAAAGGTTACCAAAGGCTTTGAGGAATGAAACACGGTACTTAATCCCATCATATTTGATAGTTAGAGTTATATTACCAATATCAATGGATACAATGAAGGGAGATAGAGTCTCATTTTGAATGGTTTGAAGCATCTTGTTATTCATTATGGTTTGAGGAAGAACATTACCTAAGGCATCCCTAAGAGGTGGAGGAATATAATTAGAATTTGATTGAAGATGAATAGTTGGAGGTTGATTAGCTATGTTGATCAAGTGTTGTTGAAGTTTCATCATTGGTTAGTATTAGAGTTTAGCATGATTTTCATTTATTGAATGAATTGAGCTAAGAGTTATGTTCTATCAGGAGGTGAGTTAGTTTTGGTTGGATCACTCCTTGAATTAGTATTAGGGGGAGGATTATTAGTGAGATTGTTAAAGAGATTTGTATCAATCACTCCTACATTAGTTTGGAGATTTTGAGAAGTATATTGATAAGTATGGAAAGGATTAGATCCATAAACATCATATTGACATGTTATTTACACCATGTTATATTTCATAGATGAAAGAGGAGAAGAGGTACCCCAAGAGTGATGGTTCTCTTAGGAGGAAAAGAGAGGAAGGAATGAGCATCCCATATAGTATCTAAATGGATTTAGGTTATCCAAAAATATTTTGATAAGAGACCTCATTCTAACTAAATAAAGATGAATAGGATTCAAAACTAGAGAAATGAGAAATTTTATTGAAAAATAAGAAAAGTAAGAAACATAAATAGGTTGACCAGATCAACCTAACATAGGAAACAGGGCTTGTAGACTATACTAAGTCGACCAGGTTAATCTAGTGCAATGCATAAAAGCCAAAAATAGTACAGGGTTGACCATGTTAACCTAGTATGATGAACAATAAAGAGGAAAAGATAACAATATTTTAAATGAAAAAATATAATTTGTAGCCAATCGAAGAAAGTAAGTGTAGAAAGGAAACACATAGTCAACTGAATTGACACTAGCCAATCCAATTACATTAACATTGGATAATACAAAATTTTGCACACATAATTGATCAAAGAGCAAGAAAATAACTTGAAATTAAATATATTTATTTGGTCAAACTAAAATGTTGATTATATTATTAAGAATGATTTTAAGTGTAAAGGGAGAATTGGCAATAAGTAAGGTACTAGATAGAAATATATTGATGGTTTCAGGTAAGTTTAGGATTAAAGGGACTATAGTGACAATGATACATGATTATTATCAGGGCCTACCCCCTAACTTAACACACTATAATGATAAGGGTTTTAGGTGCTTAGCCAAAATATAATATTAATCATGCTTTATACTTGACCAGATCATCAAGTTGGCTTCCCCCTTGGTGATAAAATCTAAGTAGGTTGGTTTGGGTAGTCAAATGCTTAAATCTTTATTGATGTTTATGTGGTTTAGCCATGTCTATAAAAGAATAGAAATAGTGCAACTAAATTATTAATTGAAAACAACCTAATTAGACTATGTGAGTTATTATAAGCATGCAAATAACTAAAAAGAAAGATGTGATTGACATATAAGGCTAATTCTAGCTTTGAAATAAGGTATAATTAAGAAACTATATGGAAAAACATATAGAATAGGGTTGAAAAGGTCAAACCTATACTATGGAAGCAACATTTGAAAATGAACTAGGTTAGTTAGGTTGACCTAGTTATTTCAAGACACACAGAACATAGAACTAGGTCCATAGGATTAACCTAGTTAACTATGCAGGTGTAATTTTAAAGACTAAAAACTATGAGAGTACAAAAAAAAAGATACAAAGAAGTAAAAACTCACTTGAGTGGTTTAGAGATGAAAATAGAGAAGATTTTTGATCAAGAACCTTGGAGAAAACTACCAAAAACTTGTAACTAGGTCTATTTAGTCAACCAAGTAATACAAAAACCTGATAAAAATGCACCAGGTTGACCTAATTAATTAAACAGGAAGTCTAAAAATTGGAAAAATTGTATTGGGCCACGCTGGTCAATCCAATTATATAAACAAAATTCTACAAGTACTATAACTTGTACTAGGTTAAGTTGGTCAATCTAGTTACCTATTCCTACAAACTTGTGAAGAGAGATAAATAAACTAGGTCGATAGGGTTGATCTAACACAATAAAGATATGATAAAAATAATGATGAATAAAAATGAAATAAGTGAAATAAATATTACAAGGGTTTGATTAAATTTAGGTTCACCAAAATGTATGTAATCAAAAATACATCATGTCTATAAATCAATCCTAGATTAGATGGGATAGAACACACTTACACTTCTGATTGGGGGGTGCATACAATTGTTAAGCATGAGCATGACTAATGTGAGGATATGCTATAATTGATTAAGGGATCACTTGTCATAACACACCATGTGAGATAGGGTTCCAAAACATATAGTCTAACACAATCTCATAACAACCCTAAAAGTCCTATGATTTATTATTTCACTAATCTAATAACAAGAAAAGTAAATCTAATCTAGTGCACACTAAATTTTTTGGTACAAAGTGGGGGTTAGTAAAGCAAAGCAATCAAAACATGTATAAAAAACTTCAAATAATGTAAGTATGAGTAATACCCTAATACATGGAATATGAAGAGTAATATTATTCGAGCCAATACTTATGATACCTCTATCTACTAAAAGAGAGGAGAACAAAGTTAGAATATACTTACCTGAATGTGAACCCATCAAAACTTAATCTCTTCCTTGGCCAAAGGGGCTTTGTAAGAGGTTGTTATGGTTCATAAGGATCACTTTTTTAGGCCAAATCATCCAATACCTATCCACAAGACTATATTATCCAAAAAAAGAAACCTAAACTAAGTCTCCTCAAGTAGAATGGTAGAAAATTAGATTATGAAGAAGCGAAAGGAAATAATAACTCTTGATTGCATATCCTAATAATGACCAAAATGACGTTTTATTTATAGGAGTATCTTACCCTAAAATTATTTGAGAACTTTGGTTGTGCTAGGTTGACCCAGTCATCCTAGCATGTTTATGGGATGACTCACTAGGTTTGTGCTAGGTCATTCGGGAGGATAACAAACAAAAAGAGAGAAAAGTTCCATAAACTATACTAGTTTGACTAGGTTTACCTAGTATGTTGAACAGGTCAAAAGGGTGCCAAACAAGGAAATGAAGGATAGAAAGAGGAAAAAGGCTAAAATACTATGCAAGGTAGGGGAAACAACTTAGGGAAAAGTTTTAGGAACTAGTTGGATTGGTAATAATGTGGCAAAGAGGGACAACAATCCTATGAATTACCAAAGGTCTACCCACCCCTTTCCAAATGCACCCCTCAGGGCATGCACTTAGAGAAATTGAGTCTCAATAGGTTCCTACAAGATGTAAAGTGTCAGTACTAGATAAATGAGTGAAAATGTTATGTGTATACACAACACACTAGCAAAATAAGATTTTTTGATCTGCCTTTTATTTAACAAATAGAGACATTCCAATGTTATTACTTTCTCCACCAATGTACAATATCAAAATGTAATTCTGACTTGATCTTATGTTAATAAACTACAACTACAAAAAAAATGAACTAGTGATAAACAAAATAATCTTATCTAGGAAATTTCATGAATTAAGGCATTCAATAATAAGTCTATAGCTACCCCACACAATATTCAAATACTCGTACATTCATAAATTTTCCACTCTAATACCAAATAATGAAACTAGTTCAGATCTGAGGAAACTTAACACAAAAATAATGAAGCTAAATCATAGAGCCAAACACAAACAATAATTTATATTGTTCTAATTAATAATTCAATTAGAATATTACATATTTATAGGAATGTCATCCCTATAATCATGGAGATTATCTCTCCATTAATATCTCATTGTATCCCTATGAATACACAATATAACAAATAATATATCTACATAATATTATTGTAGCAATATTATGACTACCAAATATATTCCACCCAAATATAACTAATAAACTAATATATGTAATAGTGAATTATTACTCTCATAATTATTCACATTATAACATATATAAATTAATCTGAAGACTAATTATTTCCTAACATGGAATGGGTTCTATTATTGTACTTATTGATGACCTCAGATGTCAGTTTCACCCTGTGATAAATAATTATGATGTGATCTAGGAATAGATGTTTAATTATGTTAAAAGACCCATGGGATTCCACTTATACATGATGTCACATCTATTGGATGTAGTCATAGCCACCATCTAAATTCATAACAAATCACTCTGGAACCCCAACCCAGACTATATCAAGAATTAGGTATGTGACTTTTACTCATTCCTCCAAATCTATTCTTACATGAGTAATATCTTCTACATAGTTGAGAATGTCTACCCCCAAGTGTGTAGGGAAATTCATGAAGAACCCTTAAACTAAGTATTAAAAATAATAAATAAGACATTTTTGCCAAGGGGGGACTATTGGTTATACCCAAATTATACTATAATTATGGTGGAAAGGATAACAAAAGTTCGTGCCTTTATGTTTCCCCAAATATGTCCTAGACAAATTTGTGGAGCAAGAAATAGTCTACCAGCTATGGTGGATAATAGATGAAGACATAAATAAGAATCACAAGTGTATGTTCCAGGGTCTTCCCTGATGATTGGTCACATGTGATACACAAATAGGAATAATTTTAGATAATTCATCAAAATTAGAGATTTTTTCTCAAATGCATCTTTTCCACACAGGGACTGGGATCCTCATGGACTTATATAAAATCATATCTTAGGTCTAGGCATCCCATACCAACATGAATGTTATGAGCATGGATTTATATTTTTAAATACAAAGTTTAATGTTGAGGTTATATAAATGGAAAGAGTGGATAGGTTGATAAAAAAATCATCTAAGACCTATCGAAAGAAAGCCATCTATCATAATTGTGAAGGCACATACTAGGCCTTCACCTCTTAGTGGATGGGAAACCACAGACTCCTAGACCTCTCAAACTACCCAAAAACATGTGAATTAAGGAACATCCTTTCAACCACCACCCACTATGATCAAAATTGTGAAACAAGATCAAGGTGTGGAAGAAACACATATTGTGTCAAGTTCCTCATAAGAAGGGCCTTATTAAGCTTCACCACCAATTTTAATTAAGGTTTTTAAGCAAGTTTAAGAAGTGGGGGAAATTCCTACTATATACATATAAATTACTTGATTTATTTATTGTCACTAATATTACTATTAATCAACACTAATTTCACTTATTTCATTTAATCTAATTTATCACTTCTAATTTTGTCCTAATATCACCCTTTATAGTCATTTATCTAACATCCCCGTTCATTATTCTTCATCCAATAATCTTATTCCTACACCATAAATCAATTGATCCACCGAATTCCCTATTATCCACTAACTAATCCCACTTAACCATTATATTTGAATTTAAAATTCCAATCCCACCTACCCTAGGCTATTCCTAGGCTCTCCTACATCCCTTGTCACTAATCACCTATCTAATCATTTACTAATCTTGTTTATCCTCCTAATGGATTTTAGATTTCTCCAATTCTATAATATTCTCCATATTATCCCTCCTCTCTAGAATCCTTTAATTATATAGGTTTCCAAGGAATTTTTAATTTATTTTAATTTTCCCTCTCCCCTCTATTTAAATCTACCACCACACTATTGCCAAACTAATTAGTGAATCCACACAAGCTCTTTCATAGTATTAATACTCTCTTGCATGAAACTTAGCATCCAAAAAGTCATTCATACTTTCATCTTGAATCCATTAATCCAATCATCAAGCAAATCATCAAATAATAAAAAATCCTTAAAGAATAAATTTGAGTATCTTGGAGGCAAACTAAAGAGGATAAAAATAATGGTAAGACTTATCTTATAATTTTGATTGTTTATATAATTCTCTCCCTTTGATGTTTTTATGAATTTAGGGTTAATTTGTTATTGTTAGTATATTAGATCCATAACTCAAAATTAGAAGCATACATTGGAGATAAATTGAAACTACTAATCAGTTTCCTTATAGGACACATGTTAAAGATTTTAACATTTTGAAAATGTCTTGTATATATTTTGTATATATCACACTTAATTAATTGGTTAATAAATATTTTTACTTGATTGAGTGCTACTAGAGGGATATAGTGGTGTATTCTCTCCTTCTTGCATCATAATAATGAGTCTTAGAGGATAAAAACCACTAATAAACCCTTCCATTTTTATTTTTTAGAGGCAATGTGATGTGGAATTAATTTCCATGCACTTGCCATAGTCTTAGGATATTGTGACAGTGGATTTCACCACCATGCATAAATCCACACTCCATGTTTTGGTGGAGTCTAAATAAAATGATAAGTTTTCATTAGGCTAAGAGGTTGAACCTATATATGTCTTTTATGAAGGGAAAGAGTTAATTCTCTAACGTAAGCATCATACAACACCCTATATAGAGTTGGGCCCCATGTACCTAGTTTATATTGGCAATGCCTTTAGAGAACATATATAGCCTATAATAGGAACATCAACTATAATAGGTAACTTTTTAATAGAGTTAGTATCATATCTCAAGTGATTTTCATGTGCAGATGGGGTTGAGAGGGTTTGGGATATTATTTAATGGGTCACCAACCTATAACCTCACCCATGAAGCCATTGGATGACGAAGTCATCGAGTTATACACCTATGAGTTTATTAGTCATAATATTTTGGTTTTCTTTATTTGGTGTGTATTATGTTAAACCAATGTTTTTTATGAGTTGAGTTGGCCTTCACCCACACCTATTCATGACTATCTTGTATTTTTATATCATCATATTATATATACTATCCATATCCCTATCTTATACATTCTAAGTCTTCTTGTAAAAGCTTATCTACTTCACCTATCATCATAGCTTATATATCCTTTAACTAGTCTTGTACATACTTAATCTTGTCTATCTTGCACACCCTATCATCCCACCTCATACACATTTTAACCTCATCCACCTCATCTAGTCTTACCCTATCTAGATAAACCCCATCTTACTTGGTATTGTGTTTTTATTCCACAACACATATTTTCTGGATTTTAGGTCACATAATTATCCAAATCATAATTATCACACCCCCAATCATCATTGCATAATCACCCTTAATCTCATAATCTTAGATCCTTCCATTTATTCCTATCTATCCTTCATCACATAAGCTTATACCCATCCCACCTTGAGTAAATTAGTCTAAGGCTTGAGCTAGTAAGTTTGTTTGTTCCTCTATCACCTATCACTTCATCATATTTCATATTTAGTCAATAACCTATTAATAACATATCACTTTTCTAGTTTCAATATAATATCCAGTCATCCTCAATCTAGTCATATCTGATCTATCATCTTTCCTATTTATAGCTATCACCCATCTAATCATCATCTTGTTAATTTTAATCAAGAATGTTTGAATCAAGGAATTAGTCAAATACACATCCTTTTTCTAGATTTAAACTAGGAATTATCGATAGATCATTAGCACCTATCATAATATTGGTTTGAAATCTGATCCTAGATTGATATATTAATCCATTTAGTCTATCTCATCCTCACTATCACTTGTCATACTATCTCAATCATTCAAACTTACTTTGTCTAAGAACCATATTTTTACCCAAGCCTTAATCTACCTTCACATTAAACCCCCTTTTATCATCTGGTTACCTTTCATCCATCACCCATTTATCATCTACCTATATGGATTTGGACCCAATTATTATAGAATAACACCTATTTTCCAACAATGATGAGATATTTTTGTAGACCCTAGAAATGGATGCTTGCCTACCTATATACCATGATCCCATCAAGTTTTAGTTAATGTCCCATGTACTTAGCCCACCATAGTCAAACCCATTATCCATTCATCATAACTATTGAATATTTATACCTCACATGTTAAATTTCCACCCCTATCATTTGAAACTTTACATGTCATGCCAATTTGTTTTTTGAGTTAATGAGTTGGTCTTGAAAATTCCTTAATGTGATTATTAGAAACTAGACCATCATAACATGTCATGAAGGAAGGGATAGGTCATTTTGGTGGTGAATTTAATAAATTATACTTGGGAAGCCAACCAAAGTTGAATAATTATAAAAAAATGGTGTATTTTGTGACAAGATCATCCCCTACAAGTTTGGTGTCTTGATGAGTTTTATATCTCAAGCTATAATCCTTTAAACATGATCTAGAAGCATGGGACATGCCTAGGTATGTCATGTTAAGTCCATAGGAAATAATCATTTAGATTCAAAACATCCTTAATAAGTTTCAAGTTGAATGTAGGGTCGATAAGTGGCATGATTTTGGAGGTTAGGATAGAAGATCAATAGCACACAAGCGATCAACTAGGTCAATAAGGCAAATGCATATCTATGATGTGAATTACATCATGTAATCAAATATCAATGGTAAGATCATGGTTAATAAGCCATTATATCTTAAATTTAAATTCATTGATGATAAGTGTCATGTTCATGGTGATTTAGTGGATTAATGACATGCATCTGATCAAGTAGAAAGAAGATCAATGGCATGCACTGAACCATGTAGAGAAAATTGATAGTGAATGTAAGGTAAATAAGTAAATGAGATTATATTTCATGTGATTCTAATATGTGGTCTAATCACATTAACTAGATGAAGACTGATAATAGGGTCCATAGAAGGAGCATGAAACCACTAAGTGTCACAATTTTTAGAGCTAAGATAGAGATAAAAATAGAGATACCAAGTGGCATGATCTTGAATGTAGATGTAGATCAATGGTAATAATGAATTTTAAAACCAAGGGATTATTTATAAGATCAACAAATCAAATTCAATCAAAGTTTCATGGGCCATGAGATGAGGACACATGTATGAGTAATGATAGTCATATTTTCAAAATATGATAAGCAACCCAAGGGAGATGACACGTAGGTGGACACATTAGATCAAAGTATTGTATAAGATATGTAGTTAAATGAATAATTACAAGTTCAAAATGTAGTTAAGGTTACTAGAAGCAAACCCTATGGATCATATAATGTCATTAAAACTTAGCTAGACCTCTTAAAAGATTTCAAACATAGGTTTTATGTCTTGTTCAAGATTAAAAAATCCTATCCTGTAAATCTCCATGGAAATTATGGCTTTTTGAAAAACAATAATGAAATTTGTTTTCATCTATAATGAATCTATGTTCAGGTCTTGGAGTAAAGGCAAAATGGTGATTGTCAAAATAATGTCAGAAGGGACACTAGTGAATGAGTTTGAGTGGTTGTCTGATAATGTAAAGAGCATATCAAGATAAAATATGGTGTTGTATGCTCCTTAAGAAGATGGAGGGTTTGGATGTTGAGAAAGATAGTGGAGAATTCAATGAAATTTTAGAAGTCTTTAGAGACTATTCCCTTTTGATGGACCATGACTCATCATCCCCAACAAGTTCATATCTTTTGAATGTGTTTCTAAGCCAATGAAAAGGCTTGAAAGTTGTTGGGAGCTAATGAAGGTTAATTTATAGAGGTAGGATTAATTATAATCAATCAAAAAGTGGTTAGACCTCATTTATTAATTTTTACTTTCTCACTTCCCTTTCTCTCTTCCACTTTTCTTATATATATATATATATATCCCATTTTAACCTTAGTAAAAAGAGACTCCTATGCTTTTGGTATGCCCAAGTTATGCCAAGATTTGTACTGTAACACCTATTTGATGCAATAAAAGATTGAATTCCTCCATTAATAAGCTGAATTGAAGTGTGTCCTATGAATTCATTGATGTGGTTAATCAAATTTTTGATTTCCTTTACCTTTGTCTAAGTTTTCTCACCTTCATGAAGTGTTTTGTACCTTTCACAGGTCACTCTAAGTGTAAAAGATAGTTTGTTAATTGGTTTGGAAGTGAATAATTACCTTCCCATGCTAAATTGATATCTATTTCATGCCTTTTGTGAAATACTTATGTGAAAGCTAATAAAAGAGTGAGTGAAGTGATAATTTTAGTCTTGAAAGTGTCTAATAATGTGTCTTATGAAATTATGAGTGTCTAAAACATTGGTGTATCACCTCCTTTTACATAATTTCATGCATTATTATCTATTTCTCTCCCTTTTCTAAGTAAAATATTATTTTAGGTGATAGATCCAAGAGAACCAGCCCTCTCTGGAGGCTAAATCTCACTATAGGATACCACAACCTGAGGTTGGTCCAATTTTGTGGCTTAGTTGGAGAGAGCCTAAAGAACTCTCCCCATGGGTGTAAACTAATGACCATAATAGTTTTTGACATGCCTAGTGGGAATTTTCCTTGGCATAGTTGAATTTTGGAGCTAAAGAAAAGTATTTTCAGCAAAGGAATACATCCATCATCATCAAAAGCTAAAGATTGTTCAGTTTATAGAGTCATAACATCACCTAATAAAAACTCTCATGCCAAAGGTTACTACAAGGTTAGCTAGTAAAGGTATTCCTATTGAATTAATTGAATCACCTTCTAATTCATATAAAAGAGTAAGGTTGAGTAGGGTAAAACCTTATTCTCAAAATAAATATTCATCTCTTGGTCATCCTATTAACCTAAGCTATGCAATCCCCACTATCTAGATGGCCATCAAAAACCAAGTGTTTAATCCATTTAATAGAGTTAGTCAATTGAATTTAGCCCATTTTGATGACATTATTGTGTCTAACCTTAATATTATCCCATTATTCTCAATATAATATCAAAGAACTCCTATTGATCGCATCCAAGATGTTGCCAACCTTTGTTTAATTCATAATGTTATTCAAGACAATGTAGGTATTAGTATCCTTATTGCTTTCTTCAAAGGAAAAAAACTGCATTGGTATAGAAACATCCCACTAAATTCCATTTCCACCTTGGATGAATTAGGTGCAACCTTAGTTAGATAATTTTAGGACAAATCTGATCACTATCCATAGTTAAATAGTTGACTACCATACAGAGAGCTCCTCATGAGTTCATGTTTGATTTTAACCTCAAATTCCAAGAAACATGGACTAGGATACTTGCATTGATTAGACCATCCCCAAAATATGCCTTCTTATACTATCTAAAATCCCTCAACTCTAATATTAGTGTGATGATATAGTCAATGGGTGGTATTACCTTTCTAGATGCTTATGAGGTTGAATTAAGAGTAGATAACATCTTGATAGAAGTTAATAAACTCTCTCCAAAGCCTCCAATGCCTATATTTCCAAAATTTAATCCTATACCAGTCCCTAAAGTTCCTCAAACCCCATATTTATCAATTATTTCATCCCCTAAAGATCAAATTGCAGCCCCTTCTAGTCAAGCTAGTGAGCTTGAAGAGTTAAAAAGTTTGTTACAATCTTTTGGGAATGAAATAGTACAACTCAAGAGACATTAATATCAAGCTAATAGGACTTATCAATAGTAGAATAAAACCATATATCATCCCTTTAGAGATCAAAGGCTTCCTTATCAAGGGTTTAGAGAAAATATACCACCCTAACAACCACAAGGAACCATAACTCAAGCTAATCCATATTCATCTCTTGACCCTAATGTACTTTCCAATTCAATGGATATGGTTCCCACACCACTTCAAGATAACTTGATGTATTATTTAGGTTGACAGCCCTCTAATCTTAATGATGCTCAAAGCCAAGCCTTAGTGTCTTAAAACATTACTATTCCACAAATGACACAAGAAGAGTTTTCACTTCAAAGAAGTCAGTACCAAGAAATAGGTTTGGAATCACAAGGAAAGACCCAAAAATTTCAAGGGTATATTGATGCCATTAATGTGAATTTTCAAATGGATGATCATGTTGCATTCAATCGGGATGATGAGACTAGTAATATGAGTGGTCAAGTTACATCTCTAAATAGAGATAAACAAAGATCCATTAAGGAGGCTCAATATGTGATTAATGATTAAATTACCCCTAATGTTATTTCTAAGAGTATCAAAGATCAATTTTATGCCCCTAAAACATAGAATAATCATAATACATAGGTTAGAAAGATTCATCAAGTACCTCTTATTTATGAATAATCAGTGGATCAAAAAATATAGCCAAAGGTTAGTGGGGATCAATTTAGTATATTATATAAAATGAATAAGTATAAAATTATAATTAGTATGTGTAATTACATATATATTCCAAGACAAAAATATATGCTCATTCAAAATCTTTCAACTCTCAAAGTGTCTCCAAAACCAGTTGAGAAAGAAGGTGTTGTCATGACTAATTTAGACCAACCAAATAATAAAAATGTAAAATAGGTATATCATATGGTAAATATAGAAAAAAATAAGTTAAAATCACATAAAAATCCTCCATTATACCTTTCCTTGATATTTAGTGACACTTTGGTTAATAACTATATGGTAGATAGTGGATCCTGTAGCACTGTTATGCCTAAGCAAATTGCAGACAAGCTTGGTCTTGTTTATGAACCAAATACTAAAGGGGTATTACAAATATATGGATCAATAATAAATAAATTATTCATTATTAAATATCTAAATTTTACACTACATGCTTATCCTAATGTTATCATTTAGTAGGATGTAGTTATGGTGCATTTGCCTCCTTACTTTGCCATGTGTCTATTAAGGGACTTCACTTTAAATATTGGAGGATAGTTATCAGATGATTGGACATATTTGATGTTAAATAATAGGTATGTTACCAAGGTAACAATACATTGTAATCCTATTTCACATTTCCATTTGGATCCATATATGTCAAATGTTGTAAACACTAATTGTGTCATCTGAGATGAGGTGCTACAAACTAGTGAAGTGGTAGCTAAATCACCTTTATATGGAATTAAAAACTTATTACTTGATTATTGGGCCTCTAATAGACATGAAAACTATCCTTATAATCTAATTTAATAAGGCAAACTTGGTGTTTATTTCCTTCATGAGAATGATACACCAATTTTAGCCATGATTAAGGGTGATGAGTCCAATGATGGTCTATGGAAATTATACTTTGATGGATCAAGTAATAAGAATATTATTGGGTATGGATTGATGTTTATTTATATATTAAATAAAAGGTATTTATCTTCTATTAAATTTCAATTTGGTTGTTCAAATAATGTTGCAGAATATAAGGCACTATTTCATGGTTTGCAGTGGGATAAGAAGATGAAAGTCAACACCTTACAAGTTTTTGGTGATAGTGAACTTGTAGTCCAACAAGTAAAAGGTATTAATGTGTGTAAAAATTTATTTATTATATCTTATAAGAATATGGTATATTACTTAATTTAATATTTTCAATATTTCAACATTTAGGCAATACTAAGAGATTAGAACAAACATGAAGATAGGTTGGATACCATTGGAGCATAATATAGTATCCCAATTGATATAGGAAAGTGAGAAAAATTAGTAACACATTAAGGTGGTTTTAATATCTTCTATTTTTAATAACCATGAGAATTGGTAAGTGTTTGAAGATGATAATTAAATTGTCAGGTTCTTGCAAGAAGAGGTTGAGTTTTTCTCAAGAAATCAACCAAAGTTCTTGAAATAGTATGGTGATCAGATTGTGTAACTAAAAATAAATAAGGTACCCAAGGGATTGATCAAACTTGAGAGAATATTCAATGGTTATGATGAGTTGAGAAAGGAAAAATCCTCTTTATCAACAAAGGAGGAATATTATGCCAATGTGGAGATTATAGCTGGTAAGAAGTTGAAGTTGGGTAAGGTATGTGATCCTTCACAAAAGGAGGATTTAATTTAATTATACATATATTTTGTTGATATTTTTTCATGGAAATATAGTGATCTCAAAGGATTTGATCCAAGTCTAGCTCAACACACCATTGAGTTACAGGTTAAAACTAAACTAGTGAGACAAAGACAAAGGTCTATCAATCCAAAGCTTGAGACGTTGATGAGAGCTAAGCTTCATAAGATCATAGAGTTAGATATTATATTTCAAATCAAGCATTTAACTTGCGTGGAAAACCTTGTTCTAGTATGGAATAATAATGGTGAGATTAGACAATGTGTTAACTTATGTGATTTGAATAAGGTTTCCCTCAAACATTGCTATCTATTACCATCTATGGAATACATTTTATAATTGGTTGTAAGTTCAAAGAGGTTTTCTTTGTTGGATGGATATAGTGGTTATAATCAAATTTTGGTCAAAGAAGAAGATGAATTCAAGACAACCTTAACCATAAAGTGGGGGTATTTGCATATATAAATATGCCCTTCAATTTATGCATTTCATGGCCTCTTTAATAGGTTTATACTTTTTTATTTGGATGATATAATAGTGTTCTCAAAGAGTGCAAGTGAGCACATGGTTCACCTCAATAAATTTTTTGAAAGGTGTAGGCAATTTGGGCTATCTCTAAATCTAATAAAAAAGTGTGTCTTCTCAGTTCATGAAGGTAAGATTATTGGGCATGTAATTTCAAAATATGGTTTAAGTATAGATCTTAAAAGGATAGATTAAATTATTGAACTTTCCTTTCCTAAGAATAATAAGGATTTGAAAATATTCTTAGGAAAATCAATTTTACAAGAAGATATATTTTAGATTTTACCACTATAGCTAAGCCAATTACATACATGCTAAAGAAGAATTAGAGTTCAACTGATCCAAGGAAGGAGTAAATATTTTCCTAGAGATAAAGAAGGCCATAGCTAGTGATTCTATACTGATAAACCTATATTTTTCAAAGGATTTCATTTTATACCCTTATGCTAACATAGACACCATTTCAGGTATTATTATGCAATATAACCATGAGGCTTTGGAACACCCAATAGCCTTCTTCAGTCAAGGCTTGGAAGAGTATGAAAAAAGGTAATATTTTTTTAAAAACCATTTACTTTCAATTATAAGGTCTCTGAAGAGATTTAGATACTTCTTGTCTAACAATAAGATACACCTAATGGTTGCCCATTCAAGTATCAAGGAATTTATCTTGAACAAAGACATAAATGAGAAAAGATCTAGTTGGATAACAAAGGTAATGGGGTATGATGTGGAAATCAAGGTCAAAAATATGATTAGATGCAAAGGACTTTATGAGCATCTATCCCAAGACTTTCAAGAGGCTAATGAGGTTGTTTTGGTGTCAAATGATGAATAAGTTTCAACTAATCATACCTCATCTCCCAGCTGGTTTCATGACTTGGTAAGATATCTCCAAAATGGTATTTATCCCTCTCATCTAAGATCTTTAAAAATAATATATTCTATATTCAAATAAATTCCATTCCTTCTTTTTGATGGTGTTTTGTTCAAGAAAGATATCAATGGCATGTTTCTAAGATATATAGAGATAAACCAAACACAAATATTTCTTGAGTAGTTCCATGATGGAAATGGTGGAGGGAATTATTCTAAAAAGACCACAACCATTAATATCATGAGAGGTGGCTATTATTGGCCTAACATATTTGGTGATTATCATACATGACTCAACAAGTGCAAACAATGTGCTATGTTTGTAGGAAAATTGAAACAAGCAACCTTACCCCTCCAACCAATTATAGTGAAAAAACCCTTTATCTAATAGGGATTGAAAGTTATTGGTCTCATTAACCCCCCTTTAATTTTATGACATAAATGTATACTAACTACTAGAAATTATTTCACTAGATGGATATAAGCAGTAGTATCGAAAGAAAGAAATGAATCCAATGTTCTAGATTTCTATGAAGATTTGCTTACTAGATTTGGAGTTATTTCAACCATTATTTATGAAAATGTTATGGCCTTCATGGGTACTAAGATCAACCAATGGGCCATTCAGCATGGTGTCTATCTTAGTAATTCATCAAATTACTATCCACAAGCTAATGGTCTTGCTGAGCCCACAAATAAGAACTTGTTAAAGATCAAAAAGACTATTAAAGATAATTAGAGGTCATGGTATCTCAATTTGAAATTAGCACTATGTGTTGATAGGATCACCTACAAAAAATCAATAGCCAACTCTCCATACAAGATGGTATATGGTAAAGAAGTGAGATTACCTATTTCTCTTGAGTTTCTTGCTTTAGAACTAATACATCAACTAGAGTTGTTGGAGAATGAACCAATGGAGATAAGATATCTTGAGTTTATGGAGTTATAATAGGTTAAAAATTAGTCAATGTTAGCCATGGAAACCCACCAAACACAAGTGAAAAGAGCCTTTAACAAGAGATCTTCTTCACAAAGTTTCAAATAAGGAGATTTAGTCCTCAAATGGGATGAGGATAGAGCTAAACCAGGAAGGCATACAAAGTTTGACTCTCTTTGGAATGGTCCATACATAATATATAGTTGTAAATCCCATAATGCCTCCCAACTTTCAAAGATGGATGGTAATGATCTTCCTATCCTAGTTAATGGGATACATCTAAAACATTGTTATTGAGTAGCTAAGTTCTTTATACATAGTTTGTTTATTTTCCTCCAAGTGTTGTTCTAGTGCATTATTTTGCATGTTTTTTGTCCCAATTAGTTCTTTATTTGCACACTTGATTTTTTTAGGTTAGTTTCCCTATTTTTTTGTTTCCTTCCTTTTCTTGGTGGAATAGTTGCCTTTTTTAGGTCAAAAGGTTTCTTGTAGTCATGGATTAGATTTGTCATTATTTATAAGTTCAAGAGTCAAGTAAATGGTTTGGTTCTCAAGCATAGCAGGCATGCTTCCCAATTGAGTCACTAAAATGTTGATAATTTTGACCTCATAAGTCAAATTTTCACCCCTACCATTCAAAACTTTGTATGTCATGCTAGTTTGTCTTGTGAGTCAATGAGTTGGTCTTGAAAATTCTTTAATGTGATTATTGGAAACTAGACCATCATAGCATGCCATGTAGGATTGGATAGGTTAGTTTTCTAGTGAATTTAATAAAGAATATTTGGGAATTTAACCAAAGTTGAAGAATTGCATGAAAATGGTGTATTTTGTGACAAGATCATCCCTTAAAATTTTGGTGTCTTGATGAGTTTTCTATCTCAAGATATAAGCCTTTAAACATGATTTGGAAGTGTGGAACATGCCTAGGGATGTCAAGTTAAGGCCATAATAAATAACCATTTGGATTTAAAAAATACTTAACAAGTTTCAACTTGAACATAGGGTTGACAAGTGGCATGATCTCAAAGGTTGGGATCAAAGATAAATGAGATACAGGCAATCACCAAGTCAATAAGTTAAATGTAGATCTATGATGCATGTTTAATCATTCAATCAAATTTCAATGGAAATATCATTGTCAAAAATTTGGTAGATATTGAGATTGAACATGTTGATGATAAGTTTCATGATCATGATGACTTAGCAAATCAATGGTGTGCATTTGATCAATTAGAAAGAAGATCAATGGCACACATTCAATCATGTAGAAAAAATCTGTAGTGCATGTAAGGTCACTAATTTAATGAGCTTAGATTGCACACAAAGTTTCTACATGGTGTAAAAATGTTAACTAGATGAAGACTGAAAATAGGCACAAAAGAAGCACAAGACTACCAAGTGTCATATTTTTGAGAGCTGAGATAAAGATCAACACAGAGCTACCAAGTGGCATGATTTCAAATGCAGATATATATCAATGGCAATGATGAAGGTTAAATCTAGGAGATTATCAAGAAGATAGATGGATAAAATTTGATCAAAGTTATAGGGGCCATGAGATGAGGACACATGTCTGAGTTATGATAATCATATTTTCAAAATATGATAAGAGGCCCAAGGGAGATACCACATAGGAAGACATGTCAAATCAAAGAATTTTTCCACCTAGGGAGGAAAATGAATAAATTCAAGATCAAAATACAATCAAGGTTACTTGAAGCAAACCTTGCATATCATATAATGCCATTAAATCTCATCTAAACCTCTCAAAATACTTTAGACATAGGTTTTACGTCCTATCCAAGATCAAGAAATCCTAGCCTATAGATCTCCATGGAAATAATGGCTATATGAAAACCAATAAGGGAATTGGTTTTCATCTATAGTGAACCTATGTTTAGAGTTTGGAGTAAAGGTAGAATGGTGATTATGAAAATAATTTTAGAATAGACACTGGTGAATGAGTTTGAGTGGTTGTATGATAATGTAAAGAGCATATCAAGATAAAGCATGGTGTTGTATGCACCTTAAGAAGATGGAGAGTTTAGAGGTTGAGAAAGACAGTGGAGAATTTATTGAAATTTTAAAAGTCTTTGGATATTTTTCCCTTTTAATGTACCATGACTCATCATCCCTAACAATTTCCTACCTTTTGAATGTGTTTCTAATCCAATGAAAAGGATTGAAAATTATTAGGAGCTAATAAAGGTTAATTTCTAGAGGTAGGATTAATTCTAATTGATCAAACAGTGGTTGGACATCATTTATTAGTTTACACTTGATTGCTTCCCTCTCTCTTCCCCTTTTATTAAATAACTCCCATTTTAACCTTAGTAAAAAGAGACTCCTATGCTTTTGGCATACCCAAGTTATGCTAAGATTTGTACTGCAACAACTATTTTATACAATAAAAGACTGAATTCCTCCATTCACAAGCTAAATTGAAGTGTGTCCTATGAATTCATTAATGTGGTTAAGTAAATGTCCAATTTTCTTTGCCTATATCTAAGTTCCCTCACCTTCATGAAGTGATTTTTATCTTTCATAGATTACTCTAAGTGCAATAGATAGTTTTTTGATTGGTTTGGAAGTGAAAAACTGCCCTCCCATGTTAGATTGATGTCTAATTCATGCCTTTTATGGAATACTTATGTGAACACTGATCAAAGAGTGAGTGAAGTGATAATTGTAATCTTAAATTTTTTTGCTAATCTATCTTGTAAAATTATAAGTGTCTAAAACATTTGTGCATCACCTCCATTTACATGTTTTCATACATTACTTTTTATTTCTTTCCCTTTTCCAAGAAAGATATTATTTTAGGTGATATATCTAAGGGAACCATCCCTCTTTGGAGGCTCAACCTCATTATAAGATACCAAAAATTTGAGTTTTTTCCCATTTTGTGGCTTAGTTGGAGAGACCCTAAAGAAATCTCTTGATGGGTGCAAACTAATGACCATAATAGTAATCATAGTCATAACACCTCTCAATATACAAGTGATGAGGTTGCCTTATTTCATAAGTATATCTTGGCCAACAAGGATGAGTACTTTTTATAGCTATTGAAGATAGGTTCCCACATTTACAATGATATTTAACCCCTAAACCTAAGTTTACCTACCAAAAAAATTACCTCATCAACCCTTATCCACATTTGATTATTATGGCAACTAATCCCATTCTAGTCCCCCAACCACTAGTCTTATTCCTAGTCATGACATTCCCAATCCTAAGATTACCTTGTTTAATAACTATATAGTTACTAACAAGGATGGAAACCTCTTATGGCTCTTTGCAATGGGTGCCCAACTCCCTAAAGGCCTTGAACCCATTCAAATAACCCTACCCCCACTTCACACCCATCCATAGTCAAATCCTCTACCACAAATCTCTCATTATACTAGAAAAGGTAAACCTAACTTATCAACTTCATTAAATTCCTATTCATATCCTAAAGAATTTCACACACCACCATTCCAAAATATCATGACATCACCATCACATTCTTCCACTCCTAAGTTAAACATTTCCACATCCAACACTAGGGACAAGCAATATATTTATGGAAGCCCTATTTTATAAACTAAGGTCCATAGGCATGATTGTCCACCCAAATACAAGACCTCTAAATTTTTCAAAATATATACCCTCATGGTATTAAGTAGAATAATTTTATCTATATCATAAATTCCTTGGGTATTCTATAGATATATGTCACCCTTTTAGAGACAATGCTCAAAACATAATTGATAATAATGACATTGAAATTGAGGGAGGATCTAATGCATCCACAACTAAGCGTATGAAAAAATGGGTATACCAAGAATCACTTCCCAAGTATGATTTAGCCTCTTCCCTCCTCCACAAATATCATGATCCCAACCCTTACCATACCATAACAACCCTCAATTAAACTATCCCTCTATCCCATTCACATAAAATCCCCCATTTTCATAAATCCATTAAGCTAAAGCATCCACTCACAAACCCAAAATGTGAAAGGTAATTGTAGATAATGATGATATCCAAAAGTTCCTCTATATGGCTATTATAATAAAGAAAATTATGGGTTACATCCCTATTATAGTTAGCATCAGAATGGACATCTACATCAGGATCAAGTTTGACATTGACATGTGAATTAGAGCCCATGTCAAAAGCATCATCCCTATCAGATAATGAAATTCATGCCAATACAAATATATTTGAGGATGTCTCTCATTAAAATGTAGAAAAGATAAAATGAATGATTCTTGATCCATATTAGGATTATTATTGGATTTTTTATCAGTTGAAGATCATCAAGATGGGTATGAGTTGACTTTATATGCTAATTTATAAAGAGCCTTAGTGATCCTTTTGAGATTCCTGAGGACACCTTCTCCAACATCAAGGCTGGGTCTCCTAGTAGCTCATATGAATTATATGTTACCCATTATCCCCTTAATCCACCCCTTCCATCACACATCCTAAATCTTAACCCTCTCATTAATAATCTCTCCATCCCACTCCCTAAATCAGATTAATAGGAACACACATCATTGGATTATCTTCAAAATATAATCTTATGTGTTGAATCTATAAGGTTCTAAGTCAATAATCAATTAATCAATCTAAATAATCAAGTTATCTCTACTCCAAAAATCATCAATCAAAGTCAAGAAGAATTTCCTAATCGACCAAACCAAAAACATCATCCCCTAGTAAACATATCTTTGAGGTGCTAGGGGACCATAAAATTTGAACTAATAATCATCTATCAAGTGAAAGATCAAATCCCTCTAGTGAAGCCCAAATACAAGCACCAAGGGAAATAAAAAATATTTCAAAATTTATATCAATATGGATAACAATTCTCCTAATATTTGTATCAAAGAGAATGAAAGTCAAAATGTCTTGGATCCCTTAATCTCACATAACATGTAGCACCAATAAAAAATGTCTCCTTCACCATATCTAATGGTGTATACAATTTTTAAACCCCATTTCCTCTCCCCTTCATATCACACATTCACATCCTATATACCACCATCAAAATAAAGACATAATCCAATCCATACCTTACCTTAAATCCTTGGGATGAATCATCTCTTGTAGGGTTTACAAAGACACCTAGTCAAGATATCTAACATTAAATCAAGAATAAATAAAGGTCATAAGGACATAAATTAATCACATGTTCTTAGTATCACACATCTTGAGAATAGGGATTGGTTAAAAGATCTTGAAAGTGTCAACATTCATGTATCTCACACCCATATCCAATAAATTGATATGCTAAAAGTCTAAAAAGTTAAAAAATAAAAAATAAAAAAATCATTTATCTAATGGTGAAAATAAGTCTTATGGCAGCTTGGGTAAGTACCATGATAAAAAATGGTTTCTGGTGTCATGGTAAAATAATCTATTATCTACATTATGTCTCAACACATGGGGGCAAATCCATTTCATGCCATCCTTGTCTATCTTATCCCTTAGTCCATTGCTGTTATCCATCATTTACCACCATATCTTAAAGTCTTGACCTTAGTAACTATGTGGAAGATGTCTTGAGAAATGTTCAAAAGTCATCTTGGCATATCCTCTAATTGATACTCGAGTAACTAGACATTTGGTTCCCTCATGATGTGATCATTGGAAACCTCTAGTATATTCTTCCTTATCCATTTTCAGCATCACCCTCATCCTTTTGTCATCCCATTTATCATTCTATCCATCCTTATCTTTGTTGTAAGTCTTGGTATTCTATTTGATAGTAACCCCCTTTGTATAGTGTACATACATATCTTAAAAGACCTAAAAAAATGAAATATTTGAAAACACCCTAAAAATTATAAAATCCATAAAAACACAAAAAAAAGTCTAAGATGTCTTATCTTATGTCATCTTTTCATATTTCCTATGTATCCCAATCATCTTATCCTAATCTTTTTATTTTCCATCTCATTATCATCCTACCTTTTCTTATTCCCTAACTCTCCTTATTGTCATGTATTTTATCTTAGCTTATGTTATCTTATCTTATGACCTAAATATCTCAGACATCCTATTGAATGTCTTAGTCATGTTATAATCTTGTCTTGACTCATATCCTAGTCATCTTATCATGTTCACTAGTGGTTTATTCCTAGTCTACTCCAAGTCCATACCTTTTCCAAGTTCTTATCCTTAATCCAAATTCACATCATTATTATCATGACCAACTTTATCCAACTCATCACTTGATCAATCATCTTGTTGACTCTCATTAGGATAATTAGACAAGACATAATGACATTACATGTAGATACGTATGTGTGTCTACTCTTTTTTATTTGACTTGTTTTCATCATGTATATATTTGCTTATATGTTTTATTTATTTGTCTATGTTTCTTTGTAGCCTTGCATCATGTCTATTTTTGTCTATTGGGAAATGAATGGGATTTTATTATTGACTTCTTTCTACCCTTAGGCCTATAAAAGAGTAAACCTATGTCATAAGGACCTAAACTCACCTTTGTCACCCTCTCATGCTTTTTGAAGTGTCAAGGTAGTTCTAAAAGAGGATCACTAGTCATCATGTCAAGAAAGTAAGTTCACGTATTTTATCATGTCAAATAGTAAAGATAACCAAATGTTGTAGCTTATGACCCATCATGAATGCATACAATATGTTAAGATCCTACAAAGTATTGTGGGATCAGAGGAGTTAAATAATGTTATAATAAATATGGATTGACCTTGTTTAGGCCTGTAGTATGTTTGAAGATCCTTTTATTGATATTAAGGTCACATTATTTTGGACCTTCACTTGAGATCACATATATTGCTTATAATGGGATATTTGACCATAATATGATACTACTTTGACCCCAAAATACCACTAAAATAATAAATCATGCCCTCAAAATCCTATATGAAATCCATAATCCCATGATCAACTTCTTTCATATGCTAAGGTCATCTTTTCACAAGTTAAAGGTTTTTATTTTCCATTAAAGGGGCCCCACACCTAGGAAATAATGAATTTTTAACTTCCCCATCTGTACTTCATGTTTTTGAAGTAAAATTTGACCCCTATTTTCTCTCTTCCTTCCCACCAATAATAATTCAAGGTCTGAAAACCTTAGAAAATGCAAGAAACTAGTGTTTTTCAGGAGCTTTCAAGCAATTACATATTTGTAGAGTATAAATATGGTCAAAAAGTGTAAGGTATTTGTATAGGGGATTTATTATAGACATTAAGTGAGATAATCTAGGTGTTTTAAGCACATAAAAACTAAAAAATTACCCCTCCTTCTCATCATCCTCCTTGGTAGCCATGGATAACACCTCAGGTTCTTGTTCAGTATGGATAGGAGAGAGAAAATGATGATCTAGGCTCTTGGCTAGAGGAAGGGGGTATAATGGCCTTTTGATATTTATCATTGTTTATATAATGATCAAATATGCTTTATGATCAATGGTTAATAAAATGGGATAGTCAAACTAGTCTTCTACATCCACATAGGGTCAAAAATGGAATGTTTTCAGTGTGTTTCTAGCCTGTTAAGGAAAATGGTTGTTATGTGTGCTCTCTATAAGTCCTCAAGGTAATTTCACTATATTATCCACCAATGTTTTACATGTGTGATCTTATGAGAGCAAGAAACATCCAAGTTACCTCAAGCTACAAACTATAGATAATGTTTCTTTAATAAGGAAGATCCTCCAATACACATATCTGAGAATAGACAATGTTTTTAGGTTTGATGATGGTTTATTAAAGTTGTTCATATATCCTTGCCTCAAGAGGAGTGGTTGGATGGACCTTCATATCTCCCACAAATTTTCCTTCAAATTATTATGACTGGTAGTTGATCTTCAGTATAGACATGGACTAAGTGTTTTATGGTAATAGATATTAGAGGTCATTAAAATACTATGGAATGAGAAAAAGAGTTGTATTCACGTTTAAAATTTATTATTTTAGGGTTATCATACCCCATTGTGTCTATCAAAATTTAAAAAAAACTATTAACTATCCCTCCAACACCTTCATAAACATGTCTAACATAATTTAAGGTTCATTAGCAGAAGTTAAGGTTTTCATAGAATCTTAGGTTTTATTTTCTCACTCAATATGTCTGATTGATGAACTCTAAATGTATTGACCTATTGAGTATGTGAGTAGGGGTTTATAGGGTCTTCATAGGTCATATTGATTATGAATCAATATTCCATTGTAAAATCTCATGGAACATAGACTATCTGATGGTCTCATCAAGAAAACCCACCTCATAATAGGCTTTAAGTTCCAAGTAAAAACACCAGTAAGCCCTATGACTACCACCTATAGGTTTAGGCCTTTCTACCCAAGCCTAAAACATGGAAACTAGATTATATTATCCATAATGCTATCAGTAGAAATTGAAACTATGATGGAATGGTCTATTCAAGTATGGATGCCATCCAAATGTTATAATCAAGCTCAAAAAGCCAACTTAGAACCAACTTTCAAAGGGCTCCGTTGGACCACATATTGTTGAATCTCAAGATTGAAACTAAGGGTCATAGACTGTGAATATGGGTATATTTAAAAGTGTGATTTGGGTTTAAGTAAATCCACTAGAGTTTCAATCATAACATGGAATAACTCTTATAACTTAGGAGCATACTTAAATATCCCTTGATAGTCAACATATCTAAACCATCTACCTATAGGACTACAGGAAGTCTACCATTAATATTAATCATGAGGTGATATGGGAACATGGAGGAGATAACTCAAATAGAGAGGTAAGGTATAGAGGTCATGGCCTTGAGAATCAAAAGAACTTGAAAGGATGACCGAGCAAGCTCACTCATGCATGAATAGTGGCCTAAATGCATTCAAACTTGCCTAGCCAGTTAAGATGACTAATTGATATCATGACAACTAATTGTTAGATAATTCTTCCTTTTAATAGTAATCATCCTCCTTAGTATCTTATGGGTATGTTCAAGATTAAAACTTGTATGGCCTAGGTTAATTACTCAGGACACATAGACCTCAACACTTGGATATGTGAGTAAGCTCTTATAGTAGAGTTAGGGAGGACAAGACTCAAACACTATGGTCAAATATTGAAATATGTTACATAAGCCCTGACTCCATCATTATAAATAACTAAAAGAGACTAATCAAATATTCATCACTAACTATTTCAAACATCTACACTAGATAGTGATGGTTAAGGTAGACTTAAGAGAGGGGCAGGTTGAGATGATGGCATGGGTAGATAAGTTCAAGTGCATAGAGTGGAAATAAGATAGAGAAGGGCATTGTATTTATGTTAGAGCCACATACACACCTATAGGTGGCTTAAGGTCCTAAAACCCAATCTTAGCCTATAAGGCTTAAATCCCTCCTTGAACCCTCAAGACCCTAACTCCACCTTGTGGCATATGTAATCCCACCAAAATAGACTTAAGGTAATTAGAAGGTGTATGAGGATGTTTCAGACCCTAAGGAGGATGTTTTAGACAAAGGAATATAAGGAAAAGTCAAATTTAGTCTTAACACCCCTCTATAGCTCCATTGTCCTAGACAACTATGTCAAGATGACAACTCAAGCACTCATATCTCACATGGAAAGGTGACTAAGACTCAGTGATCTTAGGGGGATTTGGGTGTATGAAGCAAGAAATGCATTAGATTTACAAATCAATGCTATAGCTGAAAGAAGATAGATCCTACTTATACTTCAAATCGGGGATACATTAGATAATCAAGGTCATGAGTAATATTGATCTACTAGACCTAATTAAGGGATCTCTTACCATAAATAATATCACTAAGAAGGGTTCCAAAGCCTCCAGTCAAGCAAAATTACATAGTAACCCTAACTAGGTCCTATGTTTTCATATTCACTAAACTAATAACAAGTAAAGAAAAATCTAATCTAGTGCTCACCAAAGCTTGTGGCACAAAGTGGGGGTAATAAAAAATAAAATTAAACATGCATAGAAGGCATATACTCACATTAGTGTATAAAAAATCATAATTCATGGAATGGAAGTGCAAATGCATATCTATCTACTCTTACAAAGGAGGAATCAATTTAGGAATACTTACCTTTGAAGATGAACCCACTGAGCCTCAGTCTCTCTCTTGGCCAAGGTGCTTCGTAAGAGGTTGTTATGGTATGTAAAGATGATAAAGATAAATCAGATCTAGGATATATAATTTATCAATGCATTCAAAAGACTTCTCCATAAGACATGATGTGTATCTCCAAAGAAAGTTTAAAACCCTAAACTTGTTCTTTAAGTAGAATAGTGGATAAGAAGATGTGTAATATATCTTACTTCTTCTCTTCTATTAAAAATTGAAAAATGATTATGTTTATATAGACAGATCTAACTCTAAACCCTACTAATATTTTTGGCTGATAGGATTGACCTAGTTAACCTAGTATTAGTATTGACAAAAAGTCACTAGGTCATGGATTAGGTTGTCCAAGGGCTGACCTAGACCTTAAATAAGTTTTTTTCAATAGAAGAACAAGGTTGACACAACCAACATAGTAATGAAGACTATCAAAAATAGGTTTAGGTTAGGAAAATTGCTAATGAAGGTGGTAAAAGGCTAGAGGAGAGTGAAAAAGAGAAGCCCAAGCTTAAGAGAATGGTTTTTATGAGACAAGTGTGTAGATAGAAAGTGGAGAAAGGGATAACAATCCTACGAAGCACCAATGGTCTACCCACCCCTTTCTTAATACACTCCTTAAGGTTTTCACTCAAAGAGATTGACACTCGATGTGTTCCTACAAGATAAAAAGCATTAGTAATTGATAAAAGTTTAAAATTATTATGTGTATACATATTCCGCATTTGAAGCTCATCATGTGTCATGTAAGTGCAATAGGGGATGGTGCTTCAGGAATATAACATGGTGACACATAATGTTGATGCTAAATAAAGTGTAGTAAGAAGAAAATAAGATAAATAAAAGGATATAATTGAAAACACATACCTTTACTTAAATTAGTACTATAGATAAAGAAGGAAATATGAGAAATGTAAAGGCATCCAATGTGAATAACATTGGTGAACCTATAGAGATTAGAAAAATAGAGAAAAAAATTGAAATTTTTGTGATATAGGCATATAATAGTTAGGAAGATTATCTATGATGTTAGGATTCCATAAATTTTTATGGTTTAGAAAATGAGTGATTATAAATAAAGATATGATCAAAACAAGAAATTTAACAGTAAATTTTTGAAGGGTAAATAATTTTGAATAGTAAATATAAATAGGGTGAAAAAGAGTTCATTTTCTATTATTTACTATTTTGATAAAAATAGAGGTCTAAAAGACCTAGTGAGAGCTGAGAGATCCAGGATGGTGAGGAGACAACAACTGAGATAGGAAGGATGCATAGTAGCCATAATGAGTGTAGTACAAGTAATCAATTGAGAATTTCAAATTTTTGAGTATTTTATTTAAAATTGAGTATTTTATAAAATATGTTAATTATGCCAAATATAGATACTAGAATGAACCCTCAGAAGTTTCTTGGGATACTAGGGGTCAAATGGGGTACTGGGTAAGGCATTTATTAAAATGGGTTAAAAAATCATCACATTAGAAGAACAAGGTCGATCGGGTCAGTCTAGTTGGTAGAAAATAAAATTTTGAATGGTTTGACCTAGTAGTTCATGGCCAACTTAGTTTTTTAGGTGAAAGGCTCAACATAGTATGACATGGTTGACTTAGTGCTATAAAGGGAAAAAAAGGTTGACTTGGTTATTTAAGTCCAAGGGGCTGACTTAGTACTATAGGGTTAACTTGGTTTCTAAGTGGCTAATATAGTAGTGAAATGAAGGAAGATGGTTGATATAGTACTGTTAAGCCATAAGGTGGCTGACTTAGTACAAATATGGTTGATTTAGTTGAAAATAGGTCAAATTGGTAAAAGAATGAATAAATTAAGGAAAAATTAGTTCATTATTATGAAATTAAAAAGAATGTATTTTGATTATGAGTGACATGGAGGTCTAATACATGTTTTATTATTTGATTTTAGCAGAGATGTTCAACATTTTAGCAATTAGTGGATGTATCATGGCAACCAGATCTATTGGAGTACCTAATGGATGTAGACAAAGCTAGATTGGTTACATGAGGCTTTGGAGGCATCATGGAGATGCGATAGATCCCATTAAGTGTTGATCTTAAGGTCATGTTTTTAAGATCCTAAGAACATTTAACCAACACATTTAGATGGGTGGTGGATGGGGATACCATAGAGGTTGGTATCACTTTAGAGGATGTCTATGCATTTCTTGGATTTCTTATAAGGGGGACACTAGTGATCATGAGGATATAGAATGATCAAGAGGAGAGGCAAGCATTAGCTTAGTAGGTAACATGTTTAGATAGAATTTACCTAGGACTAAGGGTGAGCCTATTTGATGTCTATATTTCATAGATTTTGAACATGTGGAAGCATATGATAGGGGTTGTGATAGCATGAGTGTTGTATCATAAGTTGGATAACAAGGTATCACTATTATGTACCTAAGGATATGATATATTAATGTATATGGGATGATGGAGATGCTGACATGTGGCACACATCCCCTTAGTTAGCTATATGGGTATAATATATTAGGATAATGGAGTAATTTGTGGAATTAGCACATTAGGTAATAGTTAGCCTACATTGAGATTAGGATGTTACCCATCCATTGGTTAGATAGATGTCTATATAAAGGAGATGATTATCATGCTAAAGATATCAAGTAAGCATTTAGTCTTCTATTGTAAGAGGATATTGGAGGTTGTCCCCTTGAAGAGACATTGTGGAGTTATTCCTTCCTAAAAGAGTATTATATAGTGTTGCCCTACCTTAAGGGTATTTATACATATATTGAATATTTGAATCATATCAAGATCATATCAAGTGGTATCAGAGCTTTGATTTGGGCCATTTATGTAGAATGAAACCCTAATTTTTTTGAATCATTAATATCAATTTATTGGTTTTTAATTTTTTCACAATTTTTTTACTATATATGGATAATATTTTAAATAAGTCACAGTAAAAAAAAAAATTTTTTTGATTAGTTTTGAAGGAGTTATTTATATTTTAGGGTTTATAATAATTTTGATATATATTCCAAAATATAGATAATTTTTATTCTAAATTTTTATTGGATATGTAAGAAGATATAAGAGAATCACAGTAAAAATTTTAGAATTTTTTGAGTTCCTTTGAGTGACTTGTTATGATTTTATATTTTTCATATATTCAATTTACAGGTCAAAATTTGTCATAGTTTTTCAAAAAAAATTGAATGAGGTTCCAATATCATAAGAGGAAGATAAATTAAAAATTTGGGACTATTTGGATCATTTTTGTATGAGTTATTAACATTTTAAGGTTTCATGAACCCTAATTTTTTTTATGGATCATGAAGTTGCAAAACTTTTCAGGGGAAGATGATGTTGATGCTAGAGAATGGTGGCTCATTTTTAAGGAGAATTATACTAACACAATTTTATGGAAAATAGAATTATCTCTTTCTTTGTCTGGTCCTGCATAACATTGATGGTTTAATCAATTGAGCTTTGTGCAAAAGTATTCTTCATGGGAAGCAATGAAACAAATGTTCCTAGATCGATGGGATATAAAAGAAAAAGAGGATGTAGAAGAGGAATAAAATAATGATGATAAAGAAGAAGAAGAAGAAGAAGAATAAGAATAAGAATAAGAATAAGAATATAAAGGTTCAAATAATTTGACTCCAAAGAAATCTGAGTCAATTTTTTAATTTCATGGATGCATTCAAAAGAAGAAGGTGGTTGTGTCCATAAACCCTACTAGAAAGTATATCTTCATTAACATGAATGTGGCTAAGCATGTACATGTTCAAGAAAATAATATCAAGGAGGTTCAAGTAGATGGTAGTAATATTTCAATATTTGAATATTTGAAGCTCATTATGGAAAAATATGTTTTGCATTCATATTTTTATGCTTTGGATATGGATGATGTGGATATAATTCTTAGATATCCATAGCTAGAGACTTTGGGAACAATGAATATTAATGTTTAGAAAAAGTTCATGAAGTTTTGGTATAGGAAAAATAAGATCACTTTACAAAATATCATAGTGAAAAAGGCACCAATAACAATCCAAGTAGATCATGAGGATGAGATTGAAACATGTGATGAAGAGCATGATGAAGATTCAGATGATATAAATAAAGACACACTACAACTAGAAATGAACACTTCATCTACTAAAGAGACAAAGAAGAAAAATGTGGAAGAAGTAGAAGCAAAGGTGGATAAGGTAAAAATATTGGAAAAAGTTGAGGTATATTGACACCCACATCATCATGAAAGGAAACAATCATGGAACTAGGTGAGGAAGTGTCATAACAATAATCATTTTATCTATACAAGAAATAAAATTTCCAATCATTATGGATATACATGGAATCCAAAGAAAAAATACTATGGCACATGGAATGAATGGGGAAATCACTATGATTATGCATGGAAGAATACCTACTATGGTCATGGTTGTAATCAGAGTAGCACAGTGGAATATGGTACATGGAATAAAAAGAGGAATAATTATGCTTGGACACCAAAACAATATAATTATGATCATGAACAAAATTAGAGGAGCACAATGGAATTTGAAAACAAGCTTGGATAGATATCACCTGCTAAGATCACATATGGATGGCTAGATGATCGAGATTGGAGACAAGTGTGCAATGATTTAAATCACACTCATTATTTGGTTTCTTCTTATGTTTCAAGGATGAAACATGTCAAGGAGAGATGTAATACTATGTACCTAAGGATATGATATATTAATGTATATAGGTTGATGGAGATGCTAACATGTGGCACACATCCCCTTAGTTAGTTATATGGGTACAATATATTAGGATAATGGAGTAACTTGTAGAATTAGTAAATTAGGTAATGGTCGGCCTACATTGGGATTAGGAGGTTACCCATCCATTTGTTAGATATATGTTGATATAAAGGAGATGATTATCATGGTAAAGAAATTAATTAAGCATTGAGTCTTCTATTGTAAGAGGATATTGGAGGTTGTCCCCTCAAAGAGACATTATGGAGTTATTCCTTCCTAAAAAAGTATTATATGGTGTTGCCCTACCTGAAGGTTATTTCTACATATATTGAATATTTGAATCATATCAACCACTATATGTGATAGCCTTGTACCTATTTATATTAGATCAAGTGGAACTCTATAACTTGGGTTTTGTCATCTAGGTTCAACTCATGCATGATATATATGGGATGTTATTTGAAGAGTAGAAGACCATGGGGCTAGTGGTAATACTAAAATCATAGTTATAAAAGAAGTTTATAATATAATAATGAGTTATGTTTCCCCATGTGGTTGATGATTAGTTACCTTAGGTTTTGATATAGAGATAGGATTAAGTAGCATGGGTCATACCCAATGTGCTAGTATTATAAATGGTCACACAAGGAGAGATTATGTGGTAAAATTATGCACACATTATGATATTTTGGCTGAGTTGGGTGATTATGGCATCAAGTTTATCATGAGTATAGATTATAGGCCACTACACCTAGTGGGTAGAGATGCAGTTGGTGGCATGCTTGCCAAGATAGTTAAGACTCTACCTAGTGAATCCTATAGTAGTGCCTACATTTTGGGGTCAACATGGGAGAAAGATAAAGGGGAGATGAGGAGGAGGAGTTCTAGTCAAGATATTGGAGATTGGATCACAACATGTGAGACTATGGACTAGTCAAACATGATAGCTAACAATTTGAGAGGGTATGGACATGGATATAAGAGTGCCATAAGTACCACAACTAGAACCATAATAGGAAAATTAGAAACCACCTTGGTCATAACACTAATAGAGACACCAATGGTTATAAATATCATAAAGGGTGGTCATCCAAGATGACCCATCAATTAGCTTAAGGTAGAGTTGCTTTATAAAGGCACCATTGAGGCAAGGATCGAGACATGTGTGGGTGGTAATTCTAGGGTTTAATTTTATTGGGAGGTGTCCTAAAAATGAGGTACTTAGAAGATGAGATGATTTAGATGCCATGATAAATGTATGAGAAGATGAGAACATGGTGGTTGGTGACACTAGGGTAGGTAATAAATGTTGTAATTTTTAGTCTTTGATATAGAATACTAGGTGTATAAGATTATAGATAGATAGATTTTGAGATGTATATGTGATCTAATATCTATCTAGTTTAAATTTTGTAGATACTATGGATGAGGAAGAATTTATATGGAGATCTCTGGTGATGGGAGCATACCATGATATTATGGATGAGTTGTTGGTGCCACACGACCCCACCATGTTGATTGATCCTATGGTATCATTTTCCCTAGCTCAAGTAGGTTGGTTCAAACTAGTAGGGGAGGCCATGAGGCATATAAAAACAAATGGAGATGGGATAAAACCACTAGTAGAAGTAGGAGTAGGAGAGACATAGGCATGGTAGGCCTTGGCTTAAGAGTGAGCCACATATATGGCTACCACTATCTAGCTGGTATAGGTATAGTACTAGGTGGCCAACTTATAGGGATAGGTAGTAGGCTTGAGATATTGTACATACTCTTTATAGAATAATATTTAGAGGGGATAGTCTGAGGCATCTATGGGTAGCATGGCTAGGCCATGGCATAGACATGATGGGGCCCAACCATAGATCTAGAGCAATGTATTTTTGTACTTTGTATAAAAAACACATGATATATATAGAGATATCTTAATTTTATTGTTGTATGTTGATCTTATGTGTTATATTATGGTTGTGGTTGTGGATGCATGGATATATTTATTTCTATCACATGTATTTAATTTTTGGTATATATGCTATAGGAAATATATGTGTTGTGTTTTCATTTATATCATTATGTAGTACACATGCATGGTTAGAAAAACAAGAAAAAGGAATTGGAAAAGTATAATTAATCAAACATAAATTCACTACACACTATATCAATATGGGAAATGTGTAATGACAAAAGATGACTAAGTATAATAAACCAAAAAGGGGTAAACAAGAGGAAAATTTTTGTTTTTAAACCATGAAAAAGATTGGTAGAAAATTAAAACAAGTAAAGTCACACTAAATCACGTTGGAAAGTATGAAAAGAATGTAATAAAATGGAAAGGATGTGAAAGAACAATGGTATAAAAATAAATCAATAAATTAAATCAATCACACTAAATCACATTGGGAAGTATAAAAAAAATGAAATTGGTAAAAATGTCTTAAATTAATCACAAAAATTAAAGTTCATGAGTATGAAAAACTTAAGAAAAGTTGTTGAATTCTTACATGCAATCAAAAATAAGAAGATAAAAGTGAAATATTAAATAAGTAAGCATAAAACATACTAAATCAAGATGGGAAGCATGTCATTGATGTATAACTCATAATCAATCACATCTTATTTCATATTTGACACGTAATTTCACTGTGATTTAGATATTGAAAATTTTTGTGATGGGCAGGTCCTATCCAGGGTATTACAATACAACTCACAAATGGAACACTAATGAGGTGGAATTAATGTGAAAAAATGGTGAACAGGGATGTTTGGAATGGTAATTTGAAATTTTGGTAATTTTTGAGGAAGGCCAAGTCCTATCTATGGTCTTACAATGCAACTCAAAAAAGGAATCCCTAGGGGGAGTGATCAATGAATAAATCAATATTTATCAAGGGGAAATATTAAGGTTGTAGAGAGTTAAAAAGGGAATGCAAGAATCATAAAATAGGTGTCTTATGAGAATACTGTAGGAGACATGAGTCACACTAAGGGCATGGGAAGACACTAAGTGACTAGTGACCATTAATATACAAAGGATACATGTTCTCTATAGACATAAAGCTATGTATAAAAATAAGTGTGGGACTAACATCAACTTATTTTAGAGGTTTTGAACAAGCAAAGTAAAATGGACGTACCTTCCCCCAATGGGTGCCTCATTCCTTAAGACCCCTTATAGAGCTATAAATCTACTATGAATATTGGGTACTTGCATGAGAAAATAGGTAGCACTAAAATATTTTGTTATTTTATTTTTCTAATCTACTAGCCTACAACACCCCATGGACATCGACTCTATTGTGTAGCAAAATATGGATTTTGAGATTTAATTAGAAAGAGGAGGTGTGTTTAGAATCACATATTTTAGTGTGATTTAACTATTGAAAAAAAAAAAATGAATGTTGCCTTCTAGAGCATTGTCTTTTGTTAAATGATTTGGATTTTAATTTTTTATAGATTTTAATATTCCTCCTTCATATGGACTTGGAGTGACCAATAATGATATATAGAGTGATACACAAGAATAAACTTTAGGCTTTGGCCAAAACAAGTTAAGTATCCAAAGACATGACTGACTAGAACACTTAGGCTCAATGATGAACCACCATGTTATCTTAAGTCTCAACCATGTGTATGCTTAGTTTATGAAAGGGAATAAATGGGAATAAGAGGATATATAAAGTAGACTAGTAAATGGACATTGTAATGAGATGAATTGTTTGCTAATTGATCACATGGTAAATGAGGAATGACTAAAGGGAACAAGGATTATATAACCAAGTCACAATAACAATTATCCATGTTTATAGACATAATATAGAAAAAAAATCATGAGAAAGAAAAAGAACAAGGGAATGAATTTAAGAAGAACAAGAATGGAATTATTAAAAATAACCCATAAGACAACATAATAAGAATAATGACATTATAAGAAACATGAAATGCAAAAAAAAAACTCACCATGTAAGATAGATAAGAATTTAACACAATGTTAAATGATATAAAATAGACAAATGTAAAGTTGGAGTACACATCCAATTCAAATGAAAATGTAAGAACACCATGAATGTGCTCATAATTATTGATATATTTATCCACACACATTATCCATACCATCTTATAAGTCTCTATAAAGTTGAATAGAAACTACAACTAATGTGCCATTGATCTTCAGTGAAAGTTGAGAAAATATTTCACATTGAATCTCCTTGATATAAAATGTAGGAATTATTGAATAATCATGATGACGAGGTTTTTTATGAATGGGATGCTTAGAATAATTCATGGTAGTGGATTATATGATAGATGAAGGGTTCCCTAGTCAAGAAGGTACCACTAGTGAAGGTGTCATTGATGGAGAGGGATCTATGGGTGAGGGAAGATCCACAAGTGAGGGACTCATAGGTGGAAATGGAACCACAAGAGTTGAAACCATGGGGAAGAAGGGGGAACCTTATAGTGAGAGTAACCTATGATGGGGAGGGTAGAAGGTGAAGGAGTGATCAGGATATGATCCTTGAGATGTTTCTAAAAGATGCAATAATGATCAATCTGATGTATACCACTTTAGTGCTATAGATAATATATCTCTCCATATTTGGGAAGATATTCATGTAACACTTTCAAGGGAGGTATATCCTTGTCTATGGGCTGAGGAGTGGTGGGACACAAGTTGTTGATATATTGTCACAACTTATGATAATTCATGGATGAATGGTTATCTATGTCGTGAAAGCAATATATATGCTTATGAGTAGACTTGGTGGGTATACTCATAGGAGGAGTGGAAATAGAAGCTATGGAATATTGGTAAAATAAATAGTCTCTAGTCCAGTGAATAATAAATTTATGAATGTCACAATATGGTTGATCAACCCATTTGGTGGGGAAAAGAACAAGTTGTGGTAAAAAGAGCAAATCATCACTAAGATAAAGTAGGATTGGTGGAAATAATAGATGAGGCATGATTGAAGGAGTAATAAAATCATAAACAAGAAGAGACTTAATTATAGAGGGAGTGGGAATGGGATCCATACTGGGATCTACTGAGGGAGGAGTAGAATGCATAGAAGGCTAAAGGATAGTCATAAGCATCTCAAGGATAAGTCAGCTAGAGGGGTCTTGGTATCTAGCAAAGTGATAGGGACCAGTTATAACATGATCCATAAGCATACTCATATGAGTTTCTTTATAAATTGGAGGTGTGTGCACCATATCTACCTTACAATCAAGAGGAAAATTGCTAAAACTAAGAATGATATAAGATGAAATGCTATAAGATATACTAAAATATTGAAGCAAAGAGGAATGATAGAGAAAAAATTTAAATAATTATTCTTCTAGAAGGCAGTGTGCATGGTACAAGTGTGCAAGAAGGTTCCTCTAAATATATGGGTGGACATATCACCATACCTTGCATCCATTATCATCAACTCAATGAAAGAAAAATTAGAGCATTTATAGTGAAGGGTTGACTTCTTATAGTAGTAACCTTCTACCACCTTTATAGCTAAAGATGTCTTTACACCACTTTCATAAAGCCTACCAAAGTCTGTGTATAGTCCATGAACCAGGTGCAAGGATAGGGTCTCACCTAACCTTGAATAATGCACATTCTATCAATCATACACTACAAAAGAAGCATGGCCTACTCCATCTTCCATTTCACCACCACCTAAACATAGGTTGGTCACCCTGTGATGTAATAAATCATAAGTTTCTATCTCCATGGTCTATCCAAGTGATTCACTGCCTTTACCATAAGCTCAAAATGTTAAAGAGATCACACTTGAGCAAACTAAAATAGAATAACAATAGTATTAAAGATAAGAAGAAACTCATGCAAGAGAATGGCAAGTCAAAAAAGAGGAGAAGAAATTCCACAAGGAGTAGGCTCAATGACAACAAACTCAACTAGCAAGTTAGCAAGCTAAAAAATTTAAGGCCACATAAAAGGAATAAGATGTAGAGGTTCACCAATAAAAGGCTCTTGAAGTGGCTAAGAAGGCATAAGAATTTTTTGATGTATCCAAAAAACATATGAGGTACAAGATTAGAATAATAAAGAAGCTAAGCTCATTACAAAGGCTTAGTCAAAAGAAGAAAAACAAAAATAAGACATAGAAACACAAGCCAAGTAGGCCATGGAATATTCCACATGCACATAGAAGTAAGTTGAAGAAGCTATAAAGAAAAAGAAAGAAGAAGAAGATGAATCCCTATGTAAATAGTACGCCCAAGCATAGGCACAACAAGAAAGTGCAACTAAGATACAAGCATAGGCACAAGTACAAGCATAGGCTATAGTTAAGCAAGCCAAGGCTACTAATTTGGAATAACAAAAGAAAGAAGAAGAATGTGTGCAAAATCTTTAGGTAGAGGAAGAATAAGAAAAATAGAAAGCTATGCAAGATGAGTTCAATAGGAAAATGGAGGAGGAGGCCAAACAAAAACAAGTTGAAGACATTATGTAGTAACACTTGTAGTAGAGGCTATGATATAACCATAATAGGTAACTATATAACAATAAGCTAAATCAGAGTAGTTAGAATAAGATGAAGAACCCATTACAACTCAAACAAGTCCACAACTCCAAAAATTACCTTTGGAAGGTGTTTGGTTTTAGGATATCCTAAGTATGGGTGCTTGACACACCACCTTCTCACTTCCACTTGAGACCATGCCATAATCTAAACCTTCAACAACTTTGGGCATATTGGCACCAATCCCCCTCTAGTAGGAATTATTGTTAGATGTCTCCAGATTATCATTAAAGAAATAACTAGAGGGTGTAGTAGTATTCTAGGAGTCTATTATGTAGAAGGTTGCCTCTTTGGAGTAAAAAATGAATCAATCTAAGGATGAAAATGTTGATTTGAAGGTTCATCTCCATGAATATTCTAGGATTATCTAGGATGCCTATCCCAAGTTGGTCACTTGAGAAATTGGGGACCAAGTCATTTTTTACCACCGTAGACTCAAGTATCTCATCTCAAAGCTAACCAAAGACTTGTATACAAAATAGAAACTCTATGTAGTTGACACATTGGGATAGGATGTTAAGACTAAGGCTATGAATCTCATTAATTTATTAGAGGAGTATCAAGACATGATGGACACTAAAATGCTTCAATCATAACATGTCTCATGCAACTTTCTAGACTAGAAGTAGTAACTAGATAATTCCCTGACTAGTTATAACATAGACTTTTCCACAACCACCACCAAAGAAACCATGTTCAAACACACTAACACTAGGAAAGAGAAGGATGGATCACTCCAAGAGTCACTCAACACTAAGGATAATGTACATGATAACCTCCTCAACTATTAGATTCAACTTTTATGCAATTTTTCACTGACCTATAAACTCAACGTCACATAGACAATATGAAACAATTGAGTGGTGAGATTCAAACTAGGGTCACCAAAACTAAGGTAACCATGAGTATAACTAATGACATAAATCTCAAGTAGATAATTGGTTACCATATTCTATTATGCACCCTATTTTTGATGATCCAAGAATTCATGCTATAATGGCATGCCTAAAATACTATTTTGACTCTATTTTCTAGTGAAGTTTCCTAGATTGTGAACACACCTATGTATAAGCCACCTTTAGAGTTATAGTAGATCATTGTTTAGTGAAAAGATATACATTCTAAGTCCAAGGACTCTTTTGGTCAGTCATCATCTATGTCTATACCACCTCCATCAAGTTAAGTACATGTAGAGTACAAATTTTGAAATTTTTTGAATAAACATTTTGTATTGGGGATGATCTAGAAAGACAAGCACATATATATTGGTTGAAAATATGTAAAGGGTGACCACCTAGTTATTATAGCCTATAGAAAACTTGAAAGAGTATTAGGTTGGTATGCTACTTAGTTGAAAACCTAAAAGGGTAGCTAAGTAGTGCGCAAGAGGTCAAAAATAAAAATAACACCTTGAGTGATTACTATGAATCTTACTGGTCTAACCATTTCATTAGCCTCCACTCACTTGTGTAACTTTGGAGATCCTATGATGTTGTCTTATGATGATATAACATTTTAAGTTTAGAAAAGTGTTGGGATAAAAATTTGGATTGTAAAGCTACATAGGATATTTGTCTAATATTCATGCATTGTGTACTCATTTTATCATGTATAAATATTTCTATCCTATCTTCATAACTTGTAATAGGTTAGGATATGAACATACTCCACTTTTGGTGCCAAGTATGACAAGAATATGAATATTCATAGACTAGAAATGTCTATATATACTTTTTATTATAAGAATAATGGAGTTCCTTTTTTGAAGATAAGAATAGAGACTTATCTTGTTATGGTTACTTGTGTGATTTCTTACTTTGTTTTTTGTGTGCATTTTCTTATATAATGTTTGATTACTTTATATCTAATTTAATTTGAATACTCTATTTATGTTAATGAAACACTAGTTATTCTTACCTCCTACTTAATGCACAATAATTCACACTTTCTATGTTTCTGTTATACAACCTCTTGTATGAATATGATACACTATTTTATGATCTAAAGTATATCCAAGATATCCTTATCTTTATCATGTTTTTATGCTTTAGGAACCTCCACTAACAACTATTTTTTGATATAGATAAGGTGGATTCACTTCCTTCTAGGGGAGGATGAGGGATGTTTATTTTGAACAAAATATGCATAAAATGGTTATGATGTTGTGGAGAGGTCTGCATAAGTTCAAGAAATGGGATTTGAGATGGGAGATTAGTAAGTTTTGTAATAGGATCCCACTCATCATAAACCATAAGAGGAATGTTGGAAAGAGGTGCATAGTATTGAAGGAGGTCACCGAAAGGAGGAACCAAAGTGCATGTGAATTTATGTTGATAAGATGTAGGAAGTTTAGCTGGAAGACAGGTTTATTGATAATTTTGAGAAGATGGGGTAGTTGATGTAGGTTTGGTTTGAGATAGAATAGAATAAGTGTTAATATAAGGTTGAGATTATTAGTGATAGGGAAAGAGGTTGGAGAAATGGTATGAGAAGTGTTATCCAAAGGAGGTGTTGGAATTGGTCCATCAAAGGATATGAGGTCTTCTTACCCCAACTCAATTAAGTGAGTTGGAGAAGAATCTTGGATAACATAAAACATGTGAGATAATTTAGGTGTGTGGATAGGATGAGGATTAATGAAATAAACCACCCTTTGCATATTAGTCATATTGACCACATTCTCTTTAGGAGTTGAGTCAAAAAGACTATCAACAATATTGGTAGAATGGGTAGGCTTTTCTTGGGTATCTTGGTGATTTGGAAGAGGTTATTTATAGATGGTCATATGAGCATTATCTTCATTTAAACCTTGATATTTAGTTTTTGTTTCATGGGATTTGAATGTAATGGCATAGGCTTGTTGATGTTTATAAATTATAGAATCATGGTCAAAATGGGAACCAAGAAGGAAATCCATAGCCAAATTACAAACTTGCCTATAAGTCTCATGAGAATGACCCCAACTATCATGAAACCAAAAAAATTTATTAGGATCGTACCAAGATTTCATGAGATGAGTTGGATCAATTTCTCATGGGAGACGCCTTCCTAGACATTTTTGTAATCTCTCTAAGGAGAGAGGTTTATGAACATTGATGTTATTGGCTGAAGATAAATGAGGATTAGTGATGTGGTTAAGAGGGGAAGCTTTTTCTAGATTTGGTTAGGAACAATAGCTTCAATAGTATGAATGGTATCATAAGAGTCAATGACACCATCATTTTTGGCATGATTATTCTTATTATTGGTTAACATGCACATACCCAAAGAAGGTTGGGATGGATTGAATTAATGCATAGGAATCTTGATGCTTGTCTTGGTTAATGGCCTCTTCCAAAGTTCATGGAGAGAAAGTCTGAATGTAATATTATAACTTGGGGAAAAGAGTGTTAGTAAATAGATGAAATAGGTCATCATGTACCATATTATTTTCACATTTGTTAGATAAGGTATTCCATCATTTGATAAAATCTTATGCAATTTCAATCTCAAATTGCTTACAATTGATAAAATGGGCCATGGTATTCTTAGGGAGATCACTACTTTGGAAATCTTTGACTAGAGAATTAACTAGGTCTTCCAAACTAGTAATAGAATGATATTTAAGTTAGTTGTAACAATCTAAAGCATTACCCATGAGAGTTTTTGCTAACTTGGTAGCAAAAAAGGTATTTAGCTTAACCCAATCTTTATATAGATTTACAAATATTTTTAAATGAAGAGTAGGATCAGTTGATCCATTATAAGTAATGGTAGGGGTGATACCTCCTATATTGGTATTAGAAATTTGAGATGTAAGAGGCTCATTTTTAAGGTGCTTAATTATTTTCTTAACAAGGGGAGTTTGAGGGATAATATTACCATGGGATTCCTAAAGAGGAGGTGGGGGAACATTTAAGTTATGCATTCCCTATGGCATCTATTGAGGGTGGGTTTGAAGATGGAGAAGATGATTTTACATTTACATCATTTGATTTGCATTGTTATCTTAGAAATCATTCATTTGATTAGGAGTTTTTAATAGGAGTTGATGGGTTTGAGTTAAATTATTAGCATTGTTTGAAGCATTAGAATTGGTAGTAGTGTCTTGGATGCCAATATGGGTATTAATAGCATCTTGAGAAGAATTGTTAATAATTTAGACACTAGTGGTATATTTTTCTTATTTGGAAAAATATGGACTAGTAAAGGGATGAGAAGAAGTATCACTAGAGGAATGATTACCATGGGTAGAAAATCATGCACTAATGGAATAATTGAGAAGAGTTGGTCTTGGAAGAGGCCCACTAGATGTATAAATTTCCATGTTAGTAGAGATACTAGGCATGGAGGTAGAGGAAATCAAAGAGGAAGAAGTCATGGTATGAGAAGGGGTCAAAATAGAGGGAAGAGGCTGAGAAGAAAAGAAGCTAGTATCCCTAAGTATATGTGAGAATGTGGGAGAAGGTGAATGGGGATCCTTGACTTAACCACTTATCATAATATGGTAGATAGTAGAAGGATCTTTTCCTCAATGTTGAGGAAACTCATTGATGAAAAAGAGAATTTATGGTGTATTCTCTAATTTAGGTTGATCTTTAAATGAGAAAAGAGGGTTGAAAAGTGAAGAGGAATGAGGAGGGGTCTCATAGTTTGTATTTTGAGTAGCTACATACATATTACTCTAATATAACATAGTAACCACAAGATTCTTATGGGAGAACCTATTAGGATTGCTAAGACTCATCATATATATTGAATTCAACTCAGTGTTGTCTTCAAATAGGAAATTCATGATGATGACGAGAGATTAGGAAAGGCAAAGATGATGCAAAGAAAAAGGATGCAAGAGGTAGATTAGACTAAAAATTTGACCAAGTTAACCTAGTACTATAAAAAAAGAGTTCAGAGTCGATCAGGTCAATTGAGTACTACAAACAAGAAAATAGACAGTTTGATAAGGATATAAAATTGACCAAGTTTACTCAGTACTATATCCAAATTGGCCAAAAAGAGTAATGGGTTGAATAGGTTGACATAATAATATAATTAGGGAAAAATATAGAACTAAAAATAGGAAAAAAAATTGTAATGTAATTTGAAGAAATAAATGAAAGCAAACACATAATCAATTGGTTCAATGAGAATGATCCAATTGAGGCACACAACACAAAATCTTGTAACAATGTTGGCCAATGCAAGTTTTTGTAATACAACATATAATGATCAAAGAGCAAATAGACAACTCAAAAGTAAATTCTAGCTAAGTGGTCATCCTGAATGTTGTTAGATTATTATAGAGTTTTATTTTAAGTGTGATAGGGAAATTGGCTTAAAATAGCAAACTAGAAAGCAATCTATGGATAGTTTTAGGACATTTATGATGAAAGGGATCTATGTTGGCAATGATAATAGATTGGTATTGGGGCCTACCCCCTCAATTAATAATCCCATGGTGATAAGGGTACTAGGTGATTTTCCAATATATACCGTTAACCACTGTTTATCCTTGGCTAGAAAACCAAGTTAGCTTCGCCCTTGGTGATGAAATCCAAGTAGGTAGGCTTTGGATAGACAAATGTTTAAATGCATTTTGAAATTATGTGATTTGATAATGTTTTAAAAAAGAGAAAAATAGTGAAACTAAATGGTATATTGAAAAACCACCTAATCAGACTATGTGAGCTAGTCTAAGCATGCAAATAATTGAAAATGAAGTGTTAATTAATTAGTAGCATATAGTTGTTAATTCCCAATTTAAGCATGGTATAGATTAAATTCAAATGACACTATATGCAAAAATTATATAATATATTTAATAGGGTCACTATTATAATGTAGAAGCAAGATTACTTAGTAACTAAGTTGACTAGTTCAACTTAGTCTTTCAAATAGAAGATAAACTACAAAACTAGATTGACTAGGTTGACCTAGTTTGTTGTAGTATTGCAATTTTGAAGACTACAAACTTGTGAAAAATAGAAATGTAATGAAGAATTAAATTGAAAGAGAGAAAAAGAAAAGATCCTTGGTGGGTTAGAAGATGTTGAGAACTATGAAATTTATGTTGAAGTGCCTTGAATGCTTGCTTGTAAGTTTTGCCAACTGTGTCAATTGAGTTAACCTAGTTTTATGATTTTGTATTTATTGAAGCTTGTTAAGATGACCGAGTCAACATGGTCAACCTAGTTTGTTGTCAAAATATTTTTGGAATACTGAGTCAACCTACATGACTTAGTTTGTTATTCTAGAGCTAAATAAGAGACTAAATTGACCTGTTTGACATAGTCTACTATCTAGAATTGAATAAGAGTACTATATCAACCTATTTTATTTAGTAACCTATATCTAATGAAGACTTACATAGAAATAACAAAGTCATTTTTATGGAACTATGTTAAACCTATGCTTAAAAACTAGAACTATTTAGCTTGGTCGACTTAGTATCACAAATATAAAAAGTAATAAAATGATAGAAATGAAAAGTGTGAAATAAAACTCTGTAAGGGTTAGATTCACATCCAGTTCACTAGAATGTATGGAATAAGAAAACTATCAGATCTACAAATCAATCCTAGCTTAGAGAAGATAGATCCTACTTACACTTCTAATTGTAGATACATTAGATAATCAAGGTCATGAGCAATATATATTTGCTAGACCTAATTAAGGGATCTCTTACAACAAATAATATCACTAGGAAGGGTTCTAAAGCCTCTAGTTAAGCAAAACTATGTAGTAACCCTAACTAGGTCTTATGTTTTCATATTCACTAAACTAATAATAAGTAAAGCAAAATCTAATCTAGTTCTCACCAAAGCTTGTGGCACAAAGTGGAGGTAATAGAAAATAAAATTAAATATGCATAGAATACATACTCACATCAATGTATATAGAATATTAATGCATGGAAGAGAAGTGAAAATGCATATCTATTCACTCTTATAGGGAGGAACAAAGTTAGGAATACTTACTTTTAAATACTAACCCATCAAGCCTCAATCTCTCCCTTGGACAAGGTGATTTTCAAGAGGTTGTTATAGTAAGAATGACAAGGATAAATCAGCTCTAGGATACACAACCTATCAATGCATATAAAATACTTCTCCATAAGATAAGATATATATCTCCAAAGAAAGTATGAAACTTTAATCTTGATCCTTAAGTAGAATGGTGGATAAGTAGATGTGCAATATATCTTAATTATTCTTTTCTTCTCTTAAAAATGGAAAAAATATTATGTTATATAGGTGGATCTAACCCTAAACCCTTCCAAAAGTTTTGGCTGATAGGGTCAACCTAGTTGACCTAGTATCATTATTAATGAAAACTCACTATGTCATGGACTAGGTCAGCTAGGGGCCAACCTAGACCCTAAATAAGTTTTTTAATAAGATTACAAGGTTGACACAACTGACATAGTCATGAAAACTATAAAAAAGAGGTTTAAGTCAAGAAAATAGCTAATGAAGGTGGTAAAAGGCTAGAGCAGTGTGAAAAAGAGAATGTCAAGCTTAGGGGAATGGTTTTTAGGAGATAAGTGTGTATATAACAAGTGGAAAAATGGACAATAATCCTATGAAGCACCAATTTTTTGCATACCTTTTTCCTAGTGCACCCCTTAAGGTGTGCACTCAAAGAGATTGAGACTCAAGGGGTTCCTACAAGATGAAGAGCATCAATAATTGATAGAATTTTTAAAATATTATGTGTATACATTAGGGACCCTTATGCACCCAATATCCATGGAGCAAAGAGTGGGATTCAAAATCCCAACTCTATGAAAAAACCTTAACACTATAACCTGCACAAAATCCTATCAAGGGGATTGAAGGCCACCAAATTTGAATCATATGTCACCATAGCTTATGCATGAGACCAAGATATATTCAAGATATTTTAATTGGTATATAGGCTAGACATCCATGGAAAAAAGTTCTGGTTTAGGGGCCTATACTCTATGAACCATTCTTAAGATGGGAGGACACCAAAACCCTATATAAACACTGATTAAGACTCGATGCAAAAATTACACCCTAAAACACTTGAAAATGAGATATTTGGGTATTTAAACAATCTTGATTGCCCCCATAGGTCACATGGGCATCCAATTAATTTGTTATTTGGCATGTGTAGGGTATATGTTGTATAATTTAAGCTTAAAAAAGCTACTCTAAGCCTATATGCAAGAGACTAAAAGGGGTATTCACATCCTATATGTTTCTAAGGGTGGATAGGGATCAATAGGTCTTAAAAGGTTACATAATGTCCACCTATAATGGTTTCCATATCTAATAGTCACATGCAAACATGCTTAGGTGCCTAGGTAGAAGGTTATGTACACATAAGAAAGAGGTAAGTGGCTTACCCTTTCCAATAAATATGATCTATGGGATATAAAGGATATAATGGATTAATTACATACCAAAAATGGTGGCCAAGTGCTTCATAACTCTAGTTTAGAAACAAAACTTGGAAATTCTACATTTAGGCCTGTTGACCTAACACCTATCTTAAGGTAGTTCCATTTGAAGACTAGAACTAAGGACAAAGAAGTGTTATTTAACACCTTATAATATTATGGATATGTTTTTCAAGGAGTTTTAGGTGTGTGAGTAATTCTAGTTTGCATAATAAGGATCAAATTTGGTCATTGTGGCCCAAAAATGCCTTGAGATTGCACATAATGCACAATTCTCACTTGAGGAACAATTTGATGAGTCATAAATGTATGGAATATTTTCAAGGGGTCTTAATAATTTTTTGGAATTTTAGGGGCCTTACCTAAAAGAGATAAGTGGCATTGGTTTATAGTTTGAGGTCTTAACCTTTATAAATGATAGCTAAGAACCCAAACCCCCTTAAACATCCCTAAAACCCTAATAGTGAGCTGATGGAGAATATCTTGATGAAGTTGCATCTAAATGCATTTAGATGGCATGGTAAACACTTTTATCTCATAGTACACTCTCAATATATCCCATCCATGGCACTGGTCTGTATGGACTATTAGAACCCCCTAGAAACTCTATTTTTTCAAGGTTTAGTGTTGTTTCTAGGGTACAAAACTTGATGAATGGTTTCAGGTCATTGAATATGATAATATTAGGTATATTTAACTCTCAAAAATTATGAAACACTCAAAATTATACTATAAATACTCATACATGTTTGTGTTAAATAGACAGTCTAGATGTGCTAAAAGCTGGTAATATAGTTACCTAAGTAAGGTAGAATTACAGGTGTGAGATTATTAGGAAGCATATATCATGGTATGGTATGTTTATTAAAACTTTAAATAGGCCCACTAAATCATCTTTAAGGTTTCATTCAATCCACATAGCCATGCAAACAATGAGAAGTCAAGAGACTAGGCTAATTGTCTAATAGGCCTACTTAATCAATAAAGGGAAATGTTCATGGGCATAGAGGGATACTACAGAGTACATTAATGGTCATGAATTTTTTTAAACTACCTCATGAGGGTATTAGACCCATTTCCTATCCACCATGAAGGCTAGGGTAGTTTTCCAAGTCTTATTTGTATACAAGAGGGAGGTGGATACTAAATGCATCATAAAAGGGGCCTAATTGAACCAATTCAATTCTTTTAAATTATCTTGAGGAGAAGTAATTGACTAGGATTGGAATGAACATGATATATAATTGGTTAACCTTGGATAAAAATAGACATTAACAACCCAAAATGTTCATTGAAATCCACTCATCACAAAGGCAATGCATGAAGAAGGAATGGAGGGACACTTGTAACTTCTAATCAAAGGGATTGTGGTCATTTATGGCCTCTTCATGCTCTTTCCACACCACATTCTCTTTGAATATTATTTATTATTGTATAAATTTAGGATATTAGGCCATTGTGTCTATCCCTCAATTGGGAATGATGAAACTCTACCCAAATTATATCTTGTAAAACTCTTTGAATCAATAAAGAAGGACTATTGTTAGGTTTATTTTCTAGAATTAGTGTGTATATGCTTGTTTATTTTTATAAATGTGAAGTTTCATTATCCTTTGTAGGTCCTTTCCCTCACCTAGTTTCTAGAATGTTATCCTATGTAGGTCATGTGATGTTCCAAAGTGTCGGTAGTTATATTTAAAGAGTAATATGGTTTATAGTGTCTTAAACAAGACTCTTATCCATTAAATTCAAGTTTCATACATCCATAATAGTCTTCACATGAAATAATTATGCTTAGGATCTCACTATAAATATTTTTTTAGTCATTAGTCTTTACTTGGTTCATAAAGTGTTGATTCAAGATCAATTAGAGTAGATAAGTCAATATTGGTACATCACCTCATTAGGTTAGATTTATTTATGAACTGATCTACCTCTTTTCACCCCAAAAAATCATTAGGTCTTAGGAAGTTATCTCAAATTGATTCACCATGGGAGCTAACCCCATAAACTAGAGGTTTAATCCTCTTATAGGTCACCCACAACCTTTGGACTAATCCCATGTTACCCCAAACTTGGATAGGTCTGAATGCCCTCCTCTTAGGGTGAAATTTGGAGTTTTAATATTTTTGGCATACTTGGTGGGACCAAGATTCAATTGAGTTGGAGCACGCACTTTTAGACTTAGATGACATAAAAGATGATCAAGTACTTTAGTGGTAGATTTGTAGTCAAGTTCTATGCCGAAAGTCGTCACAAGGTTTTCATTAAAAGGTAAGTCAAATTTATTGAGTTATCTTTAGAATTTTCAAGGAGAAATAGATACACTATGTCCAATCCCAATCCAATGCCCCCTAATTATCCTAACCATGACAAAAAAAACACTGTTGTAACCTATACACCTCTAATGGCAACATCTAGACATTAAGATTTTGTGCACTTGCATCCCCTTACATCTAAATAAATTTGATAATATACATGTTTTTGCACTTAATATCCTTCCCCATTTAACTAGAGAAAACTCAACCACCTCTGTTTAACATATTTTTGACATAGCCAATCTCTAATCAGTTCATAATGTAACCCAAATAAATATGGTAATGAGATAATTGGATTCTTCCTTAAGAGGTAAGGCACTTCAATGGCATATGGAATTAACACCTATTTCCATTAATACTTGGCATGAATTTGGGGAACACCTTTGCAACATTTTGAGGATAGAAGTGACCATTTGTATTTAGTGGAGCAAATCACCATAATCAAAAGGGCTTCCCAAGAGTTTATGGTAGACTTAAATTATAGGTTTCAAAAAATATGGGATAGGATCCCCACGATAGTTAATACCACCCCTAATTATTCCTTTTTGTACTACTTAAGAGCCATCAATTATGATGTGGGAGTAATGATATATTCCATGGGGGTGAATACACTACTAGATGCCTTTGAGGTGCCCATAAGGGCATAAAATTATCTAATACAAGTAGGAAAACTTACCCTAAGACCCCTCATGCCTTTGTTCCTAGAGATATAACCCCATGTGCCTACTACGTCTCCCCTACCATTACCAACCAATCATTATTAGGCAAATTTCAATCAAGAAGATAGATTAGGCAAGATTGAAGGGTTCCTTAAGGCATAAATTAACAATATAGTAGCCTTGGAAAGGTAGAAAATTCAACCTCATATACCTTACCAAGCACCCTATTAATTCCCCCATTAGTCCTATTAGTATAATAAATCTCAACATCAACCTACTACACAATGGAAAGGGTAGATCACTCAATCAAGGCCCTATAATATCTACAACCCAAATTCTACTGGCACTTCTAGAGCATTAGTTCAAACTCAAAAAATCTATGATCAATAAGTTTAATGGTCTACTCTATGTCGGTAGTCACATGAGGTGTCAATTAGTCTAAGTGGAGATGTTTTCTATTCTTCTTTCATGCAACAAAATCAATATCTTCCAACATATGATAGTCAAACTCCTACACAACACAAGGAAGGTCCTTCTATGCAATATGGAGACACCCACTTCATGACCCAAGATGAGATGTCAAATAAATAAGGAAAAAGTTAAAGTAAGGCATCATCTAAGACCACATTTATTAAATTGTAGAAGAACATTCTTTTGGGCAAGTTTCAACAAATCAAATTAGAGCTGCAATCAAGGTAGATAGTCTAGCTACAACCCATACAAGGGATAAAAGAAGGGTAATTGTTTGTGAATTATAAGTTGGAAGAGAAACCCCTCAACCAACTCAAAAGGCTACTGGTCAAGGTACAACTCTTAAGACTCCACCAACTCATAAAGTTCAATATGGGTGAGGTAAGAATTATAGAGGTACATTCATACCTTAATTCACATAAAATCCAAGTGGTACTACTAATCTTAAGTTGAAATCAAAGGATATCATATCTCATATTAACATTTTGGATCAGGTTAATAAGGCCCATGTTATAATACATATGTGGGATACCTTGCTCATTTTAGGATAAAAATATCTCCTTCAAGAAGAGCTATCCAAACTCCACATCTTGGATAAGTAGGTAGAAAAGGTGGGTGTAGTCCTAGCAGTGATTATTTAATCACATAATATATCTATCACATAAAATTAATTTTAATGGATAAGGATCTAATGGTGAGTGTCATTCTTGGTAGATATATAATAGTGAACATGAAATTTTTCAAATAAAGATCAATAGTGAGTAGGTGTTCATACATGTAGATCAATTATGTGTATTAAGTCAATGAGTCAAATGTGTAGAAGGCCTATGGGGATACAAAGTGGAAACTTTTTAGGAGATATTAGCATAGATAAATGGTGAGCACTTCAAGATAAATACCGAGTTAATCCACATAGATCGATGGTGCATATTTAGTCAAATCTACAAGGGTATATGAGATGAAGTCAAATTGTCAAAGGTTGTTTGGATAGTGGAGCCCATAAGTTAAATTTCAAGCTAGTTCCTAAGAATATTGATGGTGAAAGTTGAGTGAGATGAGTGAAGATCATGATAAGTGTTCAAAGTGATCAAGGTTTATTATGACTATTAGAATTTGAATATTCAAATTTAATGAATGAAAAACTAGTGCTTAGTTTTTGAGCTATAACTTTTGATCCAGCATGAATTTCTTGATGTAGTAAAAAATAAAAGTTCTAGAGGACTTCAATGTAAATCTATAAATATTTATTTTAAGTTTTGATTTATTTTACAATCAAATTTATTAATCTTTAAATCTGAATATGTGTTTGACCTTGTTTTGTAAGTGACCCAAGAAGGATAATTGAGCTATTCTTGATGAAATTTGGATGTTTCAAGGGGAATTAGTGATTAGAGAGTGTTTTAGAATCCCTAAGGATGACCTGTATGGATTTTAGAGGTTTGACAAATCCATATTCTATATGAAAAAATGATTATAAGTTGATTATTTTTTTATTCATGGTATTCTCATGTATAAAGCTAATGTTTGAGTAGATTGAGCATACACAAATGTGTGTAATGATTATTGTAATCATTTGAGGATCTTTAAGGGGTCATGTAGAGTGTACCTATGCATTTTTAATTATTCTTATGTATATAATTTGATCAATGGAGTGATAAATGGGTGAATAGGTCTCTATGAGACCTATAATGACTACTACGGCCTAATTGAAAGGCATAGCTACTTAAGTGTGACCCATCATTACTATGTCTGACCTGTGAGGATAGTATTGAGATATGTAAGATGTCTTAATGATTAATATAATTATAAATCCTAATTGATAAGATAATAATCATGAAGGATCTATAAATGGTGAAATCAAAGATGATGATTTCTAGGTGTGATAGACCCGAGAGAAGAGGTGTGTGTGTGTGTGTGTGTGTGTGTGTGTGTGTGTGTGTGTGTGGGTGAGTGAGTGAGTGAGTGAGTGAGTTGTGAAGTGAAGGAAAGGGTGTGTGCCTAGTGGATGGGTTATAGATTAGATTAGGTTTATTATTATGTGTATGACCTATAGGTCATATTTATAATGTCAAGGATAGTGCTATTATAGGTTTGAATATTGAGGATGAGTGAAGAGGTTTAGAGTGATCCAAAAGGATGTTTTGTATGCCTTGAGTGTGAGCAAAGGATAGATGATGTCTATGTGATTTTGCTACTTGATTTTAGAGTTAGATCAAAGATTGGTCATGTGTATGACCATTTAGTCATGTTTTTTAGCTTATGATAGAGTTGTTGCTGAGAAGTGTAGTGTGATCCAAAAGGTGGTTTTAGATGTTTGTGGCTATGTGAAGAAGTGAAGGGAGTTGATATACATTATATCTCCATCATATTGGTAGGAAATTAGTGTTCAAGAGATGTTATTTTCATAGGTGTTGGGAGGGTTCTCAACATATAAGTTAGAAGGAATTGACCAAATAGGTGGTTAGAAGGACTTGATCATCTTAGGGGCTGGTGTTCCTTGTGAAGCAAGTGTTTCACTAAAGCTAGTCAGAAGGACTTGACCGTCAGGTGGTCAGAAGGAATTAAACATCTTAGGGGTAGGTGATCCTTATGAAATAGGTGTTTCAATAAATTCTAGTTAGAAGGACTTGACCAGTCTCATGTTTTTTTATCATCTTATAGGACAAGTAGTCCATATGTTTTTAGGTTTGAGAGTGGGTTTTACCAAGAGGGTTTCCTACATAGATCTTGTGTTGTGTGTATGATCTTGCATTGTCTATTGTTCATTGTTATGAATGATTTATATATTATATGAATGCTTGTGATAATTGAATAAGGTTTTTTAAAGGATTGGAATTAAATTTTAAATATCGTGCATCACTAATTCACCCCCCCTTATCAATGATTGTACCTCTAACATCATGCTTTGGAAATATCTCCTCTTCAAATCTAAAGCATAGTTTTATCCCTCAAGAGTTCCCCACAAGTGAAGTATGCTAATATTTTGATATTAAAATAATTTTTTCTTGTTATAATCTCCCTCTTGACTCATAATCTTCATTATCTTGCCATAAATTGGTAGTTCAAATCTTTAAGTATGAAATAAATGCATAAGAAAGGCTATTTTCATGAGTTTCATGTAGGGAGTACAGATTTATACAAAATTTTACATATAAAAAATATCATGATATTGAAGGTGGAGTAATTATAGGTGTAATAATAAATATTCAAGGCAAAAGGATCATGAATGTACTCAAAATTTATTTTATTCATCCACCTAACTTATTTGCACATTCAGAGAACCCTTCAGTTTTGTAGATGGTATGACCATGAGAGAGAAAATAAAGATCTTTAATTTTGGGGAGAAGAAGGGGTATAAGAGAGATTATAAATATTTGTAAATTATTTATCAATTTTGTTCTCTTTACATCATGGAAAATCCTTTATATGTTAAAGCACTCATCAGATGCTCTTCATTCAAGCAAGCAACTGGTTTTTTGAGTTTTCTCTTTTTTTGAGGATCATATAGAAAAATGAAAGTTTTTAGAGATTTTTAGGAGTATGATCCACCTTACCATGACATTATTCAGCTTATTTCCACACATGTGAGGTTATATTAATCTCAATAAGACAAATTAATGCCAAATTTGTAGTCTTTAGGTAGTTTAAGAGGTAGTACAATTCATGGTGGTTTTAAGATGTCAAAACATAGTCAGTAACTTTATGAGATATCTCATTATTGTCCATATGTAATCTCCATATGTTTTTCAAAGTTTCATCAAGATTCATATCCTAGATATAATCAATTATCCTTAAACACCCTCATACTCTTAGTTTAGCATACGTTAAGGTATTTTAGCATATGTTAAGGTTATTAGCAAAATCCTATGTTTCTTTTGTACAATGTATACCTCCTTTAAGACCCTCAAAAATATTATACCATATAGAGGCACATTATTATGTTCACCTTGGACTCTTTTATATGATCTTGACATTGGATTCGTGTTCATTTCACCTTCCTCTTATGTCATCCCATCTTGCAGTATGTGCTCTGCTTTTAATCACTATTGTAGGCTTATCACCCCATCTCCAATCTCATTTTCTTTCCAATCACCATCATATAACTTATCTTTCACTTTAATCTCATGTATCCATTGTGAAAGGAGAGTCAAGGATGATAGAAAGCATTATGGTCATGAAATTATGATTATGTTGCCTTACATAGTGCTAAATAGGAAAGAATTTCCACCTATAGTGAATGAAAACATAGTCAAGAACTTTTCATGGAAGTAAAAAGAAAGGAGATAATATAATATATTTAATTAAAGGTATTTGATTGAACTATCTCATCAATTTTAAATGAATGTATGAGAAGTATTTCATGAATATGTGTTTGGTCCTTTCAAGATCACTTTCTATCATAATCCATACAAGCAACATAGGAATATTTATCTATAGTCATACTAAGAGGAATTGAAACCAAAGATAAAAATAAGGATATACTTGGATGTTTTAGTTAAAGTTTGAAATCAATGAGAATTTTAAAGCAAGGGTAAAAGCATTAGAGTGACCTTGGAGGTCTGTTGGTGTTGTTTCAAGACCTAAAAATTACACACAGTCCATACAAGGGCCAAAGTTTCATACACAATCATACTTATAATGAATAAATTTCTATGTTTAGAGGTAGGGTAATGAGTTAGAGAACACAATTTGGTAAATATATTCACATGAAACTTGAATCAAAGGTAAACTCAAGGTATGGAGAATTTAGATTAAGACATATCTTTAGCTAAATCTCCACCTATAATAGTGTTTGAAGGCAATAAAGTATGCCAATAGTATATCAAATCAAGACTATGAGGGATATTTTATATGCCTTTAAGTTCAATAAAGTTTATAATAAATTTTGAGAGTCACGATTATAAATAATGACAAGTCATTAGGTCCAAATTACAAAAAAATATATTAGTCTATACACATAATCAACTATCACCTATTGCCTTGTTGAGACAAATCTATCTCTAAGATTGTGAAGAATATGGGAGAAGAGTATGAGAAGATAATGAAATGATTAATGGGTCAAGGTATGAATAATATTTTCCTAAGAAAGGTTATCTCCAAGGTCAACATTGAAATGTTCACCTACAACCATACTAGGGTCAATTGTATTGACATATCCACATACCCTAGATAGTTACAATTCAAAATGAAACTTATTCAAGAAGGAAACTTGTGAAGTCACATATACACTCAAATGGTAAATTTTATATATTAAAAACTTTATCAAGATCATATGACCTCTACTATCAACTCATGAAGGTACACAAGCTTGTGTATGGAATAGGGATAATAAGAACATAAGAACACACTTGAAAAGAAAATGTACTAAATAAAGAGGTGAGATAAAATTACTTGGGAGGTATAGAAGTGATAATTGATCATTTAATGTATATAAATCACTTCTAATTCCCCAATTATCACCTAAAATAGTGCTGGTAGAGGCAACCACATTGAGGGAAATGAAGAGAAATGGTGTTTTGATAAGGTACATAAGACTAAAAAATGACTAATTAAGGATCAAGACTATTGAAATAAGGTCCCTAAAACATCATAAAATCCTTATTGACACTCTCATTATATAATTATAAGGTGAAAATAATTAACTTCACTCATGAACCTATGAAACATGAAAACACAGGTAACCCACTAGTTAATTTTGAGAAAAATCAGTTGTAAGGCCTCTATAGGCATAATCTAGCTATCAAACTTGGTATAAGTGGTGGTTATGAGTGATTTTAAATATAAATGGTATTATTTAGGTCATAATAGTAGTGTAATAATCCACTATTTTTTCACAGTCTTATGTTTGTCTATTCATAATCGACAATGTAATTAGGGAGACTAATTAGAGGTTTAATAGATCAAACAAGGGATTTGAACCTCATGTGAGGATTGGTAAGGTATATAAGGGTGATTATTAGTATTAAAGTACCTATTGATAATTATCACATTCATAATTTCATGAAATTATGACCTTGGGGGCTAGCATAGGCAAATAGGCTTTAAACCCTTAAGAGACCCTACCACCATGTTCAACTAATCCATGTGTTTTCTATCACATTGATTATCATTAGGATAGTGTGGATACTAATTTAAATCCTCTAGGAGGTGTTGGAGTGGAGAGGATTTATTACTTGTCATTTTTTCAAATCTTCTTTCTTCTTTCACAGTCTAAGATAACCATCAAAGCACCACTTTACTAGATACACATCTTGAGTGATATTTTGCATGGGAACTTGAGGTGATAAGAATAATTAAAGGGGTCAATGTACTTGAAATATATGGCAAGAATTTTTACATTAGGGGTTCATATGCTTTGAATTATTACTAATAATTTTAAGACCCATAAAACCCTTGCAAAACCTTGAAACATACCGATGGAGAAAATATGCCTAGATGTATAATATAATGAAGTTATTGAGATATGAAATGATCTTTATGGTCTTATCAAATACCCTGAGCATATCTATAGCCTATTGGTTGGCACGTGCATGATCCATACTATATGATCTAGGATAAATAAGGTTATTTCGATCCTATAAGCAAGGAAATGAAAGGTAATTACACATTAAATGAGTTATAAAATGGAGGTGGGGTCTTAAAATTCCTAAATAATAAAATAAAAACCATTTATAGGGGTCTTTGTGATTATTTCCATATGTAGATATATTTTTTTATTCAAATAGAGAGATGTGTGCATGCAAATAGAGAATGAATGGCTTGATCAAGCATATACCATGGCTCCAAAATATCCTATATAGGTTATTCAACTTATATATAATTGATATGATCTCTAAAAATCATAATAATGTTAGGATCCTAAGAAACCTTGCATACACCTATGCTTGTCTATTGACATCATTGAACAATGCTATCAAGAAGGGGTAACAAGAGATAAATTAATGTCATTGGGGCACTCTAAGTCTTCATTAACATCATAATCATGTTATAAGATAGGTTTTTGTCATATTTTAGCTACAAGAAAGGTGACATGGCTAATTGTTTTGGCCTTCAGATTCTAAACATTGCCTAGAAAGCTTGTTTCTTACTAGATAAGTAACTTCACATGCTCACCATGGTTCTAAAATTTTTCATGTGAGGTTGAGGACTTTGATAGAGGTAAATTTCCTAATATAATAATGTTTTGTGGCATTGGTTTAGACATTCAATACCCAATCTTTATGAAACATCATTAAGAGTCCTAAGTACTCTTAAACCCTCCCAATTCCTTTCTATAGACCTGATTGAGAAGATTTGAAAGAAAAGGCACCAAAAAAAATTGAAATCACCTAACTGCAACCTATATAATCTATTAAACTTTGAGAGTTTCATGTTTGTGTAATTTTTTTGTATAGATGGTGTATGGACATGGCATAAAATAGGTATTTGAGAGGAACAAGTGAAAAAAAGAGGTACAAGGTAGTTTAAGTAAATGAAAATAATTGGAGAGTGAAAATTGAAACTTTTTCTACCTCCTAAAGTCATAAAATGATCAAAACCATGTTTCTAAGTGCCTTTGTGAGTTCATTCAAAATGACTAGTCTATAGGAGAGGATAAGGTGACCTAGTCACCTAATTTGATAAGTTTGTAGTTGTTACTTCCATAAGATGACCTATTTCATGATGTTAGGAATTTATTCATGTCTAAAAATCACTATATTTGAAGTTTATAATGGTTTCATTTAGACTTTCATACCCATAAAATGTAATTATTTAGGCTACTAGGCCTAATACACCTAGTAGACCTATTTGTTGAATCAAATAAAGTGAATAATGGCATAGAAAATTGATGAAATGAGTCAATTTATAGGAAATCCATGACACATAACTAGTCTTAACTATACATAACATTAATAACTAGTATTTAGGTGGCATTTCCATCATAATTGGTCTTAACTATCAATCACATACATAATTGATCCTTATCATGAGTTAATTAATCTAAAGTAGCAATCAATGCATGTTCCATGGTCTTAATGAAAGGAGTTTATCTTGACTTAAATATTATTCTACAAGGATGGAGAAGTTATTATACACCTATGATGGACCACCACCTTGTTTTTGATGCTAAATAATTCATTCAAGAGTCATGCAATATAATCAAACATGGAGAGATTCTTAAAGGATTGTTTGTAATTAGTTATAACTAAAGTCATGATGGAGTTAATGATAGATTGAGGATATTTTATCCTCTTCTCTATGCCATTATCTTGTTTCTTCTCTTCTTCATCTCAATTTCTATATATTTATGCTTTTAATCCTTATTTCGAGATCCCTCTCTTAGTCATGAGGAAAATCTACCAAGATTGAGATTTGTAACCTCTTAAGATAATAAAAATGACTATTTAAAATTACTTGATACAAGTTTAGTGTGGTCATATTAGTTTTAATAATACATGTGGTAGTGTTTTCTCCCTTGGAAAGTCCTAATCTCACTTATTTACTAGTATATCATCTTATGCAGGTCACATATAGTATTTGAATGTTGAGTGACTAAGTTAACAGTGAAAATATTGACTAGTAGTGCCTTGAATTCAGCCTTCCTTCATTTCCCTCATGCTTTGATCACTTGATGAAAACTTTATATGAAACACTTTTGCATAGGATTCCCTTGGATTTGTAAGATTCAGTGATTTGCATTGCTCATTAGTGTTAGTTGGAGTTCAAATTTAGTGGATGAATGATTACATTAGGTGAAACATAATCACTAGTATAGGTTTTCCTTTTTAGTTATCTTTATAACTCTTTCCAACCCCAAAAAATATATTTTAGGAAAAGGATTCAAAGTAGATGTATCAGATGAGCTAGCCTCATAATCTATAGGTTTGGTCAAATATATATGTATCTTATAAAATGTAGACTGATCTAATGTTAGTCCAGGTTTAAAGGAGATCTAAGTAATCTACTTCATCAGGGTGTAGACAATAGTTTTATACACCCTTGTATATTAACATGGTGCATCATCATTTTATCATTTCATCTCTAACATAATGTCCCCCATTCATAATTATTTGATATAATAAACATTCACCTCGCCCATTTAATTTTACCATATGATTCAATTAAGCTATTGATATAGTTAAATAGTAATTATCCTATCTACCATCCTAACCACAAATTCATAAAACACAAATAAAAACAAAATGCATCCAACCTCCAAATAAACTCCTCCTACAGTTAAAACAACTCAATAACTTTGAATCTAATTAAAACCAATTTTTTACCCCCATAAGCAACCATTTTTAATGGCCTATGGATTATCTTCACCCATTTTGGGAAAATCAAATTTAATTCTTTGATATCGACACTGATTTCCCTAGAATGGCGTCAATCCATAAATATACAATGAGCCTCCATGGCTCAGGATGAGATTATTAGACTTCAAAACTCTACTAGAATTATCATAAAACTTGTGTATGGACCTTATCAACATTTTTATACCTTGTGAAACCTCTATTCATGAGATCATAAAAAGATTTTGAAGGTTTCTAAGACTACTTTTATAGTATTCTTTATCTGTGTGTTTTTAGCCATCCAAGGTTAGTATTGCATGTTAATTTAATCACATGTAAACTTTATAGTCTTATACACCTCTATGTCATTATTTACATTCAATTTTCATCATTTTATCAATATTTTAAGTCATTATTATCTTATGTTTTCATAGTTTAGCATTTTACTTAGAATTAATGTCAATCCATCTAAATCGACGTCAATCTTGTAGGAACTCCATTAATCCCTACTTAACTATTAAAATAGCCATGAAGTCTATTTTCATAAGATTCACAAGCCTCAAAACTTATTAAAATCTACATTCTATTTTCTAAAAATCTATCTTTTACATGTAGATGACTCTGCCTAGATTAGTGAATGATATTGTTAGCATATTTGATCTCCCCATTGTCCAACAACCTTTATTCACTGATCAAAGTGACATTGCATTCAAATTAGGTATTTTTATTATGGTTTTGACACCTAATCAAGAAATAATAATTGAATAATTAGTTGTAATTCAAGATAATGTCGATATAACTATAGAATTATGGGATGATTAATTTGATCGCATCAATCTTATTGTAGATTAGATATCTTTGGTGTTGTGTATTTGCATCCTATCCATATATATCTTTGTAATTTCGTGTTTATTTATAAACTTTAATGTTAATTGTGGGTTGAAATCCACCTAAGGAAGCATATCACTTCTTGGGATTGGTTTCTTACTAGGTAGCCCATTCATTTTTTTATTAATCCCTTTTTTTGTGAGTTAGTGTGATTTATAGGTCATTCCTCCCTAGCCAAAGAGGAGTTCCCACAAGCTTGATCAATGGTGCACAATTGATCTCCATCTCTAGGTAATCTTTAAAACCCTATATTTGCTTTATTTTTAGTAGCTAATTAGACCACATTGAGAAAAGAGAAAAAAATACTAAATTTTTTTGTCACACTCAGAGGGACCAGTCATTTTTCTTATTAAAATTAAAAAAATTTGAATTTACTCTCTTTCCCTTTCTTTGTGTGACTTCATCCAAAGAACATCAAGTTTTCATTTTATTTCCTTTTTAAGGTTAAAATAAAATTGCATTCATTTTTGCCTACTTAAGTAATTCACATAGAATAATCTAAGTGGTAAATTCATCATAGTCATCACTCTTTCACACATAATCACAATCACAATCACAACAAACTCATCTAAACACTTGACATAAGGAAAATGACAAGGATTTCATCACCTCAAAAAAACCTTATTCCTGACAATCCCACTTGGATTTCACCACCAAGGGGAGGATCAACTCAATTCTCTTGCTGAGTATAATCCTTGGACTATAAGTATATCTTGGCTAAGCACCTACACTAGCTATGGGATTGTGATGTGAGGGAAGCAAGCCCCAAGTACCAAGCCACGTATTGGTACCAATACAAATTTCCTTTGAGTGCCAAAACAAAACACCTAAAACCATCCTTAGATTACCATTTCTTAGGACCCTCATTATCCTTTTTCTTTATTTCTTTTCACATCTTAAAATTTAAAAAAAAGAGATAAAATACTTTTTGGAATGACTTTAGTTTGTGCATCTTTCATCCATAATTAAAAGTGAGATCATTCAAAAATAAATTGTTGTTTTATTTTTGCTTTCATTTTCCATCTCATGGTTTTGAATAGGCAACATTCAAAGAAATAATTTGAAGTGGGTGTCATGTCCTCTCTTATGGAACATACACCTAGTCCCTCCTCTACCCCTGAGTCCTTTGAGAATCCTATGTTCCCACACTTTTATTCTCAAGGAGATCCTTCCTTTACATAAATATTGGACAATAACCATATTGCTCTCAATTAATACCTTAGTAATCAAGTAATACACATTCCTCCTTCCCCCCATACCCAAGATTCTCAATATTTATACATGATTCCTTTCAAGGGAACTAAGAAAACTGAAGGATTTAGCATGGCCATGGTAACCTTTTCCATCGACTCTCTTCCATCTAGTTTTAATACCTAGATGATGCAACCTTTATAAAGCCAACTATCCATAGTATCTACCAATTCTCTAACCACCATTACTCAAGATAAAAATGCTTATACCACTTAGCCTAAATCCACTATTCCTCCCCAAACATTAGTGGTATCAATCTTTGTAAATCTCCCACCCATCAAAACAAGTCTAGCATACAATTCTAAAGCTTTGAAACATACACAACAAATCCCTCTAATGCAACAAATCCCTCCAATGCAACCTCCCCAATAGTATGTCTCCTCAGATACCCAATACATGGATCCATCATAGCCATTGGTGACCACTTACTTTTAATCTTCCATGTAGTATAATATTCCATTGTAGATCCCATAATATGTGGAGGCATCCTAACCCATTATTTCCACTATGGTTGGATACCCTTCCTCACAACCTTTGGCAACTCCCTTTCCAAATTATCAAAATATTTAGTAAGGTATCTTAAGGAATGTGCCTTAGAATAACATCCAAGTAGACCTCATAAACATCCTTGTGAATAGGATGGATAATTTGGAAGCCTCCACCTTTGAACATAATACTATGCTAACATATGAGTAAATTTGTAATGAGCTTATCCACTCATCTATTCCTATTTGACTATATCCCTCATAATGGGAAATTTCCAATTTTACTAAGTTTTAAAATAAGGAAGATCCCTAGTAGCATCTCAGAGCCTTTTGACACACGTGTTACCTTATAACACATGATGATGCATTACTACTTAGGACATTTCCCATGTTGCTATCAAGGGCTACATTAGATTGGTATAGCTCCATCCCTCAACATTCACTCTTTTCCTTTTGGAAATTGGCACAAATTTTCTTAGAACACTTCTTGATCAACATTTATCAAAAAGTGACTATCATAGATTTAGACACCATTTGACAATTTGAAGATGAATCCATATCAGACTTTGTAGCTCATTGGCATAGCCTAATCAAGTAGTTAACCTTTTCATTGCCATAGCCTAAATTAATTGAATTGTTTTCCTGATTTTGTGCAAAACATATCTCATCCACATTACAAGTTCAAAACTTTAAGACTTTTGACAAAGCCTTTACCATGGCACATAAACTCAAAATTTGTGGCATTGAAGAGGGAAAAGTTAAGTTACATAATAAAAACTTCAAACCTAACCCCTCAAAAATCAATAAGAATAATCCTAAACCAAAAGGGGTATCAAATGATATTATTCTAAAAAATTCTCCCCCTCCAACACCCAATAAATCAAGACCATCAACTTCTTAAACATAGCCACCTAGGGGCCCTACTCATTTTACCCTAGGAAATATACTCCTCTAGGAGAGCCTTACACTTCTATATTAGATAAACTCATATAAACAACCATTCTTGAGCTCCCTCCGATTAAACCGATTGATGATACACATCCTAAACCAACTTGGTATAAATATGATGAGTTTTTTTCCTATCACAGGGTAATAAGACATGACATAAAATGATGACAATATTTTAAACAAGTGGTACATAACCTCATCAAAAAGGGGGACCTTTAGTTAGACAATCTAAATTCTCCTCCCAATCAATCTTTATATATTTTTAGATAGTCATTTCCAAACCATCCATCCACATCAAACACAATACAAGCTAACCCTAGAGAAACATAAAATCAAGATACACATATGATTGATACTATCTATGACTAGTTATTGCCTAAAAAATCTTTAGAGCAATTTCCAATCTTAGATCTCCTCATGGGAGATGATTTCAATGTAAGTCAACCTAAAATTATCAAGATAACTCCCAAAAACTCTATAGAGCTCCTTGATCTCATTACATGGGGTCATTCACATGAGCCATCCCCATCATCTTCCCAAACTAAATCTCCTAATGTGGAAAATGAAACCATTCCTCAAGATGTCACAAATAAACATCTTAATACTTCTAGAGTCAAACATTCCACCCCTTTGGTCCTTGATGAACCTCTTCATGATATGCACCTAGTTCATAATATAAAGGGATCCTATCAATTTTATCAATACCAAGACCCTTCAAAATCATCCTCTATCAAAACACCTCTTTACCCTAGATCTAGTAAGGGAAAAGGGTAAATCTCCTATCATCGATAGCTGGGATAATTGTCTTGGTAGTCTACCAAAGAAAGCCTTAACCCATCCTCAAGTCAAGGTTTATCTTTTTTAGATGTCAAAATATAAAAAACTTAGACTAAATACCCACTCTATTCTCAACACACAAAAGAATAAAGGACCAACACCTTTTGTATCATCTATGTCATCCATTTTAGGTTGTCATCCATCTTCCAAAGTTATTGTCCCTATCATAGGTTCTTCCATTCAAATGCATGGGAAAATAAAAAGTCTCCCTTCATTATTAACCACACCTCCATCTCAATATCCAACATCTTCTGCTAAAGGCCCATTAGAGAAATTTAAATAAAAGGTGCCTAAGGTCATCCTTATCATAAAAGCTAAATGTCAAGACTAAACAATCAATACTTTTCAAAAGAGATTACACAACCTATTACAAGACCAAAAAATGACTCTTTGAAAGGAACTTACACTATAATCTTAAAAAAATTGTTGGATACATCCCTAATTATGATACCACCTATATGACCTATTAACCCTCACCTCCAAAGACTTTCTTGGTATAGTATTTGAGAGATATGTGCATATCATAGAGTAGTTAGACATGATATAGAAAATTGTAATGCCCTTAACGTTGTGATCCAACAACTAGTCCAAGATGATGATCTATTAATTGATGGTCTAAATAATACGACTCCTAAGTCAAAATTTACCATCCCAAATATTCCACCTACCCAAAATCTTGCTAATCCTATAAGCAATGAAGAGTCAGTGGCTTCTTCAGACCCTCCATTATTACACATTGATATTGTCCATGTAGCCACCCACTCTCAAAATCAAAACCCCAATAAAGCTAAGGTTTCAATTATAAAAGCCTCTACCCCTAATACACCCAAAACATCTAGACAAAAGTCTAAAGTCTCTATTATAGGAACTACCCTGACTGAAACCAAGGAATTGGTATAAATCTCCATATTAAAACAACTCCACCAAATGCTTGTAAAAATGTCATTATATGTACTTATCAAAAACTCTCCACACCATCGACAAGCAATGATAGAATCTCTCTAGGCTATTGAGGTCTAGACAAATGAGCCTAAACCATTGTTATCATTTATAAGGGCCCTCTAAATGGTGTTGGTTGTTGGTTTCACTAATTTTAAGGTCATTCCATTATCACCTAAAGATTAAGATCCCCCACTTTTCATCACAACTCAAATAAACCAATCTCAGATTAAAAGAGTTATGATTGATAATGGGGCTATTATCAATATTATTTCTTCACATTATTTCTAATAGCTACAGCTACTAGAATCCATTGTTTCCTAGTCCCTAATAATTCTCCATGCATTTAATGACATGGTAGCACCCATAATAAGAATGGACATCATTCCCATTTGCATAGGTTGTCTCACCCTCCACAAACTCTTTTATGTCATAGAATGGAAATTCCAATATAACATTTTATTCGGACATTCATGGATTCATGTGATGTGATGTATTCCCTCCACCATCTATTAGTACCTTAATTTTGAACATGAAGGCTAGGTCTACATCATCCTTTCCAATCCTCAATGCTTCAAATCATGCAAATTCACTTTTTGACCAAGCAATGCCATAATACCCTCACCTAACACAATCTCATCTTCATCTTCTAATCAAGCCTTGACTAGCATTACTATTCCTGCTTCAAAAATACTAGCTCAAGATTCCATTGATTCTATGATGTAACATCTTTCAATGGGGGAATACTAGCTATTAACCCTTAACACATTACCCACTCCTAGAGAATAGGACTATCCTGACAAATAACCCATGTATCCACCCAACCTAGGTGAGCTCATCCCATTTGGGCCACCTTTCTTATGTACCCACTTGATACATGGTGGAATTGATCAAACCATCCCAAGGCCTAATAATGATACCCATGATAAACCCTTTACATCTAATTTCTCATTTCTCAATAAACCCTAGTTCACATAAACCTACCTTTAGCATTGTGCCTAGAAGAGCTTTGGCATGGGTAGATATGAGTAGGGTCCCCATGACATCGCATTAGGTGATTTAAGAAAACCACATAAAAAGCATGGCTTAGGATTTAAAAAATATTCTAAATCCTCTCTCAAATATATTATTCTACTATTTTTGGAAGAAGTGCAATCTTCATCATTCGATACCTCTTCCTTTCTAGTGACACTGTATCCATCCTTTCTAACTTTTTTTTAGTCAATTCAATCTCCATAAAACCACTCATCTTTCATCATAGTGATGAGACCTAAACCATCCCTTTAGCATATCCTAATTTAATAGGACATGATATGCTAATCATCCTCATTCTTCAATGTCAATATGATGAGTTAATCTTGACTCATTTGGGCATGAAAAACTCTTATCTACGTAATTCTCTTCCATCCAAAACATCTAGTTCTAATATTAATATCAAGTCTCAAGAAAACCCAAGGATTATTAAATTTATTAAAGCCTTAGATCCCCCAAAAAACTTGGATTTTACCACTTTTATATCAGACCATAGTGAGGAATTTGCCTAGTCTTATAGTGATATGCCTAGTATTAACCCCATAATCATTATCCATAATATCATCACCTTTCCTAATGCTAAGTTGGTAAAATAAAATCTCTATAAAATGCATCCCTATATCACACTCTTGGTAAAAGAAGTACAACACCTCTTATTTAATAAATTTATTCAACCTGTTGATTATCCTTAATGGATGTCCAACATCATTCCAATCACTAAGCTTATAGGGAGACTTCGCATGTATACTAACTTTCATGATTTAAATCTTGATTGTCCAAAAGATGATTTCCCTATACCTAACATCGACCAATAGTGGACCTAATAGCTGGCCATGAAATATTATCCCTTATGGATAGTCTTTTTCGTTATAATCAAATACTTATTTCACCAAAATATCAACATAAGACTACATTTATTACTCCTTGGGGGACCTTCTGGTATCATGTTATGCCCTTTGGTCTAAAAATGTAGGAGCCACCTATCAGTATGCCATGACTTATATATTTCTTGACATAATCCACAAAATTCTTGAATACTATGTAGATGACCTCCTTGGGAAGTCAAAATTCTACAAGGATCACCTATCTATACTTAAGGTTATATTTGATTATCTATTCTAGTATTGTGTGCATCTAAATCCAAAAAAGTGATTTTTTTTTGTCTTGATGGGTAAACTTATGGTCTTCATTATTTATATTTGAGGAATATAAGTGGATCCTCCTAAAATCAAGGCTATTATAAAAATGCCTCCTCCATCCAACCTTAAGCATCTTCATAGTTTACAAGACAAGCTCCAATCTATCCATAATTTTATCTCCCAACTCTCTAATTGGTGTCAACCTTTCCACCATCTATTAAATAAGGATAGTTTCTTTGTATGGGATTCTAATTGTCAAGAAGCCTTTAACACACTCAAAGACTATCTTTTATCACCTCTAGTCCTCATTCCACCTAAGGAGGGGAAACCTTTCTTCCTTTATATCTCAACTAAAAACCATGCTTTAGGTGTTATGCTTTCCCATTGAGATAAGCATCACAAGGAACAAGTTGTTAATTATACAAGTCATACCCTCATAGAATACAAAACATAGTATCTACATACTAAAAAACTATGCCTAACATTGGTTATTGTAGCCTCTAAGCTTCATCATTACATACTCAACCACAAGATGTATGTAATTATGACTATCAACCCCCTTAAATTCATACATTCTAAGCCTTATCAAAATCAATAAATGGCTAGATGGATTATGCTTCTAGCTACGTTTGATTTAGAATTTCTCCATAAAAATTTTGTTAAAGAATAAATTATTAATGATCAACTAGATGAATCACCTCTTAGTGACAAATGACCAATCAATTGTGAATTTCTTAATGAATCTATCTCATCCATTTCTCAATTAGTCTTAGAATATCAAATGACTCTATTCTTTGATGGGTCCAAATGTAAGCATGGAGGTGGCACAAGAATTATATTAATCCCTCTTCAAGGTATTCCCATGCCTTTATCTTTTAAATTAGACTTATATTGTACCAAAAACATGGTTGAATATGAAGCATTGATCATAGGCCTCTAAATTGCCCTTGCACTAGGAGTTAGATCCCTTCATATCTATGGTGATTCTTAGTTAGTAGTCAATCAAATTACTAGTATATATCAATGCAAGAATGATATCCTCCAAAGATATAATAACTTAGCTGTTTATCTCTTATCCACTTTCCAATGTTATGTCATCCAAAGTACTCCTAAATCAACTAATAAGTTTGTTGATACTATGGCATCTATTGCCTCTTTTATCCCATCGTCATCTCAGGAGTCCAAGTTATTTGTCCTTATCCATCAAGTTAACTAGCCTTCCTACATGAGAACTGATCTTTCATCTATCAATAATATCAAGGAAACCCTGAAGGAGCCATGGTATGGATAAATATTTACCTATTTGTCTACAAGACTATCTTCTCCCCAACTATCCAAAGGTGTTAGGTGTATCTTCTAATAGAAAGCCACCTGCTATACTATACTGGGGAGTGTTCTCTATAATCATGGTTTTAATGGAATTCTTCTTCATTATCTCCAAAAGCATGATACTACCTTACCTATCTAGGAAGTATATAACATGTCATGTGGTGTACACTTTAGTGGCCACATAATCACTAAAAAAATCTTATGTCTAGGTTACTATTGGCCCACTTTGAATCAAAATTATTGTGTATATGTTAAGAGGTCTGTAAAATGTTAGTAGCATGAAAAATTATCCCATGTCCTTAGTAAATCCTTGTAGGAAGCAAGGGACTTATGGCCATTCTCCCAATGGGTACTCAATCTTATAGAGCAAATCAACCCTAAGTCCTCTCAACATCATAGATTCATTATTACTGCTATAGAATACTTCACCAAGTGGGTGGAAAATATGCCACTTATCTTGACCAAGATAGAAAATATTATGGATTTTATCCATCATCACATTATCTATCATTTTGGAATTCCATATAAAATACTAATAGATAATGGAAAATCTTTCAAGAATAAGAAAGTCCAAGCACTATGTGACTCTTTTAAAATCAAATTAAGTTTTTTCTCACCTTATTATCCTTAGGCAAATGGTCAAGTAGAAGCATCTAATAAAACCCTAGTCAAAATCCTAACCAAATTCATCAATGAAGCTGGGAAGGATTGGCATCTTCTTATCCCTTTCACCTTATGGGCATATTGAACTAGTATTCAAACCCCTACAAGTGATATTCCCTTTTCTATAGTCTATGGTATGAAAGATATACTTCCTTTAGAATTACAAATTCCATCTCTTCATGTCTCCCTTAAATACATCATTTATGATGATGATTTTCATTAGTAACATTTATCCTAGTTTGAACTCTTAGATGAGAATCATACGATATCCCTTGATCACCTTTATATATATCACGAATGATTAAAATGAGAATATAATCAACATATAAGAGAATGAGAATTTAACATTGGAGACCTTGTACTTAAATAAAATCAACATGTCACTAATATGGAATGAAATAAAAGGGGTAAATTCACTCCTAATGATCTTGGACCATATGTCTTAACCCATAAATATAGATCTGGGGCATATCATTTGACCTCTCTTAATGGTAAACCAAAATGATAACCTCTTAATGCATTCCATATACATCCTTTCTATAGTTAATAGATATTTACTCATATTTTTTAGCTTATTTCAATTACTATCATATCCCCTTATCCCAAAATACCAAATAATGATATAAGAGTTATGTGATTATTTGGTAGTCACTATAACCTGAACCTTAAATATGAATACCTCAACTCTATAAATAACATTCTCTCATGGATAAGTTTCAACTTTAATGGGATAAACCCCAAATAATTATTTCCCTTATTTATTAAAGGTTATTAATTTTTTAAGATAATACAATCACCTCATGTAATGAACTCATGAAAACTATCCTAAGGTATCTTTCTATGCCAACTTCCATTACTATCTTTGGGATCCAAAATCAAGTAAGTAGTGAAAATCAAAAGTATCAAAATGGGCTAAATAAATAGACTGATCCCTTGAAGGATAGTTGTGATCAAATATATAAAGGCAACTAATAGACTGATCCCTTGAAGGATAATTATTTAAAAACATCAAAATGTAGACCACTCCCTTAAAGGATGGCTACTAAGAAAAAAACTTCTCATATTGATTAGTTTTCAAATCATGCCACTTAAAAGCCTTAAAAAGTAGCAAAGAAATAAAATAAATTTTCAAAATCAATATCCCAAGAAAGCTTCATGTATCAATTATCTTTCTAATTGTATGCTTCCTATATTGATCAGTCTACCCATTGGCATAAAAATGATCCCTAAAACATAAACCCTGATTTTGAAATATGATGTGAAGAAGTTTATCTCTAAAGAAATCTATCCCCCATCCCACCAAAAGCATATAATCCTAATAAATAACTATAGTCAAAGTTATAACTAACCAAGGTTATGTTAATATCTATTATCATCTAGCTAAGGATGCATAGGCCATGTGTATGAGAGATTCTCTTTTGGTTATGGTCTAAGTCAATACCGAGCAAATACATAATCTCTAATCACTAAAATCCATAAGTCCATAGCCATAAAGCATTAAAAGATATCTATAATCCATAATCATCATTAATCATAAATACATAATCTATTTGCATTCAATCATCTAAGAAACCATAAACATCCATAAGGTTAATAATGGTCTATATCAAAAAGTAGCATAATCCATTAGTAAAATCCCATCTCATTATATAACATTCAAAATAACATGCAAAATCCATAATCCATAAGCATCTATAACATATATAATAGAAATGATCAAAATTAAAATACATAGCATCTAAATCTATAATCCATCACATCAATAATCCATAAGATCATTACATATCCATAGATATCAGTAAATCCGTAAACAAACATACTCAATCCACCTATAAACATAAGTAATGTCTATATATATATACATCAAGTGTCTATACAAATGTCATAACATGAATGAGGTGGGTCTCTCAACCTATATAATATAATCTACTCAGTAAAATCAATCCTACTAAGGTGAATACTATCACCTCCCCCATCATACCCTCTTCAGCTCACTACTCTCCCTATACTAGTAGTCCCTCCAGGGGTCCTTCGTGATCTGTTATGACTAGCCATGTATGAATAAAATTGAGGAACATTTGGTAGCCACCTCTGTACTACATTCTCATAATATCTCATCTTAGAAATGTATGAATAAAATTGAGGAACATTTGGTATCCACCTCTGTACTACATTCTCATAAAATCTCATCTTAGAAATCAAATCCCTATACCTTTGTAGTGGTACCATATCTATAGGAGTAGTGCTTGATCTTACAATATCTAGGGCTAGTCTCTCTACCAAAGTAGATCTCATCCACTCTAGCTCTACTCAGTACCTATCTAACTCCTATATAACCTAGTCATGTTAATGTATCAAGCTATCAAGATCACCTTGTAATGTGGAAATCTGATCCTATAAAGTATCATGGGTTGTTCATGCCTCTTGTAGCTCTACCCCTAGACAAGCCTCAATGTGTCTCTCTTAATGACAACTATAGAAATATCTATAGGATCATATATGGGGGCATCATGTAATGTTACCTCATCCATGTATGCACTAAGGACATCATACTTAGCCTCTCCTCTATCCTCACCCTCATCCCTCACCTCCTTAATGACTACCTCCTATTGAGGTCTCATTATTCTCTCCTGTCTCCTCATTATCTCAACTACAAACCAAGCTATGTAGTCATTAGTGTAGCCAATGTCATCTAGGTTAATATCTATAGGCTCCTCATATGACCCCATTGAAACCACTATAGTATTAGGGTTAGGCCAATCTAGCTCTGTATCATCCCATCTATACAAGCATGGGGCTAATGGAACATCTTGTAATAACCCAAACTAATGACATACCCTATCAAAAGAGAATATCTTAATGTGCTCAATCCATCATCCATGTACCCATATCTCCTAGGCAACATCCCTTGTCTCCACATCTAAAATAAGACACACTAGGAAGAATACATAAGGTCTCTAAATAATATCCCCCATTTGCAAGCTACTAAAACCCTATCTATAGTGCACTAAATCATGCACTACCCTATTTATATAAAGAATGAATAGGTCTTCCTTCCACCAAAGGAATCCTACACTATAGAACATGTCCCTAAATCTGATCCATGGGGTCCTTATGGGGTGAATCACATGAATATGCTCATACAGCTAGAAATGTAATACAAATGTGATATCAAAACCTGATTGGTGCTCAGTATGCCATCCCCACAACTCCCTATATATCTATCCCAATAGTGTGGGTACCCAAAAAATATATTCTTGAGCTCATCCACGTCTACTATAATGTTATTAAAACTCCATGGTAGTCACCCTCCCATAGAATTAGGTAGCACATAATAGGTCAATGAAAACATCATCATCATAAGCACTAGTCTCTCCTCAAGGTCCTAGTCATACAATGGATAGAATAATAACCCACCAAAAAATAATCTAATATCCAATGCATCCTCACCATATAGTCATGATGGCATCATCTCTCACCTAGATTCATCAATAGTGTACATAGAGGCTCCCAAATTGATAGTCATAAAATTTAATGGATGTTCTTTGTCATAATAATCATCTTACTGGTCGATAATTAGAAAGTGTTGGTGGTATAATCCCACTACTCTAGAAAAGACACTATCATACTAATGTCTTGATGGACATGGTGATAATGGTGAATCCTTCCAACTCCTACAACCTCTAGATGGGCCTAGTCCTCATCACTCATAAACTCTCACAACTGCTCCAATAGTGGAGGGACCTTATCCCTCATCATCAATATCTCTTGTACCTATCAGAAATATCTTTTTGGTCGATCAAAATCCTAGGTTTTCTATTATCAAACATTTATTGTGGATTTATATCAATCCTCTAAAGATCAATGATGATTTAAACAAATCAATAATAGTCCTTCTGGATCATGGTCGATCCACATGAAACATGTCGATCCTATTAGATCATCATCGATTCCCTCCCATACAAAATTCCCCCTTAGGCCAAAATTTTTTAACCTACCCTCCCTCCTTAAAAATTTCCAAAAAAAAATATCTTAATCAAAAACAAAAACATCAAATTTCACCAAAAATAAATTATGCCTACCTTGGAGTGAAGTCATCATTGTCGTCATCCTCTCCCACTTGCCTCCATCATCTCTCATGCATAATTAAAAGGTTAAAAAATGTCAAGTTTTTCTCTCAAATTTTTGTTTAATTGATAACCAAATGAGCCTTATGACACATTAAATGCCTATTCATAGCCTTTTCATTGATCGATGTCAATTAATTTAATCAATGTTGATTACTATAAATTGGTATCAACTATTTTGGATCGATGTTGATTGCCATGTTTTATTTAGAGTTTTGCACTTATAGACCATTTTATATTCTCCCATTTTGGCTCCAAAGCCCCATCTTATTTCCTTTGTTATAGCTATCACATTTTTATGTCATATTACCCTTTAGATTTGAGGATTTTGACCTTTGTCAGTTCTCCAATATCCTTAAGGTGTAAGGAACAAACAAATAAGAAATTACACTTCGAATTCTGGACCTCAACATCCTGCTGCTCATGGTGTTCCACGATCAGTATCAGAAATGGATGGAGAAGTGGTGGAACATGTGGAACCACATATTGGATCACTCCATAGAGGCACAGAGACTTTTTTTTTGGTATCTTGCCATTATAATATCCTGAGGATCTATTTTGTCCCAATAACACTCATCTATAGGTAACACATACACCATACACACACCATATTATATGGTCATCCATCCCTATCCTTTGGTCTCTTGCTAGCCTATAATTAAGCCAACCTATTTTAGTTATGACATTTAGTTACTCGATTAGGTTTTTGGGGCATTACTGCGTGCATCACTTTTTATCCCATTAAGTGAAACCTTAGAACTTCCTTGAACATTCCATACTTCTACCTATTCTTTGTTATCTTCTACTTGTCTATTTCCACTCATCCAAATTTGTTTTTACCTTCCATATTTTTTAAACCTATCATCCATTCTATCTCACTTATCGACACCTAGTTTGAGGGGGGATACCACCTCACAATAAACTTGGGGCATTAGGCTCCTTATAGTTTTTGTCTCATAGCATGTTATTGCATACCACTCCATAAAAAGGGGTACATGTAAACATTAGTTTTATACATCCTTATTTATTAACATGGTGCATCATCATGTTATCATTTCATCTCTAACATAATGTCCCCCATTCATAATTATTTGAAATAATTACATTCACCTCACCTATTTAATTTTACCATATGAGTTAATTAAGTTATTACTACATTAAAATAATAATTAATCATATTTACCATCCCTAACCACAAATTCATAAAATAAAAACAAAACCCATCCAACCTCCAAACAAACTCATCCCATGGTAGAACAATTCAACAACTTTGAAGTTGATTAAAACCATTTTTTTACCCCTGTAAACAACCCTTTTAAATGGCCTAAGGATTAAATTCACCCATTTTATAAAATCAAAATCAATTCTTCTAGATTGACATTGATCTACTTGAAATGACATCGATTCATAAATATACAACAAGCCTGCATGGCTCGAGATGGCATTTTTGGACGTCAAAACTCTGTTAGAATTATCTTGGAACCTAAGTACATAGATTATCAACATTTTAATACCTTTTAGAACCTATGTTCATGAGATCACAAAAATATTTTGAAGGTTTTTAAGATTACTTTTTCAATATTCTTTATCTATGTGTTTTCAACCATCTAAGGTTAGTTTTACATGTTAATTTTCTCACATTTAAATTTTACAGTCTTTTGTACCTCTGTTTCATTGCTTACATTCAATTTTCATCATTTTATCAATATTTTAAGTTGTTATTATCTTTTATTTTTATAGTTTAGCATTTTACTCAAAATTGATGTTGATCTATTTGAATTGGTGTCCATCTTATAGGATTTCCATCGATCCCTACTTAATTGTTAAAATAGCCCTAAAGTCTATTTTCATAAGATTCATAATCCTCAAAACTCGTTAAAATATACATTTTGTTTTCTAAAAATCTATCTTTTACATGTAAATGACTCTACCCAGATTAGCACATGATATTTTTAACATATTTGATTCCCCCATTGTCCAACAACCTTTATTCACTGATCAAAATGACATTACATTAGAATTAGGTCTTTGTAATATGGTTTTCACACCTAATCCAAAAAGTATTAATGAATAATTGGCTATAATTCAAGAAGATGTTGATATAGCTACAAAATTCTAGGATGATTACTTTGATCACATCAATCTTGTTATTGATTAGATATCTTTGGTGTTGTCTATTTGGATCCTATCCATATATATCTTTGTAATTTCATGTTTATTTATAAACTTGAATGTTAAATGTGGGATGACATCCACCTATGGAAGTATATCACTTCTTGGGATTGGTTTCTTACTAGGTAGCCCATTCATCTTTCTATTCATCCATTTTTTTGTTAGTGTGATTTGTAGGTCATTCCTCCCTAGCCAAAGAGGATTTCCCATAAGATTGATCAATGGTGTGCAACAAATCTCCATCTCCAGGTAATATTTAAAACCCTACATTTACTTTTCTTTTAGTAGTTAATTAGACCACATTGGAAAAAGTGAAAAAAATACTAAAACATAAGGTGTAACTTGGTTACTAACATAGACCTCATTACAACCCTCACAAGAAAAAAACTATGAACTATCCCTCCAACACCTTCGTAAATGTGTTTAGCATAATTTAAGGTTCATTTCAAAATTTAAGGTTTTCATATAATTCTAGGTTTCAATTTCTCACTCCATATGTCTGATTTATTAACTCCAAATGTCTTGTCCTATTGAGTATGTGAGTAGGCATGCCTAGGTTATTCATATGTCATCTTGAGTATGAATCAATAGTCTATTTTAACCTCTCAAGGAACATTTTATACCTAATGGTATCATTAAGAAAACCCACCTCATAATAGGCTCTAAATTCTAAGTGAAAACTCCATAAAGCCCTATTCTACCCAAGCCTAAAATATGGAAACTAGATCAGATGCTCTATAATATTATCAAGAGCCATTGAAAATGTGATGGAAGAATTTGTTCAAGTGTGGCTGCCATCCAAATGTTATAATAAAGCTTAGGAGGCCAACTCAGAACCAATTTTCAAAGGGTTCCTTTGGACCACATACTACTAAATCTTAAGAATGCAAAGAAGGGCCATAGACTATGAATACATATATCTTAAAAGAGTGTGACTTTGGTTCAAAACAAGCCAATATATTTCCAATCATAATTTGGAAGCACTCTTATAGCTCATGAACCTATTTAAATATCTTATGATAGTCAACATATCTAAACCATCTACCTATATGACTGTAGGTAGTATGCCATTAATATTGATCATGAGGTGATGTGGGAACATGGAGGAGATAACTCAAATAGAGAGGTAGTGTATAGAATTCATGGCCTTGAAAAGTAAATGAACTTGAAAGGATGACTGAGCAAGCTCACTTAGGTATGATTAGTGGCCTAAATGCATTCAAACATACCTATCTAGTCAATATGACTAATTGATAGCATGGTTGCTAATGGTTAGATCATTCCCCCTATGTGTATGGTCAAGCTTGAAACTTGTATGGCCTAGGTTAAATGCTCAGTACACATAGACCTAAGCACTTGATTATGTGAGTAAGATATGATAGTAGATTTAGGGAGGACAAGCCTCAAAGGCTATGGTTAAATATTGAAATGTGTTCCCTAAGCCCTAACTCCATCACTATAATGAACTAAAAGAGACTACTTAGATCTTCATCACTAACTATTTAAAGCATTTGCACTAGATGGTGACGGTTAAAGTAGAATTAAGAGAGAAGGGAGTTGAGATGATAGTTGAGGTAGATAAGGTCAAGTGAAAAGAGTATAAATCATATATACAAGGGTGATGTAGAGATGTTGGAGCCACATACACATGTATAGGTGGCTTAAGGTCCTAAAACCTAGTCTAAGCCTATAAGTCCTAAAGTCCTCCTTGAACCCTCAAGACCCTAACTTCACCTTATTTCATATCTAACCCCCCCAAAAATAGACTTAATGTAATGATAAGGTGTATGAGGATGTTTTAGACCCTAAGGAGGATGATTCAAATAAAGGAATACAAGGAAAATTCAAATTTAGTCTTAACATACCTCTCAAGCTCTACTATCCTAAATAACCATGTTGAGCTACCAACTCAAGCACTCATATATCTCACATGGAAAGGTGACTCAGACTTAGTGTTATTAGAAGGATTTGAGGACACCTATGAAATTGATATATATGGAGGAAATATTTAGATTTAGGAGCCTAATTTTATAGATAAACCTTAACACTATAACCTACAGGCCACCAACTTTCACTCATATCTCATTGTAGAGTCTACATGGGACCAAGAAATATTTAATAAATTTGAATAGTTTTATGGGATATACATCAATAGAAAAAGTTTTTGGTTTAGGGGCCTATATTCTATGAACCATCGTTAAGATGGTAGGCCACCAAAAGCCTCTTTAAACCCTGATTATGACTTGATGAGAAAATTACACCCTTAAACACTTCCAAATGATATTTTTGGGTCTTGAAACAATCTTAATGATCTCTCTTGGTCAAATGGGCACCTAATTAATCTATTAGTTGGCATGTGAAGGGTATATATTGTATGGATCAAACCTAAAAGAGCTATGTTAAGCCTATATGCAAGATATTGAAAAGGGTCTAAACATTGTATACATTTATGAGGAGGGAGAGGGATCCATGGGTCTCAAAATGTTACATAATGGCCACCTATAGGGGTTTCCATGTCTGATAATGACTCATAGACATGCCTATGTGTCTAGGTAAAAGGTTGTGTGCACATAAGGAAGAGGTAAGTGGCTTACCCTTGTTAATATAGATTATTTAAGGCTATAAGGGATGAATTACATACCAGAAAGTGTGGCCAAATGCTTCATAGCTCTATTTTGGAGACAAAACTCATAAATTCTGCCTTTAGGCCTGGTGGCCTAATACCTCTCTTGAGGTAGTTCTACTTGAAAACTATAATAGGGGATAAAATAGGGTTAGATAACAACTTAGGCCATAATGGAGATGTTTTTCAATGAGTTTTAGGTGTGTTATTAATACTATTTTGTAGAGGAAGGATCAAAATTAGTCACTATGGCCCAAAAATGCCTTGAGACTGCACATAATGCATAATTCTCACTTGAGGAGCAATTTGATGAAATCATAATGATACAAAATAGTTGCACGGGGTCCTATTAATTTTGATAAATTTTATGGTCCTTGTATAGAAGAGATCAATGTCATTGGTTCATAGGTTAAGCACCTAACCTTTATGAACCATTGTTAGGAATCCAAACCCCCTTAAACTCCCTAAAACCCTAATAGTGACCCAATAAAGAATATATTGATGAATTTTCATCTAAATACATTGGTATGGCTTGGTAAAAACTTTTCTCTCATATTAAACTCTCAAGATATCCCATCAATGGTACTGATCTATATGAACTATTGTATAGACACCCTAAAAACATTGTTTTTGAAAGGTTTAATGATGTTTCTAGGGAAAAAAACTTGATGGAGGATTGAATATCACTGAATAAGGTAATGAGAGGTATATTTTACCCTCTAAAATCATGAATCACTTATAATTCTTCATGTAAATACTCAATAGGTTTGTGCTAAATATGTAGTCTAGATGTGTTAAAAGGAGGTGATCTAGTCACCTAAGTAAGGTAGAGTTATAGGTGTGAGACACTTGGGAATCATATATAATGGTATGGTATGTTTATTCCATTTTTAAATAGGCTCATTCAATCATCTTGAAGTTTTCATTCAATCCTCATATCCATCCAAGTAATTAGTCAGTAGACTAGGCTAATTGTCTAATAGGCCTCCTTAATTAATAAAGGGAGATGTTCATGGGTGTAGAGGGATAATATGGAGTAAATGCATGGTCATTAAGATTTTTTAACTCCCTCATGATGTAATAAAACCCATTTCTTATCTATCATGAAGGTTGTGGAAGATTTCAAAGTCATATTAGCATGCAAGAGGGAGGTAGATACTAAATGCATCATGAAGGGGGCCTAATTAAACCACTTCAACACTTTGTAATAGTCATGAGAAGGAATTAACCAGGATTGGCATGCACATACTCTTTATGGGGTCAAAATTAGCCAAAAATATACATAAATACCCCAAAAGGCTCATTAAAGGCCACTCATCATGAAGGTAATGCATATAAAAGGAATGGATGACTACTTGTAACTACTAATTAAAGGAATTATGGTTATTCGTGACCTATTCATTCTATTTACATGACACATTATCTCTAAATCTTCTTTATTCTTCTATAAGCTTAGGTTCTTAGGCCATTTTATCTATTCCTTGATTGGGTATGATGAAACTCTTCCCAAATTTTATCTTGCAAACCTTTTTAAATAAAAAAAGGACTAATTTTAGGTTTCTTTACTAGTATTAGTGTGTATATGATTGTTTATTTTCATAAGTGTGAAGTTTCATTCTCATTTATAGGTCTTTTCCCTCACCTATTTGTTATAATTTTATCCTATGCAGTTCATGTGATGTGTCAAAGTGTTGGTAGTTGTGCTTGAAGATAAATTTGGTTTATAGTGTCTTAAACAGGCCTTTGATCCATTGCCTTCAAGTTGTAGGCATCCATAATAGCCTTCACATGAAATACTTATGCTTAAGATCTCAATATAAATCTTGTTATAGTCATTAGACCCTACTTGGTTCATAAAGTGTTGATTCAAGATCAGTTAGAGTGGATAAGTCAATATTGGTGCATCACATCATTTGGTTAGTCTTCTTTATGCATTTCTCTACCTCTTTTCACCCCAAAAAATTAGTAGGTCTTAGTAAGTGAGCTCAAATTTATGCACTAAGGGATCTATCCCTATAAACTAAAGGTTTATTCCTCTTATAGGTCACCCATAGCCTTTGGACTAATCCCATGTTACCCCAAACTTTGAGAGGTCTTAACACCCTCCACCTAGGGTATAGTTTAGAGTGTTAATAGTTATGATGACATCAATCTATAATTATGATCTCGGTTCCCTTGATGATGAAGAGTTATCTATTTTCCCCTTTTATAATCATTCACTTTGTCATAATGTCTTCTTGGTCATACTTATATCATGGGGCATATTTTCTAGTGTTATATTTCAATCAGATTGTTTAGACTATGATGAGCCTTATTAAAACAATGATGGATTTCCAATATATTGCATTGATTATATCACCTACATAATCATATAATAATCATATTCCTCCAATCATTAAGTTAATCATCCCAATCCACTCATCTAAAATCTAATCACTTATCTTAGTCCTAATGTCTAACATTTAATTCACATCTTGTATCTATAAAAGACCATTTCTAGTATCCATCATCATCATCATCATCTAGTCTATCTTGTCATATGTCATCTAGTCTAAACTAAATTGGCTTGAGGTCTTTTAAAAATATTTAAGCATCACTCAAACACATGGTGTGCTTGAGGTTAGATCAGCCACTCTCCCCTCTTTCCACATCATTTCCCATCACATCTCTCTTGTCTTTCCTCATTCTCACATCTTGCATCAGTCAAATTCATAATCTATAATATCAATCATTAATAAATTGATCTATTGATAAATCACCATCTCCATAATCATGTTTTTTATATTTTTTTCAATCACCTGCACCTATCAATTGGGACCAACAAGTTATAATATCCATGTTTTATTCCATCAGGTGTCCATTATCACTTATTGGTTAGTTAATTATTTAAATATTATGGTTTCCTCCCTTGATTAGTGCATGACTGGGACCATAAATTTATTATCATTTCTTGTTCCCTTACATGTGTCCTTGTTAGGGGCATATTTAATAATTAATCACTTTGTGGGTAATTTATTTAATTGCATTGTAGTCCAATTCTACCCATTCATTAGATTTCTCAACCTTAAATTTGAGATAAAATCATCATTAATCTTGTCAAATAATTATCTTATTTTAGCCTACAACTCTCCCTTACATGCATCCTTTCTAAGGATATATAGAAACATTGCATCCTTTTGTCCTTTAATGTTATGCTTGATTCCCCCTTTGGATGTGTTGACAATCATGAAAAAATAATTTCCACTCCCTATTCATATGTATTTTCTAGGGGCATCATTAATTTGTAGCTCACTATATAGGTTTAATTCATTTTCTTAATCATTTATCTTACATCCCATCCCCTTGTCTATTGATCACATCCCACCTCTCATTTCCTCTTTCAAGTGGCCATCTATCTCAGTCTTCCCTACATGTCCCCTTGAAGGGGCATCATACCCACTAACATCATTTATTAACATTCAATCATGAGTGTCTTTATTATTTTGAAGAACAATACCCCTTCAACTTAGTCCACTCATAATCCCTTTTTAAAGAAGGGTAAAATGTATACATCTAAATTTTATTGCTTTATTTATCATCACTAATATTACTATTAGTTAACACTAATTTCACCTATTTCATTTAATCTAATTTATCTCTTTTAATTCCATCCTAATATAACCCTTTCTAGTCATTTATCTAACATCCCCCTTCATTCTTATCCATCCACTAACCTTATTCCTACCCCAAAAATAAATTAATCCACCTAGTTCCCTATTATCCACTAACTATTCCCACTTAACCATTATATTTGAATTTATACAATCTTACATACCCTAGCCTATTCCTAGGCTCTCCTACATCCCTAGTCCCTAATCAAATATCTAATCATTTACTAATCATACTTATCCTCCTAAAATATTCTAGAATTATCTAATTCTAAAATCTTCTCCATATTATACATCCTCTCTAGAAGCTTTTAATTCTAGAGGTTTCCAAGAAATTTTTAATTCCTTTTAATTCTCCCTCTCCCCTTTATTTAAATCTACCACCCCTCCATTTCTAAACTAATTAGTGAATCCACAAAAGATCTTCCATAGTATTCATACTTTCTTGCATCCACCTTAGGATCTAAGAAGTCATTAATCCTTTCATCTTCAATCCAATCATCAATCAAATCAGGAAGTAATACAAAATCCTTGAAGAATCAGTTTGAAGATCTTTGAGGAAATCCAAATAGGAGAAAAATGATGGTAAGGCTTATCTTGTAATTTTGATTACTTCCATAATTCTATCCCTTTGATGTTTTTGTGAATTTTGGATTAATTTGTTTTTTTAATTATATTAGATCCACAACTAAAAATTACAAGCATATATTAGTGACAAATTAAAAATAGTTATAGTTGCCTTCCAGGACACATATCAAATATTTTGGCATTTTGAAAAATATCTTGTAAATATTTTCTATATATCACACTTAATTAATTAGCTACTAAATCTTTTCTCTAGTTTGAGTATTATCCAAGGGATATAGTGGTGTGTGTTCTCCTCCCTACATCCTAGTAGCTAGTCTTAGAGGATCAAAAACCACTAACAAACCCTAACATTTTTAATTTTTTACAAGAAACATGATGTGTAAGTGATTCCTACACATTTTCCATAGTCTTTGAAAGATTTTGACCATGGATTTCACCACCATGCACAAATCCACACTCCATGTAGAGTCTAAATAAAAGGGAGAGTTGTCATTAGGCTAAGAGGTTTACCCCACATAAGTGTTTTATGAAAGGAAAGAGTTAATTATTTGACCCAAGTATTATAAAAAAACCTTTATAGAGTTAGGCCCCACATACCTAGTGTATATTAGGGATGCCCTTAGAGAACATGTATAGCTTAGTATAGGACCATCGACCATAATAGGTGACTTACTGCTAGAGTTAGTATCAATTCCCAAGTGACTATAATTTACAAATAGGTTTGAGAGGTTTTGGGATATTATTTATGCTTCACCATCCTACAACCTCACTGGTGAAGCCTTTTTATGGCATAGTCATTAGGTTACACGCCCATGGGTTTACTAATCATAGGATTATGGTTTGATTGTATTAGGGTGTGTTGTGATAGATCAGTGTTGTTTATGAGTTGATCCAGCCTTTCACCCAAAGCTATACAGGGCTATATAGGATTTTTATATCATCATCTTGTATATGCCATCCATATTTCTACCTTGTACATTCCTAGTCTTCTTTTAAAACCTTATCTACATCACCTAGCATCATATCTTGTATATCCTTTATCTAATCTTGTACATCCTTAATCTCATCTATATTTTACACCCTATCATCCCATCTCAGACACATTTTAACCACATCCACCTCATCTAGTCTTACCCCATCTAGATAAACCCCATCTTACTTCATCTTGCCTTTTTATCCCACAACACATCTTTATTATATTTTAGGTCACATACTTATCCAAATCATCCTCATCACACCCCCAATAATAATTACATAATCACCCTTATCCCTATAATCATATATCCTTCCATTTATTATTGTCTACCCTTCATCACATAATCTTATACTTATACCACCTTAAGAAAATTAGACTAATCCTCGAGCTAGTCATTTTGTCCATTCCTCCATTACATTTCAATTTATTGTATTTCATATTTAGTCAATACCCTATAACTATATGTCACTTTCTCAATTTCAATCTAACATCTATTCATCCTTAATCCAATCATTTATAATCTATTAATCATGCCTATTTATAACTACCACCCATCTAATCATCATCTTATTAGTTTGAATCTAAGCATTATTAAAATACCCATCCTTTTGTTATCTTAAAACTAGGCATTGTCAATAGATCATTAGAACCTAGCATACTATAAATTTTAAACCTAATCCCAACCTAATATCTTAATCCATTTAGTCTATCTCATCTTCATCATCACCTATCATACTAGCTCAATGATTTAGACTTACTTTGTCCAAGGATCATATTTTACCCAAGGCTTAATCTACATTCACATTAAACCCCCTTTTTAATTTTTATACATTTCATCCATCACCCATTTATCATCTACCTATATGGATTTAAACCTAGTTCTTATATAATAATACCTATTTTCCAACAAAGATGAGATTCCTTTGTAGGCCCTAGAAATGGTTGCCCGCCTACCTGTAAACCTTAATCCCATCAATCCTACTTAATGTCCCATGTACTTACCCATCAATAATAACCATTTACACATATCCCACATGTTATCCCACCATGGTCAACCCCATTTTCCATTCATCATAACCATAGTCATAACACCTCTCCATATACAAGTGATGAGGTCACCTTACTTCATAAGTATATCTTGGCCAACAAGGATGAGTAATTTTTGTGAATATTAGAGATGGGTTCCCAGATTACCAATGATGTAATACTATTTTAAATCCTTGAGATGGGTTCCTAACTCCTCAAATGCCTTGAACCCATTTAACTAACCTTATGCCTAGTTTATACCCATCCAAAGTCAAATCATCTAGCACAAATCCTCCATCCTAATAGCAAATAGAAACCTAGCTTATCGACTTCATCTAATTCTTGTTCATATCATAAATAATCTCACACACCACCATCCCCAAATATCATGACATTACCATCACATTCTTTCACTCTTAAGTCCAACATTTCCACATCCAACACTAAAGAGAAGCAATATACCCCTCTCTGAATATCTTTATAAGCCCTATTTCAGAAACTAAGGTCCATAGTTATGATTTTCCACCTAAATACAAGACCTATAGATTTTTCTAAATATATTCCCTCATGGTATCAAATATAAAAATTTATCCTATACCATAAACTCCTCAATAATTATATTAATAGATATCACCATTTAAAGACTATATTCAAAACTTAATTGATAATGATGACATTGAAATTGAGGGAGGATCTAATGTCCACAATTAGGAGTGTGTAAAAATGGCTATTCCAAGAAGTTCTTCACAAGTATTATAAATCCTCTTCCCTCCTCAACCATGGTCATGACCTTAACCCTTACCAAACCACAACCACTCCTGATCAAACCATCCATATATCCCATTCACATCAAATCCCCCATCCTCACAAATCCATTAAGCCTAAAACATACATTAACAAACCCAAAATGTGAAAGCTAATTACATACAATGATGTTATACAAAAGGCCCTATATATGGATACTATCATAAAATCATCTATGGGATACATCATCTCATCAACATTATTGTTAGAGTTATCATCAAAATGGTCATCTACATTAGGATCATGTTCGACATCAACATATGAATCAGAACCCATGTCAAAAGCATCATCCCTTTAAACTAATGAAAGTCATGCCAACACCTATCTCTTTGAGGATGCCTCTCATTTGAATGTTAAATAGTCAGAAGGCATGATTCTTGATCCATATTAGGATGATTCCTAGATGTTTTATCAGTTTAAGATCATCAATTTGGGTATGAATTTACTATAGATGCTAATTCTACAAAGATTGTTAGCAATAATTTTGAGATTCATGAGGACACTTTCTCTGACATTAAGGATAGGTCTCCTAGTATCTCTTATGAATACTATGCTACACATTATCCCCTTAATCCACCCCTTTAATCACACATCTAAAATCATCCCCCTCCCATTAACAATCCCTCCATCCCAATCCTTGATTGGAATGAATAGGAACATAGATCATTGGATTATCTTCACAATGCAATGTCATGTGCTGAATCTATAAGGATCTAAGTTAATAATCAATTAATAAATTTAAATACTCAAGTTATCTCTACTGTAAAAATCATCAATCAAATTCAAGAAGAGTTTCATAATTGGATATTAAACATCATCCCTTAGTAAACATATATTTGATGTACTATGAGAACACAAAATTTGAACTAATCATCATCTATCAAGTCAAATATCAAAATCCCTATAGTTAAATCCAACTAAAATCACTATGGGAAATAAAAATCCAAGTCCAAAATTAATTAATCAAAAATCTTTCAAAAGTAATAGAAATATGGCTAAAAATCCTGCTAATATTTAGATCAAAGAGAAAGAAAGTCAAAATGTCTTAGATCCCTTAATATCCTATAACATGTATCACCAATCAAAAATTCCCCCTTCACCATATCTAATGGTGTATGAAATTATTCAACCCCCATTCCCACTCCCCTTCTAGTCACATTATCCACCATAACCACATCACTCATTCATATCCTATATCCCATCATCAAAATCAAAACATAATCCCATCCATTCCTTACCTCAAATCCCTAAGAGGAATCATCTCTTCTAGGGGTTATAAAGACACTTGGTTGAGATGTCTGGACCTAATCAAGAATCAATAAAATTCATAAGGACATCAATGAATTTAGCATCAGCCACATGGTCTTAGCATCACACATCTCTAGAACATGTGTCAGTTAAAAGACCATGAAAGTGTCAACATTCCTACATCTCTCATCCATATCCAATAAATTGAGATGCTAAAAGTCAAAAAAACTAAAAAAATAATTCGTACAATGGTGAAAACCAATCTTCTAGTGTCTTGGGCAAGTACCATGATGAAAATTTGTTTATGGCATCATGGTAAAATAATCTATTGTTTACATTATGTCTCAACACTTAGGGGCAAATCCACTTCATGTCATTCTTATCTATCCTATCCCTCGATCCAATTTTCCTATCCATAATATACCACCATATCTTTTAATCTTAGCCTTTGTAATTACATGGAATATGTCTTGAGAAATGTTCTAAAGTCATCTTGGCATATTCTCTACTTGACACTTGGGAAGCTATACATTTGGTTCCCTCATGATGTAATCATTGGCAATATCTAGTGCATTCTTCCTTATCCCATTTTCAATGTCACCCTCATCATTTGGTCATCCCATCCATCATTCCATCCATTCTTATCTTGTTTGCTTGTCTTGGTATTTAATTTTCTAGTAACCCCATTTTTATAGTGTAAAGACATATCCTAAAAGACCTAAAAAATGAAATATTCCTAAAACCCCTAAAATTTATAAAATCCAAAAAACATATAAGGTGTCTTGTCTTATTTCATCTTGTCATATGTTCTATGTATCCCAATCATTTTATCCTAGTCCTTTTTATCTGTCCATCTCATTGTCATCGTACCTTATCTTATGCCCTAAATCTCCTTATTGTCATGTCTTTTATCTTGTCATATGTCATCTTATCATATGACCTAAATATCCTAGTCATCTTATCTAATGTCTTTGTCATGTTATCATCTTGTCTTGACTAATATCCTAGTTTTCTTATTATCTTGTCATGTATACTAATGGTCTATCCCTAGTGTACTCCAATTCCATACATTGTCTAGGTTCTTATCCTTAAATTCACATCATTATCATCATGATCACATTTTCCAACTCATCACCTAATCAATCATCTCATTGACTCTCATTAGGACAATTAGACAAGACACAATGACATTGCATGTAGATACTTGTGTGTTTTTTCTCTTTTTTATTTGACTCATTTGAATCATGTATGTATATGCCCATCTATTTTGGTTATTTGTCTATTTTTATTTTTAGACTTGAAACATGTCTTTTTTGTCTATTGGGCAATGAAAGAGGATGTTATGATGACATTAAAGCTACAATGATGATTTAGGTGCCCTCGATGATGAAAAGTTCTCTATTTTCCCCTTTTATAATCATGTAATTTTTCACAATGTCTTCTTGGTCATACTTATATCATAGGTCAAATTTTCTAGTGTTATATTTCAATCAGATTGTTTAGAATATAATGAGCCTTATTACATAAATGATGTCTTGATAATGGGCTGAACTTATCATCCTCTATCACCTACTTACTCTTCTAATCATCATATTCATCCCATAATCAAGTTAATCTTCCCAATCCACTCATCTAAAATCCAATCACTTCTCTTAGTCCTAATGTCTAACACTTAATTATAATCCTCTATCTAAAAACTAACATGTCTAACATCCATCATCATCATCATCCTCCTCCTCTAGTCTATCTTGTCATATGTCATCTAATCTAAACTACAGTTGCCTAAGGTATTTTTAGACTATGTAAATATCACTTAAACACATGGTATGCTTGAGGTTAGCTTGACCACTCTCCCCTCTTTCCACATAGTTTTCCATCACATCTCTCTTATCCTTCCTCATCCTCACATATCGCATCATTCAAAGCCTTTAGCTATAATATCAATCGATCTATTGATCAATCACCATCCCCACAATCATATTCCTAATCTTTTTGTCAATTAACCACACCTATCCATTGGGCCTAACAAGTTAAAATATCCATCAGGTATCCATTATCATTGATTGGTCTATTTAACATTTAAAGATTAAGGTTTCCTGCCTTGATTTGGGAATGAATGGGACCATAACTTTATTATCATTTCTTTCTCCCTTGCATGTGTCCTTAATAGGGGCATCATAAATAACTAATCACTTTATGTCTCATTTATTTTATTTCATTGTGTTCTAATTCTTCCCCTTCATCATATCGCTCAACCTTAGCTTTGAGATATAATAATTATTAATCTTATCAAATCATTCTCTTATATTGGCCTATAGTTCTCCCTTGCATGCATCCTTACTTGGGATATGTCAAAATCTTATGGAATTTTATCCTATCATATTATGGTTGATTCCCCCTTGAGATGTGTTGATAACCAAGACACAATCATTTCCACTCCCTATGCATATGTATTTTATAGGGGCATCATCACTTTGTAACACAATGTTTAGGTTAAGTTATTTTTCTTCATCATTTATCTCACATCCCATCCCCTTGTATTTTCATCACATCCCACCCCTTTTTTTCTCTTTCAAGTGTCCATCCACCTCATTCTTTCCTGCATATCCCCTTGATGGGGCATCATACCCATTAACATCATTTACTAGTATTCATTAATGAGTCACTTTCTTGTTTGAAAGACCATTAGTCCTACCTCTTCGTCCACTCACAATGCCATTTCAAAGAGGGGGAAAATATATACATCTAAATTTTATTAATTCATTTATCATCACTAATATTACTATTAATCAACATTAATTTCACTTATTTCATTTAATCTCATTTATCTCTTTTAATTTCATCTTAAAATCACCATTTTTAGTCATTTATCTAACATTCGCCTTCTTTCTTATTCATCCACTAACCTTATTCCTACCCCAAAAATAAATTAATCGACCTAATTCCATTTTATCCACTAACTAATCCCCCCTAGCCATTATATTAGAATTTGAAATTCCAATCCCACATACCCTAGCCTATTCCTAGACTCTCCTACATCCCTAGTCCATAATCACTTATATAATGATTTAATAATATTTCTTATACTCCTAATGGATTATATAATTCTCTAATTATATAATCCTCTCCATCTTATCCCTCTTCTCTAGAATCCTCTAATTCTAGAGGTTTCCAAGTTATTTTTAATTCCTTTTAATACCCCCCTCCCCCCTATTTGAATCTACCACCCCTCCATTGCCAAACTAATTAGTGGATCCACACAAGCTCTTACATAGTCTTCATACTCTCTTTCATCCACCTTAGCATCCAAGAAGTCATTCATCATTTCATCTTGAATCTATTAATCCAATCATCAAGAAATTTAAAATCCGTGAAGAATCAGTTTGAAGATCTTAGAGGGAAGCCATAGAAGAGAAAAATGATGGTAATACTTATCTTAAAATTTTGATTGCTTCAATAATTCTCTCCCTTTTTTGTTTTTCTAAATTTTTGGTTAATTTTTTTTTAGTATATTATATCCATAGCTCAAAATTAAAAGCATACATTGGTGACCAATTAAAACTACTAATCACTTATCTTGTAGGACACATCAAATTTTTTGGCATCTTGAAAATTTCTTGTATATATTTTGTATATATCACACATAATTAATTAGTTAATAAATATTTTTGCTTGCGTGAGTGTTGCTTGAGGGATATAGTGGTGTATGCTTTCTTCTCTACATCCTAGAAATGAGTCTTGGAGGATCAAAAAGGGGAAACATGATGTGGAAGTGATTCCCATGCACTTTTCATAGTCTTAGGGGGACTGTGGTTGTGGATTTCAACACCATGTAGAAATCTACACTCAATATTCTGGTAGAGTCTAAATAAGAGGGAGATTTTTCATTAGGCCAATCGATTAACCCCATATAAGGTTTCTATAAAGGAAAAGATTTAATTATCTAACATAAACATTAGATAACACCATATATAGAGTTTGGCCCCATGTACCTAGTTTATATCAAGGGTACCCTTAGAGAGCTTGTATAGCATAGAATATGACCATTGGTCATAATAGGCAACTTGTTACCAGAGTCAATATAAGCTCCCAAGTGATTGTCATTTTTAGATAGTGTTAAGAGGGTTTGGGATATTATTTAATGGGTCACTAGCCCATAACCTCACCCATAAAGCCATTGGATAGTGCAATCATCAAGTTATATAATAATGGGTTTACTAATCATAGGATTGTTGTTTGATTGGTTTTGTGTGTGTTGTGCTAGACTAGTGTTGTTTATCAGTTGATTTAGCCTTTCACCCAAACCTATACATGGCTATCTAGGTATTTTATATCATCATCTTATCTATGCTATCCATATCCCTATATTTCACATTCCTAGTCTTCTTGTAAAACCTTATCTACTTTACCTATCATCATATCTTGTATATCTTTTATCTACTATTGTACATACTTAATCTTTTATATCTTGTACACCTTATAATCCTATATCAGATGCATTTTAATCTCATCCACCTCATCTAATCTTACCCTATCTATACAAACCATATCTTACTTAGTCTTTCCTTTTTATCCCATGATAAATATTTGATGGATTTTAGGTCACATACTTATCCAAATCATACTCATCACACCCCTAGTCATCATTGCACAATCACCCTTAATCCCATAATCATATATCCTTCCATTTATTCTTATCTACCCTTCATCACATAATCTTATACCCATCCCACCTTGAGAAAATTAGTCTAAGGCTTAAGTTAGACATTTAGTCCATTCCTCCATCACCTATCACTTCATCATATTTCATATTTAGTCAATACCTTGTTAATAACCAATCACTTTATCAGTTTCATTCTAACATCTAGTCATATTCAATGTAGTTATCTCTAATCTAGTCATCTTGCCTATTAATAACTACTACCCATCTAATCATCATCTTGTTAGTTTGAGTCCAATCATTAGTCAAATATCCATATTTTTTAAAATTGAAACTAGGCATTATCGATAGATCATTATCACATATCAAACTTGTATACACATAATATTTTCTTATTAAATAATGATGCTTTTTATCTTGTAGGAACCTATTGAGTCTTAATTTTTCTAAGTTCATGACTTAAGGGGTGCATCAAGTAAGAGGTAGGTATACAATTTATGATTTGTAGGATTGTCATCCCATATTGCCACTCATTACCAATCCAACCAGATCCTATAAACATTCCCTAAGCTATTTCTCTTCTTTTTCACACTCTTCCAATATTTTACCACCTTTATTACCCCTTTTCCTAACCTAAAACCCCTTTCAACAATTTACATGTCTAGGTCAACTAGGTTGACTTTCTACTCTTATTGGTGAAACTCATTTAGGGTCTAGATAGGCTCTTGTCTGACCTAGCCCGTGACCTAGTGATTTTTTGTCAATAACAGTACTAGGTCAACTAGGTTGACCCTATTAGCAAAAACTTTGGGAAGGACTTAGGGTTAAATCCACCTATATATACAAGGTCATTTATTAATTATTATAGATACATGAAGAGTTACTATTCATTTGTGCTTCTTTACTATCTGCTCTTTCACCATTCTACTTAAGGAGTATTAGCTTAGGGTTTTTATTTAAAGAATCTAGTCTTGTGGATATGTCTTGGATGCATTGGAGTTTCTTAGTGATCCTTAAAAACCACAAAAACCTCTTACAAAACCCTTTTGGCTAAGGGAGGTATTAAGTCTTGATGGGTTCATCTTTCAGGTAAGTATTATCTAAGTTTGCTCTTATCTTTAGTAGATAAAAGTAGTATAAGTATTGGCTTTTGAATAATATTACTCTTATTCTCCATGCATAAGGGTTTTACCTATACATAAATTAATTAGGATTCTATTATGCATGCTTACTTTATTTTGTTTATTAAACCCCTTATTCTATCATAAGCTTTGGTGAGTACTAGATTAGACTTTTGCTTTACTTGTTATTAGTTTAGTGAATATGAAAACATAGGGCTTAATTAGGGTTATTGCATGATTTTTCTTGATTAGAAGCTTTGAAACCCTCCCTAGTATTATTTTGTGATAATATATCCCCTAATTAGGTCTAGTGAATATACATATTGGTCATGTTCATGATTATCTAATGTATCCCTAATTGAAAGTGTAAGTAGGATCTATATTCTCTGAGAGAGGATTGATTTATAGATCTGATGCATTTTTAATTACATACATTCCAGTGAATCTAACATGAATCCAACTCTTATAGGTTTTATTACACATTTTTCATTTTCTATCATTTTATTTATTATTTTTCTATATTTGTGATACTAGGTCAAGAGGTATAGTATAGTTTCTAACTTTTGTGGATAGGTTTAACACATAGTCACATCAAAAATGACTCCTATTTTTTTGTGTAGGTTTTCATCAGATATAGGTTACTAGGTAAAATAGGTTGACACAGTATTCTTATTTAGTTTTACAAAACATACTAGGTCAACCAAGCTGGTATAGTATTCTAGACAGCTTCTAAAAAACATACTAGGTTGACCAAGCTGATATAGTATTTTAAACAACTTCCAAAAAACATAATAGGTCAACCAAGTTGGTATAGTTATCTTCATAAGATTTAAAAAATAGGGAAATATAGAATCAGGTTGGCCCAATTAACACATTTGAAATAATTTTCAAGTAACAATCAAGGCACTTCAATAATAATCTCAAATTCCTCAACATCTTCCAACCCACCAAGGTTCCTTCCTCTTTGTCTCTTTCATTTTAGTTATTCCTTATATTTTTATTTGGCATAGTTTGTAGTCTATAAAACTACCATCATACAACAAACTAGGTCAACCTAGTTAACCTAGTTATGTATTCAATCTTCTGTTTGAAAGAAGTCGACCTTGTCACCATAGTTCTTAAAGACCCTTGCTTCTATAGTACAAGAGTAAAAATATCAACTATATTTTGTAATTTTTTAATATAGTGTCACTTTAATTGACTCTATACTATGTTTCAAATTAGGAATTAATAAATATATGCTAGTAATTACTTCACACTTCCAATTTCAGTTGTTTGCATGCACTATTTTTCTCTTTCTTTCACACACTACTAAATCACATAATTTTAAAATGCATTTAAACATTTGTCTACCCAAGACCTACCTACTTGGATTTCATCACCAAGGGGGAAGCCAACTTGGTTTTCTAGCTAAGTATAAACATGTTGTTAATGGTATATATTAGCAAATAACCTAATACCCTTATCATTATGGGATTGTGAAGTGAGGGGGTAAGCCCCAATACCAAACTAGTACCATTTCCAACACATATCGCTTTCAACCTAAACATCCTAAAACTATACATAGATTGATTTCTAGTTCCCTACTTTAAGCCAACTTCCCTATCACACTTAAAATAACACTTTATAAATCTAACAACATTTAGGATGACCACTTAGCATTTACTTTTTAGTTGACTTCTTTCTCTTTGCTCATTGTATGTTGTATTGCAAAAACTTGCATTGGCCAATGTTGGTATAAGGTTTTGTGTTGTGTGACTCAATTGGATCAGTCTCATTGACCCAATTGATTATGTGTTTATTTCCATTTCTTAATTTTAAATACAATGAAAAACATTTCCCTATTTTCACTACACTATCATTCTATTCAACATGGTCTTTTATTTACTATTTTTCACCTTGCCTGCAATACTAGGTCGACCTAGTCGACCCTGTATCTTTTTACCCAGTTAGATTGTAGTAATGGATCAACCCAATCAACTCTATATTCCTATAAAACTCTATTTTATGTAATTTTTAGTACTAGGTTAACCCAATCAAATTTTTACTCTTACTACCTATTCTATCTATCTGACTCAATTCTCTATTTTTCTTTCCTTAGCATTATGTTCATTTTTCTCAATTCATCATAAAGTCCCCTATCAAAATCTTATTAAACAACCCAAATCCATTTATATACTATATGGGATGTTCATTTCTCCCTCTATTTTCATCCAAAGAGAACCCTCACTCTTAGATCACCTCTTCCCCTCCATTTGTGACTTGTAACATGGTGAAAATCACACCTCAATATGAAGTAGGTGGATCTGATCCTTTTTATACCTATCAAGACAATTCCCATCTTTAAACCCTTTAACATAATGTGGGAGTAATTGACACATGTCTATCCAATAATCCCACTAATAATCCATCTTCTAATAACCCTCCCCCTAATACTAATTTAGGGAGTTCTCCTACAAACACCAACACACCAATTGATATGACTCAACTTCTTGCATGAGTCATACAAAAAAAGAACATAATTTAGACTTATAATACCTCTCAAATTATGCAATTACAATTTCATTTCATCAATATGGATAATCAACCTCTAGATATCAATCCTCAAGCCAATCCAAATTTTATTCCTCTACCTCTTAGAGATGCCTCAAGAAATGTTATTCCTAAATGTATAATGAATAACAAAATACTTCAAAACATTTAAAATGAGCCTTTATCTCTTTTCATCATGTCTATTTATATTGGTAATATTTCTCCAACTATCAAGTATGATGGGACTAAATACCCTGCATCTTTTCTCAAAGCCTTTGTGGCAATAATTACAAAGAGTGGATCCAAATTAATACTTTCACCACAACTAAACTTCTAGTTAAAATATTTACTAGTAATGTATTATAATGGTACAACCAACTTCCCTAACATTCCTTTGGAAACTTGAGAATTTATTCAATCCTTTAGTCAAAGAGTTTTAACATAATGACCTTCCCAAAAATTGCCTTAGTCATTTCATCAATGTTAAGCAATCTCCTACCAAATCAGTGCATGAATTTATCAAATGATGGAAATCTCTAGCTCAAAAATATGATCATAACATGACTGACAATAATTTGTATAAACTCTTTATCACTAATTTATCTCCTTCTCTTCAATATAAGGTTTAAAATTTTACTCCCCAAATACTTAATGAAGCTCTTAACCAAGCTAAGCATTAAGACTTTCTCATGAAGCAATTTGAACCTAATCTTAAATCCCTTAAAGGATATTTTAAAAATTATACTAATGTTATCACTAGAAATACTCCTCAAACCAATATAGGAGTTATCAAAGTTGGCATTCCCCCATCTTCTCACACACCACTAATTATGTAGCAAATGAAATAATTTTTACTACCCTCTAAACCATTTACTTATTCTAATGATCCTCCTAAGTGGTATGAACCTAATCAATTTTATTGGTTCCACATTGATATTAGTCATTCCCATGAATCTTGTAGAGGTCTTACTAAATTTTTTGTCTCCTACATGCTAGGTGATTCATTCAAACATGAAGCTATGATCAACCTTTGTCATTAAGAGTACAAAATTGCTTTTCAAAAATGACAAGATTCTAAATCTTCTTCTTCTAATAACCGAAAATAGTTTCCCACAACTAATAATCAACAAACTACTAAGGATGTTTATGCTTTTAATGCTAATTATGACCAATATTAAAACAATTCTCAATATGTTAACACTATTAAGGTTAATTATCATTGCAATCTGACTCACAAAGATCCTGTCACAAAACCTAAGAAACCATATTTAGAAGAACAACTTCTCAAAGATAATACAACAACTAATTTGGCATTACAAGCCCATGAAGAACCACTTCCTCCTTCTAAACCCCCAACAGCTTCCATTCCTTCAAAATCTACTTACCTTCTAAAACTTGGACTAGTTCTCTATCTAAATTCTATTGGAACTTTCTTGAATAACTTAACTCCATGCCTTGTAAGATTTACTTATGGAGTTAGTTCATAATTTCCCTTATCATCATATGTTCCTTATGTAACAATTACAAGAAAATGAAGAGCCATCTCGTATAGATGAAGAACCACCCTCTATTGAACCTCAACCTATAAACATGCATACCATTGAAACTATTTTTCCTTCTTCCAAACCATCTATTGAATTTATTGAAGAAGACATGATTAATGATGAAATACTTTTTTGTGTCGATGATCTACCACTATTCATTAAAATAGCCATTAATACTACCCTTATCCATAAAATCTTTGGTATTAATGTGACATCTTTGTGGCAAATCCAATAACTTGGTTATAATAAGGATCATCTAAAGTAGACCGACCTTATCTATCATGGATTTGATAAAAATAATCAAAAGCCACTTGGTTATATTTGGATTCCCCTAACAATTGGACCAAATATTTTTTGAACTATACTTATGGTCCTTGATTTTCCCCTATCTTATAACATACTCTTTGGTCATCCATGGACTCAGAATAAGGGCCATCACATCTTTTAGCAGCCAATACATTAAATTCTTACATAATAACAAATGATATAAGCATGACACTGATCTCGATCCTTAGAGTATTCAACTTCCTAATCTAAAATCTCAATATCATATTCCTAAAATTCCTACCATCATTAGTGCTCCCTTACCTGATTTCATCAACATTAGTCCTAATTTACAAGCTACTCTTATTGATTTGGATGATGATGAACATAATTATTTACAACATACTTGAAACAATACCAAGATACCTCCCTATATATCAAAGTGGCTTCCTCCTTCTTTATTACCTCATGATCGTATTATTCCTCTCAATGATGAGATCACTGATTTTCCCCCTCCATAAAATTCTTAGGAGCCTTCATTAATAGAATATGTATTCACATGTAATGATTATGGATTGGCCAAATTATTCCAAGATCCTTTCATCATATCTCCACAAAAATTTAGTAATATTAGAATTTCACCTTCTAAAACTCCCCTTGAATCTCAACCATGTACCATTTCTCCAACCTATGATGATAACTACATAATGACCTAAGCTCAATCTTGAGACTTAGATGTTCAACATTATCAGAGGACTTTATCTCAAATACATGATTTTAATTGGGATGTTCATACCATTGCTATAGATTATTAATTAGATACCAAATGTCATGTGCCTATTGTTAATTCTCTACTTCTTGATACTCCTTAGGTAGTAGAACAAATCATACCTTCCAAACCTTCAAAAATTCCTACATCTTTTATACCACTTACATATCCCATCACTACATTAGATTCTTTCCTTATAAAAAAATTGATGATATACCAATCCCATCTGATCTATATACTTCTCCCACTCTCAAGATTACATTAGATACCAAGGCCACAGATGTTTATTAGATACATTCTAAGTATGATAAGCATGGAAATAAAATTATTGATCTTGAAGTAGATGTTAGTATTATGGTCCTCTTCCCACTTTTCCTAGTGATGAAGCTATTCTTGAAATACTTCATGCCTGAGAACCTCAACTTCCTCAGCAACATCACAAACTTGGGAATTTCAAAAGAAAAGCCCCTTATTTCAACAACTTCATCACTATCATTGATCATAAAGTTAATCTAATTTATTATTTACCTAATGTACCATACCATTTATAAGATGTAAATGCTATGATTATCAAATAAACTACTCGCATTGAATATGGTACTCCATCATGCCCTCAACCAATTATAGTCTCTCATGAACTCTCACCTATGGAACATGATAAGTTTAGCTTTTTTTTATCAATATTGTGAGATATGTGTCTGTTCATATGAAGACATGCATGGTATTTATCCAAGAATTATGGTGTACAACATCATAACTTATCTCAATGCTAAACCTATAAATCAAAAGAAAATAAAATTTCCTCTCAAAGTTTCCACCTTATATCTCAAAGAAATCATCAAACTTATCAATGCTAAGTTTATCAAACTAGTGGATTATTTTGAATGGGTTTATAACATAGTTCCCATTAAAAAAAAGGTCACTATGGTCATTTGCATCTACATTGATTTCCATAATCTTAATCTTGCTTATCTCAAGGATAATTTCCCTTTACCTTTGATAGATGTCATTATCAATTCCATAACTGGATACAAAATTTTATCTCTTATGGATGGATTCTCAAGCTATAATCAAATTCACAATGCTCCTAAGGACCAACATAAGACCACTTTCACCATAGAATTGTGCATCTATTGTTATGTTAAAATGGCCTTTAACCTCAAAAAATTTGGAGACACTTATCAATGAAAAATTACTCATATCTTTCATGATTTTATCCATAAAATTGTAGAAACCTATGTGGATGACCTCAATGCTAAATCTAAAAGCTACAAGACTCATCTTTTTTATCTTTCCATCATCTTCGATCATCTTCTCAAATATCGAGTTAGATTAAATCCTTATATATGTGTCTCTAATGTCACATCTAGAAAACTATTAGGATTCCTAGTCTCTCTCCATAACATCAATTTTGACTAGACTAAAATTAGTTCTATCATCAACATGCCCATTTCTCATTCCATTCTAGACATTCTCACTTATCTCAACAAACTTGGGAAAATTAGATGATTCAACCTTGAAATGGCTTATTGTATCCACTCCATCAATTTTATTCTTAATAAAGGTAATGTTTTAGAATGGATTGATCATTGTCATAAAGCCTTTGATAATATGAAATACTCATTACTTCACCCACCCATGCTTCATCCTCCTTTAAATTATCAACCTTTAATCTTATATACTTCTTCCACACCTATATCAGTTGGGTCAATGCTTTCCCAATAAGATGATATTGGAAGAGTATGACATATATTAAAATAGTTGAGACCTCATTAATTAAGAGAAACATTACACAAAATTTAAACATGATTTCCTTGCCATATATTTTATAACTAAAAATATTCAACATTACATGCTTTATCAAACCATTTATGTCATCATTCATTCTAACCCCCGTCATCACTTCTTTTCTAAATCCTTTCTTCTTAGAGATAGAATTGGCAAGTGGATGGTCTTCCTTATGTAATTTGATCTTTGAATTGTGACTCAAAAATTTATCAAAGGATAAATCATAGCTGATCAACTTGCCATAGCTCATGTTCCCACTACCAATCACATTCAGGATAGTCTTTCTGATGACAACGTTCTCTATATTATAGGTCTCAACCAAGTAATTTCTATTAAATATTACTTTCATAACTTCACTATTGATATTGAAACAAGTAGTTTCAAAAAATCTTTTATCCTCCCTGATACTACTAAACCAAAATTAGTTGTCAAAGAACTTCCTAAAATTAATGTCAACTTACATGAGGATAATTGGACCCTTCACTTTGATGGTGCTAAATGCCTTCAAGAAGATGGGGAAGGTTTTATTCTAATGAGTCCTCTTAGAAAAATCATCCCTTTAATTTTCACTTAAAATTTAATGTTACTAATAATATGATAGAGTACAAAGCTTTAATCTTAGGCATGAGATCTACCCTTGATCTAGATATCTAATACCTTCATGCCTTAGGTGATTCCCAACTCATCTACCACCAAGTCAATGGTGATTACCAATGAAAAAGTGAGAACCTATTTTTTTATTATCAAATTCAAACTGCTCTTGCCAAATATTTTATTTCTTTCACCATTGAGCCAATCCCTTGAGATCAAAATTCCATTATTGATTCCCTCACTTCTTTAGCATCTCTTTTTCATCTATGCCAAGTTATTTCCGATCCTAATTTTATATCTAAATGAGAAAATATCCATCCTCTATTAAACCACATGATTCATTTATCTACCATATTGAGGCTATCACCATTCAACAAAGCCCATGGTATAAAGGCATCATTTAATTTTTGGAACACCTAACTTTTCCTCCCAACCTCAAATCCTATAAAAAGGATTTCATTCAAAAATAAGCTTTTAAGTATGTATATTGATACAACATACTTTATCATAAAAATAATGAAGGTACCTTGATTTGTTTTATTATGCAAGATTAAGCCCCTCCTCTCTTGAATAAACACATGGGGGAATTTACAGTGGCCACTATAGCAGACATGCTATAACCCACAAATGCCTATGTATGGGATACTTTTGGAACACTCTTGAAAAGGATGCCATAAAATTTGCAAAAAAGTGTACTCTTTTCCAAATTCATGATGATCTAATTCATTCACCTCCATCTGAGCTTTAAACTATCAAATATCCCTAGCCATATTCCATGAGGGGATTATATCTCATAGGTAAGTAACCTTGATCTCAAGATGAGCATGTATTTATAATCATAACCATAGAATATTTTACCAAATGGGTTAAGGATATGCCCCTTGTTAATGTCACTAGTACCACCATATAAAAATTTATCCTTAATTAAATTAATTTTTTCTTTGGTGTCCCTCATACTATCATTTTTGATAGTGTTGGTAGTTTCAAAAATAAAGATGTCAAACAGTTATGTGCTAAATTTAAAATCAATCAAAAAAATTTCACACCCTATCATCCATAATGTAATGATCAAGTTGAGAACACAAGAAAAATTATTAATAAAACTCTCCAAATGATAATTTTTGAAACCCACATATATTGTCACTTTCATCTCTATCCTATTCTATGGGCCTATTGGATTAACATATGTACTACCATTGGGGAAATACTATTCTCTCTAGTTTATAGTTTTGAGTCAGACCTTCCATTAGAAGTTAAGCTTCCCTCTCTTTGTATATCCATTCATGGTATCATACTCGATGAATAATTACGTGAAGATCACTTTCATTCTATTGATCTCCTTGATGAACATTGTCTTTATTCTTTGCAATACAATCACCAATACAAGGCATGTATTACCAAACATAACAAATGTGTCAAAGTTTGCACATTTAATGTTGGTGATCTTATCCTTAAATTAGACTAATCTCATGAAAAATAAGGTACATATTCCCAAAAAATGGTAGGGCCCCTATTTAGTCAAAGATATTTTTGGTCCAAGTACCTATCACCTTCAAACTAATGAAGATCATATTTTTAAAGAGCCCACCAACACACAATTCTTCAAGAAATATTTTACCTAATCATTCCCTTATTTTCATGATTTATATATTATATCTAGATAACACTTTTTTTTAGGATACTTACATGGGTCTCACCCTCTATAGTAGTTCTCTCTTTTTATAAACCTTAGTCATTTTAGTTGGTGTTTTGGTTTCCCTTTTTTCTCATGAGTTGCATTGTAAAACTATGGATAAGACCTAGTTTTCCTCATGATGTAATTTTATCCTCTTTATTTCCACACTTTTTACCCACTTTTTAGCACCCCTTAGATTTCTCTTTGTGAGTTACAATGTAAGACCATGGATAAGACCTGGCCTTCCTCATAAATGCCATCTTTATATTATTGCATTTATTTTTCTAACAATTTTTGGCACCCTCGTGGGTTTTTATTTTATGAATTATAGTGTAAGATCATGGATAGGATCTAGCCTTCATCATAAAATCACCATCTTTTTCATTCTTTTTTAGAATGTGTTTTGCAAATAGTTACAAGTTTTATTGAGTGTGGAGCCCTTTAGGGCTATCACATGACCATAGGAATAAATTTTGGGAGCCTAAAGAGCTCCAAATATGTGTAAGGCATAATTTTCATGTTCTCCACATGTGAGTGGAATATTTTTTGTATTCCTAATTTCTATGTATTCCATATTTCATGGAGTTAGTTGGTAGATGTCTTTTCCCATGTTGACTTCCTTGTTTTGAGGAAGCTAGTTATTTTTTGGAAAAGGGAACTCCTTACTTATTGAGTGGAGTTGGTTGTGATCACATGTTCATGTGAAAATGTGCCCTTATAAGGTGGAGAAGATTAATATGGTGAATTTATCCTTGGGAGAGCTTTTGAATAAGATTGATGAGGTGGAGGAGGGTTATCACATGCTGGATAATGCTTATTTTGGATAAGCATTACACCTTTGCTCCTCCTTTTGTGGATTTTATTTATTTTATTATATATACAAAGTGTGGTGTGGCCTTTATAGGTTGATGGTTTATTTTTAGGGTGTGGCTTTGAGGATTAGAGTCAAAGTGTAGGTGTTTTTTAAAGTCTAGGTATCCATTAAAGGGTATGGTTTAGCAACTTGTGAGATACAACATTATGTAGATACAGGTGAAAGTGCAAATTTTCATGTAGCACTTTATATAGGATATTTTTATATCTTTGTGAGAGTTCATTGTAATCTTATTTTAGATTACTATTTTATTTGAGAACTTTCATTGGTGTATGTGGCCCACATTGGATGAACCATGTTAGATCTATATTATTTGTGTTATTATTATCTTTCTCTCATTTATGATTTCATATTAATGGTGAATTAAGGAATGTTTCCATGATGCATTTTATTTCATATCTTTAGATCTGGTTTATGGTAATAGTATATCTATATTTAGAAGTGTTTTATTCCTAATAACTGGTATCAGAGCCATTGGTTGTGGGTTTTACTGAAGTGGTAAATCACAAGAAGTCTATTAGCTTGAGTGGGAGCTATGGGAGAAGAGATTAGATTTAGAGTTGAGAAGTTTATTGGTAAGCATTTTGGTTTGTGGAAAATGTAGATAGAAGATTACCTATATCAAAAGGAACTTCAACTCCCCTTGGAGGGGAAAGGAGGACAACCTGTAAGTATGAGTGATGTAGATTGGTCATTACTTGATAGGAAGGCATTAAGAGTCATAAAGTTATGCCTTGCATATTCTATTGCATTTAAAATTGTAGATCAGATAAATACAAAGGATCTCATGGATAAAGTTTGGAAGTTATATGATAAACCTTCAGCTTCTAATAAAAATTTTCTTATGAAAAAATTATTTAACATGAAAATGTCTGAGAACGGTTCAGTTACTAATCATCTTAATGATTTTAATATGGTTGTAAGTATGCTCACTTTAGTTAGAATTAAATTTGATGATGAAGTTAGATATTTTCTAATCTTATGTTCTTTGCTTGATAGTTGGGATAGTTTGGTTATGGATGTAAGTAATGCAGTCCCTGCCAAGGGAAGCTTAAATTTTGAGGATGCTGTAGGTGTGATCCTTAGTGAGGAGATGTGAAGGAAAAGAATTGGTTAATAATCTTTAGGTAATTATTTATTTATTGATACTAGAAGGATACAAAAGGATAAGAGCAAAGGTAATTGAGGAAAGTCAAAAGGTAGATCTATGTCTAGATCTAGATCTAAGATGATATGTTGACATTGTGAGAAGAGTGGACACTCAAAGAAGGATTGTTGGTCACTTCAAGATAAGAATGCAAACAAGGAGGAAATAAATGAGATAAGTGTGACATCAGATAAATCATGTCAAGATGACTTAATTTTTTCTATGGATAGTTTTTTTGAGTCTTGGGTATTAGATTCAGGCACTTCTTTTCATGTCACCCCACATAGGCATTATTTTATTGATTATGTTCAAGAGAATCTAGGACATGTATATCTTGGTGATGATGAACCATGTGAGATAGTAGGGAAAGGTTATGTTTAGGTTAAGATGTATGATGGGAACACATGGATCCTTAAGGAGGTTAGACACATGCCTATGTTGAGATAAAATTTGGTTTTAGTGGGGTAATTGGGTAGTGAAGGATGTTTAGTATTGTTTACTATAAATTCTTGTAAAGTTACCAAAGGTGTTCTTACAATGTTGAGAGGTAAGAAATTTGGTACTTTATATTTAACTAGTAGTGTTCATTTTATTGATTTAGTTGTTGCAGATGGAGATGCAACTATGTTTCACTACATGCTCAGTCATATGAGCCATAACGACATGTAGATATTAAAATATAAGTTTCTTGGATTAAAAGACAGATCTAGACTTTTGTGAAAATTGTGTGTATGGGAAACAGAAGTGGGTTAAGTTCTTGAAGGTTGGACCCATAAAGAAAGAACACAAGATAGATCTGGTACACTCAAATGTATGGGGACCAACTTAGGTATCTTCTATTGGTGGATCCAAATATTATGTTCCTTTTATAGATGATACATAAGAAATTTTTTGGTTTATTACATTAAAAGGAAATCTGATGTATTTGAAACTTTTAAGAAGTGGAAATCCTTGGTTGAGAATGAAACATGTCTCAAGTTGAAATGTCTTAGATTAGATAATGGAGGTGAGTATTATAGTAATGCTTTATTTGATTATTTTTTTAATAATGGAACCTGTAGGCAAAGTATGGTTCTAAGAACTCCAAAATATAATGGGGTATTTGAAAGGATGAACATAACAATAATGGAACATGCTATGAGAATGAGGTTACATGTAGGGTTGCCTTTATAGTTTTGGGTAGAAGTAGTTAGCATGCTAGTATATTTGATTAATAAAGGAACTTCTATGCCTTTAGATGGAAGCATTCCAAAACAAGCTTGGTCTGGTAAGAATGTTTATTATTCTTTTCTTAGAGTCTTTGGATGTTGAACATTTGCTCTCATCAAGAAAGAGAATAGGACCAAGCTAGAGGTTAAATCAAAGAAATGCATATTTGTTGATTATGGTGAGGATGACTTTGGTTTCTGTTTATGGATCATTCAAGATAGGAAAATATTTTTGTCTAGAGATGTAGTCTTTAATGAGAAAGTCATGCATAAGGATCACTTATAGGAACAAGATCATGAACATAAAGAGTACATAGTATTGGATGACATTATGGATGGAAAAGTATCCAAATATTCAATTCATGAACCTTCTACACAAAGACCCCAAACTTCTATGGTAAGAAGATCTTCTAGGGTAAGAAGAGCACCTAAACATTTTTCTCCTTATTTAAATTATTTATTACTAATTGATAATGGAGAACTAGAGTGTTATGAGGAAGCAATGCAGGTAGATGACAAGTTGAAGGCAGAACAAGGCATGGGTGAAGAAAATAGATATCTCATGGAGAACCAAATATGGGATTTGGTTAGGATACCCAAGGGAAAGAGTGCATTTCCAAACAAGCGGATCTTTAGGATCAAAGAAGAGGATGAAGGGAGAAAATGGTATAAGGCTAAGATGGTGGTCAAGGGGTTTGCACAAAAATTGGGCATTGATTTTGATGATATTTTTTCTCCTATTGCAAAAATGACTTCTATTAAGACTGTTCTTGGTTTAGTTATAGTTGAATATTTTCACTTAGAATAGTTAGATGTGAAAACTACTTTTCTTCATGGTGATATGGATGAAGAGTTATATATGAAGCAACCACAGGGTTATGAGCTCAAAGGAAAGGAGAACTATGTATGCAGACTAAAGAAGAGCTTATATGGCCTAAAATAAGCTCCATTACAATGGTACAAGAAATCTGATTGTTTTATATTGGAATAATAATATCAAAGGTGTCATTCTGACCATTTCATGTACATCAAATATTTTGATGATGGTTCTTTTATGATATTATGCTTGTATGTGGATGACATGTTAGTTGTAGGAAAGAACATATAACATATTCATATGCTCAAGAAATATCTTAGTGACTCCTTTTCTATGAAGGATTTGGGTGCTACAAAGAAAATATTTGGTATGAGGATTTCTCCTGATAGGAAGGAGAGGAAGCTAGTTTTATCCCAATTAGAGTATGCAAAGAAAGTCTTGGAAAGGTTTAGTATGTTGGATGCTAAATATATTATTACTCTTTTGGCAAACAACTTTAGATTATCAAATGAGTAATGTCCCAAAATGAAAGATAAAAATCTTAAGATGTCCAAGGTACCTTACTCGTAAGTAGTTTGTATCTTGACATATGCCATGGTTTGTATGAGGTTGGATATTACCCAACTAGTGGGCGTTGTGAGAAGGTATATGAGTGATCCAAGTCATGAGCATTGGCAGGTAGTGAAATATATTCTTTGATAATTGAGAGGAACCATTTATTTTGCATTATGTTATGTTGGATCAGATACCACTTTGCATGGTTATGTGGACTTAGATATTGTAGAGGATATTGATAGTAAGAGAAGTAAAATATGATATATATTTAATGTTAGAGATATAGCAGTTAGATTTCTAGGATACAAAAGGTTATGGCTTTGTCAACCATAGAGGTAGAGTGTGTTGCTACCATAGAGGCTAGCAAAGAGACTATTTGGTTACAAGAGTTGTTTTGAGAGTTAAGGCATGATCAGGAAGTTGGGATACTACACATTGATAGTCATAGTGCTATTCATTTGGCAAAGAACTCCACTTTCCACTTGAGGATGAAACACATTCAATTATGTTATCACTTCATAGAGATAGCTTTGGAGGAGAACTTGGTGAAGTTGGAGAAGAGTAATACTAGCCAAAATATTGCAAATATGATGACTTTGGCAGTCACATTGGATAAGTTGAGACTATGTTCAGATTTGATTGGCCTTAGTGCTCATGGATCAGTGATAGATTTTGTTCAGGATAAATGGTCTCTAAGTGGGATATTGTTGAGTGTGGATCCCTTTGGGGCTATCACATGACCATAGGAATAAATTTTATGGGCCTAAAATGCTCCAAAGATGTAGGCGGTGTAATTTTCATGTTCTCCATATGTGAGTGGAATATTATTTGTATTCATTATTTATATGTATTCCATATTTCATAGAGTTAGTTGTTAGATTCCATTTCCCATGTTGACTTCCTTGTTTTGAGAAATCTAGTTGTTTTTAAAAAAATGGAACTCCTTCCTTGTTGAGTGGATTTAATTGTGATCACATATTCATAGGAAAATGTTCCCTTAGAAGGTGGAGAAGATGAATATGCAAAATTTATCCTTGGGAGAGCTTTTGGATAAGCTTGATGAGGTGGAGGAGGGTTGTCACATGTTAGATAATGATTAATTTGGATAAGCATTACACATTTTCTCCTCCTTTTGTGGATTTTCTTAATTTTCTTATATATACAGGGTGTGGTGTGGCCTTTAGAAATTGATAGTTTATTTACAGGGTGTGGATTTGAGGATCAGAGTCAAAGTGTAGGTGTTTTTCAAAGTGCAGGTGTTCATTATAGGGTTTGGTTTAGCAACTTATGAGATACATCATTATGCAAGTGCAGGTGAAATTGCAACTTTTTATGTAGCACTTTATACAAGAGTTTTTTCTATCTCTATGAGAGTTCATTGTAATCTTGTTTTAGATTACTAATTTATTTGAGAATTGTCATTGGTGGATGTAGCCGACATTGGGTGAACCGCATTAGATATGTGTTATTATTATCTTACTCCCATTTATGCTTTCTTATTAATGGTGAGTTAAGGAATGTTTTTGTGATGCATTTTATTGCCTAGCTTTAGATATGGTTTATAGTAATAGTAGATCTAGATATAAGTGTTTTATTCCTAACAAGTTCTTGATCTTTTGTTCTCAAACTTTAGCTTTTGCTTGTTTTTATAGATAAAATTTTCACAACAATATGTGTTATCATTTGTTCCTCCATCTCCCTCATTATTATGATAAGGAATCACATTTTTATTGTCATTGTATTCCTTTTTCACCCTTTATTACATTTTTTGTGATTTGAAGTAATTGAAATTATTTCATGTTTCATTCCTCTCTATTTCATTTCCTTTCACTCCACATTAGATAAAACAAGGTCTAAGTCAAGATAGAACTTTTATTTCACTTGATTTTATGAGACTCTTAGACACCATACTCTCTAGATTTCTCTCTTTTAGCAACCAAGTCCCAAGTATTCAAATGAAAATCATATTTAGCACCCATGTTTGGTTTTCCAAATACATATGGAAGAGGAATATAAAAATCCATCAATAAAATTAAACTCCCAAATAATTTGAAACAAAAGGTAATGATGTATAAAAGGAAACATACAAATCTCAAAATTTAATATCACACCAAAAGACATGATTACAAGCACATCTCCTATCTCTAATCAAAGCTCAAACTCCATAGTTGACCTCAAAATAGAGCCAAGGTCCATTAGGGTGTGGTAGGCTAGTAGAATGGAATAGGAAAATTCAAAAAACTATATGGTGTTACCTATTTCCTCATTCAAGTACTCAATCTTCATAGTAGACCGATGGATTTGTAAGGGGTCCTAAGGAACAAGGAACACATTATGGGAATGTAGGTCAATTTTAATTTTCATGGGGATGATCTACATACTTCATTTGTTTATCTAAGACTTGTGTGGTTAAGAGAAGTTCTTCAAATTCCTTAAAGTTGACAGTCCTCTTGTTTTGACTAACCTAATTTGATTGTCTTAACTTTGATAAAGAGTTCTTTTACCTTGGTTTTTCCTTCATTATCCCCTCCACCCATTTCATTTCCCCTCTTGATAGGCATGTGTGATTTTAAATGTATTTTCCCTATTCTATACTTTCATCTTATTCACATCTTAAAAACATGTTAGCACTAATTTATTTCAGTTTTATCTATCCTTAGAGAAAAACAACATGTTTGAGTGACTAGGATTACTTTATTTACACCATGGCTCTAAATTTATAGACATGCTTTGCTTTATTTTACCACTTATCACTATTGTACTACCCTTTTTTTAGACACCTAATTCCATTTATATTTTCATGTACTTTTTCCATTGTTGAGTGAGGTTGGCTTGTTACTTCTCACTCATCAATGTTGTTTTCCCTTTTATGCACCTTTTTCAATTGATGATTGAGTAAGGATTGTTACTTCTCACTCATCAATCTTGTTTTACCATTTTTTCTTTCCCATCTTGTTTAAGTAAGGATTTTTACTGATTTCACATTTATGTTTGATTGCCATCCTTTTCAACATGTATCCTTGGTTTGACTTGGTGATTTTGCCTTTCTTACTTTAGGTCTACTTGTTTGTATTTTTTGTTTTTTATTAGCCTTGGATTTCTAGTTACTCAATATACTCTAAATTTTGATGTGGTCATTTAGTATAACATAACACTTGTCACCCTAACTTGCCAAATTTCCAAGTATGTCCCATCCACATAGAACCAGTTACCTTGACTTTCCTATGTTTATTTGTTTTTGCCCTTTAGTTTTATATTCTTGGGTTTATCAAAAGAAGACTTTATGCCTGCCACAATCAAAATAATAAACACAATATACAACCATATATAAATAAAGTCAATTTAAGGTACACATGCATTTAATTTTTATTTATTTCCCTTTCAAACATTTAATTTCAGTTATTTTTGCTTTAAAATACTAAAAATTTCTTTAGCCTCAGCATTGTGTGTTTTTATGTTCTTTCTCGAAGCACCATCCTCTATTGCACCTGAGTGACACATGATGATTTTTAATTGGGGCATATGTATACACAATATTTTCATTTTTATCAAATACTGATGCTTTTTATCTTGAAGAAACCCATCAAGCCTAAATTTCTTTGAGTACACACCTTAAGGGGTGCACTGAGAAATGGGTGGGTAGACCATTGGTGCTTCATCATATTATTGTCCATTATTTACACTTATTACCAATTTAATCATCTCCTAAAAACATCCCCTAATTTATTTATCCTCTTTTGCATATTCCTCCAGTCTTTTACCACCTTTCATACCCATTTTCCTAACTTAAAACCCCTTTCAATAATTTCTATGACTAGGTTGACTGGGTCAATCTTATACTCTTATTGGTGAAACTCATTTAGGGTTTAGTTCAGCTTTTGGCTTACCTATTCCATGACATAGTGAGTTTTTGTCAATAACAATACTAGGTTGACTAGGTTAGCCCTGTTGGATGAAACTTTCAGAAGGGATTAGGGTTAAATCTACCTATATATACAATAAAATTTCACCATTTTTAGATATAAATCAAGAGTTATTATTCATTTTCACTTATTTACAATATGATTTTCCACCATTCTACTTAATGAGTCTTATCTTAGTGTTTCTACTTGGAGAATCTAGTCTTATGCAGAAGTCTTGGATGCTTTGGCCTTTCTTCGTGATCTTCACAAACCATAAAAACCTCTTGAAAATCCCCTTTGGACAAGGGAGAGATTGAGTCTTGATGGTTTCATCTTTTAGGTACGTATTCTCTAGCTTTGATCCTCTATTTAGTAGATAGAAGTAACATAAGTATTAGCTTTTGAATAATATTACTTCTTCTCCATGCATAAGGGTCTTAACTATACATAACTTAATTAGGATTCTCTTATTTATTCTTACTTTCTTTTATTTACTAACCCCCATATTGTGCCACAAGATTTGGTAAGCACTAGATTAGACTTTTGCTTTACTTTTTATTAGTTTAGTGAATATGAAAACATAGGGCTTAGTTAGGGTTATTGCATTATTTCTATTGACTGAAGGCTTTAGAACCCTCTCTAGTATTATTATTATGATAAGAGATCCCCTAATTAGGTCTAATGGATCCACATATTGCTCATGTTCTTGATTATCTAATGTATCCCCAATCAAAAGTGTAAGTAGGATATAACTTCTCTGAGCTAGGATTAATTTATAGATCTGATACATTTCTGATTGCATACAATACTATCAATTTGAAATCTAATAGTAGACCAACATCTTAATCTATTTATTATATCATGTCTTCACCATCACCTATCATACTAGCTCAATTATTTATACTTACTTTGTCCAAGGACCATATTTTTTCCCAAGCCTTAATCTACCTTCACATTAAACCCACTTTTTTCATTTGGATATATTTCATTAGTCACCCATTTATCATCAACCGACATGGATTTGGATCCAGTTCTTATAGAATAATACCTATTTTCCAACAAGGATGATATTCCTCTATGGGCCCTAGAAATGGGTGCCTACCTACTTGTAGACATTGATCTTATCAAGCCCAAGTTAATGTCCCATGTCTTTCCCCATCAATAATCCCCATTTATAAGTAGACTACATGTTATCCCACCATGGTCAACCCCATTGTCTATTCATCATAACCATAGTCATAACACCTCTCAATATACAAGTGATGAGGTCACCTTATTTCATTACTATATCTTTGCCAACAAGTATGAGTTCCTTTTGTAGATATTGGATATGAGTGCTCACCTTCTTAATGATTTTATACCCCTAAACCTAAGGTTAACTACCAAAAAATTACCTCATCAACCCTTATCCACACCTTATTCTTATGACAACCAATCCCATTCCAGTCCCCCATCAACTAGTCCTAATCCTACTCATTACCTTCCCAATCCTAGTATACCTTATTTAATAACTATATTATTACTAACAAGGATGTAGTATTATTATGGATCCTTGATATGGGTACCCAATTACCCAATGGCCTTGAGCCCATTTAACTAACATTACCTCGAATTTGCACCAATCCATATTTGAATCCTCTACCATAAATCCCCCATCTTACTAGAAAAGGTAATCGTAGCTTGTCAACTTCATCCAATTCCTATTCATATCCTAAATGATCTCACACACCACCATCCCCTAATATCATGACATAACCATCACATTATTTCACTCCTAAGTCTAATATTTCCACATCCAACACTAGAGACAAGTAATATATCCCTCTCCCAATATTTTTGGAGGCCCTATTTTTGAAACTGAGGTCCACAGGCATGATTGTCCACTTAAATATAAGACCTATAGATTTGTCTAAATATATGCCATCATAGTATCAAACAAAATGATTTTGTCTACACCATAAAGTCTTTAATATTTATATTAATATATTTTTCCATTTTAGAGACTATGTTCAAAACTTAATAATTGATAATGGCCACATTGAAACTATGGGAGGATCTAATGCATCCACAACTATGAGTGTGCAAAAATGGTTATGCTAAGGATCACTTCCAAAGTATGATCGAGCCTCTTCCATCCTCCACCAAGTTTATGATCTCAACCCTTACTATACCATAACCATCCCTAATCAAACCATCCCTATATCCCATTCACATTAAATCCCCTATCCTCACAAATCCATTAATCCTAAAGAATATACTCATAAACCCAAAATGCAAAAGGCAATTATAGACTATGATGCTATCTAAAATGCCCTCTATATGGATACTATAATAAAATCATCAATGGGATATATTACCTCATCAACATCCCTATTAGAGTTAGTGTCAGAATGGTCATCCACATTGGGATCATGTTTGACATCAGCATATGAATCAAAATTCATGTTAAAATCGTTATCCCTTTTATAATTGCAATCACTTTTAAATAATTAAAGTCATGCCAACACCTATCTCTTTGAGGATGCCTCTCATTCAAATGTTTACCAATCAAAAGTCATGATTCTTGATATGTATTAGGATGATTCTTGGATGTTCTATCATTTAATATCATCAAACTAGGAAGGAATCAACTTTAGATGTTAATTATATAAATATTCTTAGAGATCCTTTTGAAATTCAAGAGGACACTTTCTTCAACATTGAGTTTGGATCTCCTAGTAGCTCTTATAAAGACTATGCTACTAATTATCCCATTAATCCACCCCTTCCATCACACATCCCAAATCATCTCCCTCTTGTTAACAATCCCTCCATCCCTCTCCCCAAATGGGACAAATAGGAATACACATCATTGGATTTTCTTCACAATGTAATCTCATATGCTAAATCTATAAGGATCCAAGTCAATAATCAATTAATCAAGCCAAATAATAAAGTTGGTTTTATTCTAAAAGTCATCAATCAAATTCAAGAAGAGTTTTGTATTCAACCAATTAGAAAAACGTCATCTCCTAGTAAATGTATCCTTGAGGTGTTACAGGACCATAGAAGTTGAAATAATCATCATCTATCATGTCAAAGATCGAATCCCTCTGGTGAAGCCTAGCTACAGGCATTAGGGGAAGTCAAAATCCAAGTCTTAAATCAACAAATCAAAAATATTTAAAAATTAATATAAATATGAGTGATAATCCTCCTAATATTTGGATCAAAGAGAAATAAATTTAAAAGGTCTTGGATCCCTTAATCTCACATAACATGCAACACCAATAAAAAATGTCCCCTCCACCATATCTAACTGTATATGAAATTGTTAAAAACCATTTATACTCCCCTTCTTGTAAAATTATCCATAATAACCACATCACTCATTCACATCCTATATCCCACCATCAAAATTAATACATAATCCTATCCATACCTTACCTCAAATGCCTAGGAGTAATCATATTTCATAGGGGTTACAAAGACACCTAGTTGAGATGTCTAGAGGACATTAAATCTAGAATAAACAAAGGTCACAAGGACATCAATAAATATAAAAATAAATCACATGGTCTTAGAGTTACACATATCTAGAACATGTCTCATTTAAAATATCATGAAAGTATTAGCATTCCTGCATCTTGCACCCATATCCAATAAATAAAGATGCTAAAAGTAAAAAAAATTAAAATAAAAAAAGTAATCATCTAATGGTGAAAAATAGGTTGGATATTTGTAAATTATGTCATGGTGATGTCCTGTAGGTTTCCAAATGAGTGGATGAAGTGCCTTGATAGTCTAAGTGACAATGACAAAGTGAGCAATGTGTTTATCCTAGTATGTTTGAAGTATGCTTGGTTGATCTTATATTTTAGCATGGTTAGGGATGATTAGGTATGAATATGATGATTTTAGGTTGTGAAATAGGTCCATAAGATGTTTTATATTATTTTATTTCTTATTTTCATGAGTTTATTTCATCTGGTTGATCATTATTTTCATCTAGACATTTTGGGTCTAGTGATATAATATCTGAGTAGGCAGTTTGCTAACATCACCATTACCATGTTTGGATGATTTAGAGGGAGTTGGTTATATGGTTGTGATAATAATTATTCCTAGCTTATATGAACTAAATTTTAGGTCATGTGACAAGAAAAACATAATACATTTAAGTGCAAAGTTGGGTTCTCAGAGAGTTTGACAGTGTTTTCCCATACTTCGCCAAATTTGTAATGTGGTAAGAAAAGCTAAGTAGGCATTTTGATATTGTTATAATTTTCATATGTGAAAGTGTGAGGATAAAATTATCATATGGGTTTATTTATTTTGTTCCTAGTTGGTTTTTAATAAATTTTTGATCATGTGATGAAGTGCATCAAAATATATGCATGTGTAAAGTTGGTCTTCCAAACAGTTCTTGGCATAGTTCACTTTGTGTAGAAAAATTTGAGTGAGAAAATTAATGGAGATATATATTTCACATGTAAAGGTTTTAGTATAATTTTAAAACATGGTTGGATTATTCTATCTAAGGAGATCATATGGCTCAAGTTTTAGGTTATTTTATTGATCAAGGCAAAAGTTATTAAGGAGCAAAGTTTGCCTTCTAGGTAGTTTGCAATGGTCCCCATACTTGGCCAAATCTATGAAGGGTAAATACCAAGACCAAATGGAGATCATAAATATAGTGGTAAATAATATAGATTTATCAAATTGTGCATATTTCATCATAAGGACCTTGTTGATCCACATAGATTGATGGTGCATGTTGAGTCAATATTATAAGATTGGACGAGATGAGATCAATTATTCAAAGTTTATGCTAAGTAGAGATAAAGATCAAGATTATTTCAAGGATCAATGGTGATCAGGTGACTATACTAATCGATATCAATGGTACATATTAAATTCAAGATGTTAAATTGATATTTTTATAGCATGACTAAAGCGAGGACAATCTCTAAGAGATCAATGAAGCGTATGAGGTCAAAGTTGCCAAATTACATGAGATGAGGTCAACTGTTAAGAGTTTAACATTTGGGAATTAGTGCACTATTAATTAAATTTAAAATAATATAAATGGTGAATATTTAATCTGAAGATGTGATATCATGAGATGCAAGCATAGTGACCAAAGTTTAACTGTAACTGTTTGCATTTAAATATTTGAATTTAACAAAGGAAAAACCAATGTTATATATTTTGGCCATATATTTTGATAAAAGTATAATTCACTCTTGGTATAAAAATATAATTTGCATAGTACTAAAAGGTGAGTTTTTAAATATATATTTTATGATATTAAAGTATGTACAATAAAAGTTATGAAGGTTAAAAGTTGACTATGTTTTTGTGCATTAACTGTACAAAGAAGGATAATTGAGCTTGTGTCAATTTTGTTTCAAAGTTTCATGATGATCTAGCTATTTTAAAGTGTTTTATACTCAATTATGATCATCTATATATATTTATGAGGTGTGATAAATCTATCTTGAGTATGAAAAATGCTTAATAAGTTGACTATGTGTTCATTCATGGTGTTCATGTGTACAAGGTCTATGTTTGAATTGATTGAGCATAGGAAAAGGTGAGCACATATGATTTGATCATTTGAGGATGACTAATGGATAATTTAGAATGGACCTATGCATTTATAAGTGGTCTTATGTTTCTATTTTGTGCTAATGGAGTGAATAGGTCTTTATGAGATCTATAAGGGCTAGTATGGCCTAATTGAAAGGGGTTGTTGCTTAAGGGTGACCCATGGGTGCTATGGATGACCTATGTGGATTGTGTTGAGACATGTCTTGATGTGAGAGATGACTTAAGTGTTAATTCATGCCTAATGGATAACCAAGGTGGTGATAATCATGAATTATCTATATATAGTGAAACCAAAGATGATGGTTTCTATTTTTTGAATAGTGTTGTGCATATATAGAGCCAAATAAAGAAGATAACCTTTGAAAGATTATGTATAGGTCAGTGAGGTCTAGAAAAGAGTGAAGAGGATTAGATGTGCTTGTCTAAAAAAGGTGATGAAGTTGATCCCATAGGATATAGGACCTAATAATCCTAGAAGAGGTAGAATGAGTGAGTATGCTCAAGAGGAGTTTTTAGAGAGTGTGTATGGTGAGCTAAGGTAAGGTGAAGGTTGTGTGTGCCTAGTGAATGGATTTAAGAGTAGATAAGTTTTATGATGGTGTGTATGACCTATAGGTCATATTTTTGATGTCATAATAGTGCTCTTATAGGTTTGAATATTGAGTGTGAGTGAAGGTGAAGAGTGATAATCAGAGGTCCATCATCAGGTGTTAAAGATACCAATTCAAAGGTGGAGTTGTTCATAGGTGTTGTTATGGATACGAAACATCTAGGGGGTTGCATAATAGTTGTAAGTTGAAACTTGTCAAGGGTATAGTTGTTTTGGTAGCTCAACTAGATAGGTGTAGTAGCTCCTTGTGGGATTGCAATCTCACTAAAATAAGGGATGGTAGTTCTTTGATCAGTTATAGCTAGTATAAATTGGTTCTTGTTATTATAAGATAATATTATAATTATAGTTTCTATTGTATTTTATCCTTCAAGAGTGTTTCCCACATATGTCTTGTGTTATGTGCTTGAACTTGAATTATCTCTCTTGTTCATTGATATATATGCTCCATGAGTGAATGTATTGAATGATTAAGGATTTTAAGGAATTGGAATTGAATTGGATTATTTACCACCACTAATTCACCCCCTATTAGTGACAGGTACCTCTAACAAATGGTATTATAGTGGGTCCTTTGGAGAAAGCCTAATAACTTAAAGGTGATCTTAAGTAAGTACAAATATGGTTACATAGTTGAAGAAAGAGAATCAATAGTAGAAGGGTATGATCAAGGAACTTGAAGAATAGATATGTACTTTGAAGAAAGATGCCAAAGAGGATGAGAATGTTATCAATGATCTCAAGGTTTAGCTAGTAGATGTTAAGTCAAGTTTGTGTTAAAAAAAAAGGATATCATGTTTGATAAATAAGTTTTCCATAACAGTAGAGAAGGCAATAGCAAGGAATAAGTAGTTGATCTAGAAGTTGAGCTCATGAGTGCACTTGGTGAACTAAAGGAGAAAAAGAATAGGAATCATAAAATGAGGAATATGATTAAAGGTTTTGAAGCATAAGCTAGTTCACTTGAGGGAAGTTTGTTAGGCATGTCAAAAAAAAAAAAAAGTATCAAGAATAGATCAAGTATATTAAAGTATGGGAATATTTATTAAAATACATGGCCAAAAAGGCTAAAGAGAATGAAGAGAAGATCAATATTCTTGAGGATCAGTTAAGGAATGCAAATGTAAATCTGAAAGCAAGAGAAGATTAGTATACTTAGCTAAATATTGAGATGGGGTCCTTTAAGATTCATCATAAACAAATCATAGATAATTTGAAAAAACTAAGAAATAACCATGAGAGGTCTGAGTATGTCAAGGAGAATGCAATCTTTGAAAACAATGCAAGAAGGTATGTTAGACAACCAAATGCTTCAAGGTATGCTAGTTTATTCATGGTCATTATTATACATGTAATAAGTATGGTCATAGAATTAAGTACTATAGAAGGAATTCATTCAAGTATGGATATTCATGGAGCCTTAGAAGGAGTAATTGGTCATTGAGAATTCATAACTTAAATCAGTCAAGAGCAAACAAGGAATCAGATATGAAGATATAGGACTGCTAAAAGAATTTATCTTCTATCCAAATAGAAAAACAAGATTACAATCATTATCAAGAAAAAGTTATGAATGATCTTATTTATTTTAGTTGTCATCAAGTTGGTGACATTGATAGGTATTACAAGAAAAGATTGAATGAGTTCCCAAATAAAAATAAGGTGTATGGAGCTCTTAGTGTACAAGGAAGAGGTCACAAATGGGCATGTAAACCTAAGCCTATTAAAAGAGATCAGATTAAGACCAAAGATAGTTTTTTTGCCATGATATACATGAAGGAAATTCAAGATTTTATATTGACAACATTTATTGATAAATATAAATAAAATAATGAAGTCAAGGATTCATTCAAATTCAAGTAGGATTGCAAGTCATAGAAAGATATGGAGATATGGGAGTCTCCTGAGTTTTGGGATTTCTAGTCTTTCTATGTCAAAGAGGTGTCTCTATCTAGGCTTAAAGGAGACATTTATTAGTTATAAGAATCTTGGTGGTTTTTAGATATTTTTTGATGAGAAGGTATGAAAATAAGGTATGTTTTTGCATTCTTTTATATATCTATTTGTTGTAGAAAAAAAACCTGTGAAGAATCTCAGTGGTCCTATCTTGAGGAGTTTACTTGTTGTTCATGATTTGGATGTTCTGGTATAAAGGTGAATTTTAAATATATATTTACGTATTAGTTTGTGGTATATTATTGGTGATCCTATAAGTTGAAGGCATTTCTTCTAGGCTTATGTCTTAGATCTTTCTAAGCCTATTAAAGGCTTGTTGAATAGTTGTGTATGCCATGGAAGATCACATTTTTCTAAAGATAAGGTGTCTCTATATAAGTATTGACTATGATTGGATAGTATTTATAGACTTGTTGAAGATGTCATGATCTAGGTGAAGCATGGAGTTAGGGGGAACTTTGTAATTGGTCAGGTCCTAGGATCAGAGGATTAAGTAGTTGAATTTGAGAAAGAAGGTCAAAATCCATGGTATACGAATTCAAGGTTACCAAAGGTATGGAAGCTCAAATATTGGTCCAAAAGTGTGTGATGATTGTCTCCAAGTGTACACAAAGTTTTAGAGGTGGATGTTGACTAGAAGGAGGTTTGTTGACTCTATTTATTTCAAGATTCTAGGGTTTTGGGCTATGCTATAAAAGTGGTTTACATTGTGAATTGAGGTTTGAGGATTCTTAATAGATTTAATGGGCCAAATGGGTTGTCAAATCAAGATTCATAGAGATATTAAGGTTTGTGTTTTTCAATTTATTAATGTTTTTATCAAGATGGAGGCCTAATTAGATAGTAGGTTTGTTAAGGAAGTATGTTGTAAAGGATGATCTAGGTGATGATAATTGGTGTGCTTTAGGGGGCATATGAAAGTCCTCTAGATATGAAGTTTTGTGTTTTTGAAGGCATATCTACTAAAATTTATGGGTTCTAAAAGCTATAGGTAGGTTTACAAGGAGACTAGATAAGCCTTGTAAGAAGAAGAGTGTTTTTTGTTCTATTTATCCAAAATAGCAAGGCATGAGTGTTTCAAGGAGAGTTATCAAGTTGGTTTGGATCATGTTTCCTATTTGGTAAGTGGAATGAAGTTTTTTTTATGATTCTTATGGTTGCTTGAGATATAAGGCTTGTAAGCTTGTATGGTGATTCTTCATGGTATATGGAGATTTGAAGATGCTCAGGAGGTTCAATTTCTCATAAATATTAGTTTAGGGAATATTAGATGTTTATTGGTGATTTACATAAAATTTAAGTGTTTTGTTTGTTATTTCTTCATTGGTTGCAGTGTTTGGTTGAAGAGAGCATTGGTATGGAGCAAAAGGAAGTTGTCAAGGCAAGAAGAGGTAGGCTCAAGGTAAGGGGGATTTTATAATATGTTTATGATATGGTATTATCCTATTGGTATTCCTTTTATGTCTTCAATATTATTATGTGCCCACTTTGTCATTATGTCAAAGGCGGATAAGTATCCTATTGTGAGAGTGCTTAAAGAGAGAGATGTAAGGTGAGTTGTTTATTATTTTATGATGGGTGTTGACATCAATAAAAAAGGGGGAGATTATTAGAGAGTTTAAATGATGCCATGTTGATGTCATGGAGGTTTCCAAGTGAGTGGATGAGGCACCTTGATATTCTAAGTGACAATGACAAAGTGAGTAATGTGCTTGTCCTAGTATGCTTAAAGTATGTTTGGTTGATCTTCTATTTTGGCATGGTTAGGGATGATTATAGATTAATATGATGATTTAAGGTTTTGAAATAGGTCCTTAAGATGTTTTCTATGATTTTAATACTTGTGTTCATTAGTGGATTTAATCTAGTTGATCATCTTTTTCATCTAGACATTTTGGGTCTAGTGGCAGAAAATCTAAGCAATTTACTGACATCACCATTTCCACATATGGATGAGTTAGGGGGAGTTGGTCATATGGTTGTGATTAAAATTGTGCCTATTTTATATGTATTAAATTATAGGTCATGAAACTAAGTGAAACATAATATATGCAAGTGCAAAGTTGGGTTCCTAGGCAATTTGACAGTGTTTTCCCATCGCCAAATTTACAATACGGTAAGAAAAATTGAGTAGGCATTTTGATGTTATATTTATCATATGTGAAGGTACAAGGATAAATTTATCATATGGTTTTGTTAAATTATGTTCCTATTTAATTTTTACTAAATTTTAGATCATGTGATGAAGCACTCAAAAGATATGCATGTGTAAAGTTGGCCTTCCAGATAGTTATTGGCATAGTTGGCTCTATGGCAGAAAAAGTAGAGAGAAGATTAATGGAGTTATATCTCACACATGATAATTTTTTAGGATAAATTTGACACATGTTTATATTCTCATATGTGAGGGGATCATAGGGCTCAATTTTTAGGTCATGATATTGATCGAGGCAAGATTTATTAAGGATCAAAGTTGGCCTTCTAGGTAATTTGTAATGCTCCCCATACTTAGCCAAATTTATGAAGGATAAAGACCAAGACCAAATGGAGATCCTAAGACTAGAGATAAATCATAAAAATTTATCAAATGGTGTGTGATTAATAATAAGGACCTAGTTAGTCTATATATATTGATGTTGCATGTTGAGTCAATATTGCAAGATTAAATGAGATGAGGTCAACTATTTGAAGTTTAACATCAAGTAGAGATAAAGTTAGAGATTATTCCAAGGATAAATAGTGAGTGGGTGTTCATAATTATTTATATAAATGGTATTAATTAAATTTAATAGTTTAAAGTGATATTTTTCTAGCATGATTATAGCAAGGACAATCTCAAAGAGATCAATAAAGCATATGAGGTCAAAGTTGCCAGATTACATGAGATGAGGTCAAGTATTTGAATTTTAACATTTGGTCATTGGTGAACTATGAATTAAAGCCATAATAATATAAATGGTGCACATTTAATCTAAATATTTAAGAGCATGAGATGAAATCATAGTGATTAAAGTTTAACTGTGACCATCTGTATTTGAATATTTGAATTTAACAAAGGAAAAATAGTGTTATATTTTTTGGCCATATATTTTGATACAAGTAGAATTTTCTCATGGTATAAAAAGTAAATTTGTAGAGGAATATAAGGTGACTATATAAATATATATTTGATGATATGAAAGTGTGACTATCAAAGTTATAAAGGTTTAAAGTTGACTGTGTTTTCATATACGAATTGTAAGTGACTCAAGAAGGATAATTGATCTTATGTTGATGTTATTTATATGTTTCATGAATACTTAGATATTTTAAAGTGTTTTAGACTCAATTAGGATTGTATTTATATATTTTGGAGGTGTGATAAATCTATATTGAGTATGAACAATGCTTAATAAGTTGATTGTGTGTTCATTCATGGTGTTCTTGTGTATAAGGTCTATGTTTGAGTTGATTAACCATAAACAAAGGTGAGAAAATATGATTGTGATCATTTTAAGATGACTAAGGGGTCATGTAGAGTGTACTTATACATTTTTAATGGCTAGTATGGCCTAATTGAAAGGGGTTGTTGCTTAAGGGTGACCCATGGGTTATATGGCCAACCTATGTGGCTTGTGTTAATAGATGTCTTTATTTGATAGATGACTTAAAGGTTAAGTCATGCCTAATGGCCAAATAAAGTGGTGATAATCATGAATTATCTATATATAGTGAAACCAAAGATGGTGGTTTCTAGTTTTTAAATAGTGTTGTGCATATACAGAGCCAAGTGAAGGAGAGAACCTTTGAAATAAAAGGTACAAGTTAATAAGGATGAATAGATAGGGAAGAGGATCAAACATTATTGTCTAATCAAAGTGATGATTTTGATCACATATGATATTGGACCTAATAAACCTAGAAGAGGTAGAATGAGTGAGTATGCTCAAGAGGTTGTTTGAGTGTGTGTATGGTGAGCTAAGGCAAGGTGAGGTTTGTGTGTGCCCAGTGAATAGATTAAAGAGAAGAGTAGATTTATGATGGTATATATGACATTTAGGTCACATTTATAATGTCATAATAGTGCTCTTATAGGTTTGAAGATTGAGTGTGAGTGAAGGTGAAAAGTGATAATCAGAGGTCCATCATCAGGTGTTGAAGACATCATCTCAAAGGTCAAGTTGTTCATAGATATTGTTGTGGCTACTCAAATTTTAGGGGGTAACAACCTCCTTGCAAGGTAAAAATTGTTAAAGGTCTAGTTGTTGTGGTAGCTTAGCTAGATAGGTGTGGCATCTCCTTGTGCGATTATAGTCTCACTAAAATAAGGGATGGTAGTTCTTTGAGCAGTTGTAGATGGTCTAAATTAGTTCCTTTTATTATAGGATAGTATTCTAATTACAGGTTATAGTGGTTTTTTCCCCCGAGAGGGTTTCCCACATATGTCTTGTGTTATGTGCTTGATCTTGTGTTGTCTTTCTTGTTCATTGTTATGAATGATGCATGAATGTATGTATTGAATTATTGAGGGTTTGAAGGAATTTGAATTAAATTGGATTATTTTCCACCAATTATTCACCCCCCCACTCTTATTGTCTTATACCTCTAACAAACTAGTCTTCTGGCACCTTGGGAAAGTACCATGATGAAAACTAGTTTCTAGTGTCATGGTAAATTAATATATTATCTACATTATACCTCAACACTTGGGGGCAAATCCATTTCCTATCATCCTTGTCTATATTATCCCTCGATCCATTAATATTATCCATAATCTACCACCATATATTGTAATCTTATCCTTTGTAATTACATGGAATATGTCTTGAGAAATGTTCTAAAGTAATCTTAGCATATCCTCTACTTGACACTTGGAAAACAATATATTTGGTTCCCTCATGATGTAATAATTTGAAATCTCTAGTGCATTCTTCCTTATCCCCTTTTCAATGTCACCCTCATCCTTTGGCCATCCCATCCATCATTCCATCCATACTTATCTTGGTTTCTACTCTTGGTATTCCATTTTCTAGTGACCCCATTTTTATAGTATACATACATATCCTAAAAGACCTAAAAAATGAAATATTCCAATAACCCCTAAAAATTATAAAATGAAAAAGAATATAGAAAACATCTAAGGTGTCTTGTCTTATGTCATCTTGTCATATGTAATATGTATCCCATCATCTTATCCTAGTCCTTTTTTTTCATCCCATTATCATCTTACCTTATCTTATGCCCTAACTCTTCTTATTATCATCCTAACTCTTCTTATTATCATCCTAGTCATCTTATCTAATGTCTTAGTCATGTTATCATCTTGTATTGACTCATATTTTAGTCATGTTATCATCTTCTAATGTCTACTAGTGGTCCAGCCCTAGTCTAATCCAAGTTCATACCTTGTCTACGTTCTTATCCTTACTCCAAATTCACATCATTATCATCATGACCAAATTTTTCTAACTCATCACCTGATCAATCATCTCCTTAACTCTCATCAATAAAATTAGACAAGACATAATGACCCACATGAAGATACTTGTGTGTGTTTACTCTTCTTTATTTAACTTATTTGCACTATTTATATATCTACCTATATGTTTTGATTGTTTGTTAGTGTTTCTCTTTAGCCCTACATCATGTCTATTAAGAAATGAATGAGGATTTTATGATGACATAAAATCTATAACCATGATTTAGGTTCCCTCAATGATGTAGAGTTATCTATTTTCCCCTTTTATAATCATGCACTTTGGCACAATGTCTTCTTGGTCACACTTATATCATGGGGCATATTTTTTAGTGTTATATTTCAATTGGATTGTTTAAACTATGATGAGCCTTATTAAAATAATGATGGATTGACATTGGAATGCACTCATCATCTTTTATCACCTACCTAATCATCTAATCATCATCTTCATCCCATCATCAAGTTGGTCATCCCAATCCTCTCATCTAAAATCCAATCACTTATCTTAGTCATAACATCTAACATTTAATTCACATCCTCTATCTAACAAGTCTAACATCCACCATCATTATCTTCTTCTAGTCTATCTTGTCATATGTCATCTAGTCTAAACTACATTGGCCTAAGGTCTTTTCAAACTATGTAAGAAACACTCAAACACATGGTGTGCTTGAGGATAGCTCAGACACTCTCTCCTCTTTCCGCATAATTTACCATCACATCTCTCTTGTCCTTCCTCATCCTCACATATTTCATCAGTCAAATACTTTAGCTATAATATATTTGATCATAGGAATCAAAGAAGGGAGATTAGTAACATGTTATTTCAAGTAATAAAAACTTAAATAAACATACTAACACTTACACTCCAAGCCTAGATCTTATGAGTGAGCTTAGTTAATAAAAGATAAATAAAAGCACAACTAAAATTCAAAAAGATAATGAATCCTTTACCTTATTTAGGAGATCCAAATGCATTTTAGAGTGGATTGTTCACCTTGTGCTTCAAAGAGTCTTTGGAAAATGGAGGTTGTGTAGCTCCTCTCCTTATCACCATGGCTTGTCTTGTGGCTTGGCTTAATATTTTAGCATTATAACACTACTTGAAAGGTAATTTTAGCATTATAACACTACATAAAAGAGATTTTTGAAGATATTTGAGCATAATAACTTGTCACTAAAATAGCTTCAAATTCAATAGGCAAGGCATTGTATTTATAGAAAATGGATCTAATCTCAACCCAAGGTGAGTTAAGGTGGAGTTAAGGCTTGGAATGGGTTCAATCCTAACCTAGGTGAGTCAAAACTAACCCCAATAGAGTTAATAGTTATGAATTAAAAATTATTTTCAATGAATAGGCATGGGTCTCCAAAATGAGATATTTCAGGATACTTCTAAAGAGCTTGACAACTCACAAAGGTCATGATGAAAGGCTAGGATATTTACATTTTTGAGTTTACTTTTTTTAGTCATTCATGATTGCACATGGATAATTCAACTAGGTTCTTAATTTGTCTTAGCTTGTTTATTAACTATAATTATCAATGTATCATTTAAAAGATTTGATATTTGTTCATGTGCCCCACTTAATAAGTCCATAGGCCAAATTGACTATTTTGTTGATGTAAGATGCTTAGGGATGAATCCATGAGAGGTTAATGTTGCATATAATAGGATACCTCAATTAGGGATGTCTCAAAGTGATTATAAGCTTTGATTAAGGATGTACAAGTGAATTAGGGATGTTTAGTGAATCTTAGGCTTAATTTACAATGGTTGGTAGGAATCAGTCTGAAGTGTGGTCAAAGGCTAGTTGTGCCTAGTTCTAGGTATCTATAGTTTTCCCCTAATTGGGAAGGCATTGCCATAGTGGAATATTAATATATTTTGAAATAATGAAAAGGTTTGATATGCCTACAACTTCAATGATAATGGATGAACTATAGGTGCCCCCTCAAGGGAGAGGTTGGAAAAGGGTTGGTGATTGGTCCCTAAAAAGGGGGAAATAATGGGACCAAAAAGTTAAAAGGGGTGGAAAAGATTGATTTTCCCATATTTGGTTATAATTAGTGGCATATAGAGCTACCCCAAATGGGTATGTTTCTAACTATTTTTGCTATTTAATATTTTGAAGAAATAAGAAACTAAGATTAATGGTCATGGGTTTCTACATACCCAGATTAAGCTACACACTGTATCCAGACAATTGAAGGAGCTCCTCTTTGGCTGAGGATGACACCTGTAGATAAGAAGACTCAAACAGAGAGATTGTTAGATTGATATAGGGTGGACTGCTAAGCAAAGCTCGGTCCCAGAGGTGCAAAGACTTCCTTGAGGGATGATAGTCCACTATTTATAAGTAAAAGTGTCAAAAATAAAGAAATGACAAATGACTAATAAAGAGGAAATTAGATAATGTGTACCTTTTTCCTTGCAGTCAGTCTACCACAGTCACCGATGTCAGTAGTCCTACTGGTGTCAGTTTGTCAAGTTGTCGACGTCAGTTAGAATGCCAGTGTCGGTAGGGGTAGTGGTCGATGTCGGTCAGGGCAATGGCCTTGGACAAGTTTTGGATGGGTTTATGGTCGACAGAGGGGTTTGGAAGGACTCTAGGTCTGTGCAGGGTTGCAGGGAGACAAATAAGGTCTACAGAGGGACAAAGCTAGATGATAGGTTGTCAAAAAGGGTCAAGATAAAAGGAATGCTTTATAGCCTCTCCAAGAAGAAAGTCGGGTCTGGTTAAAGGTTAGGTTTGGTTGAAGGTCGGGTCTGGTCAGGTAGTATTTAGAGATAGCAAATTGACTAAGTTATTCTAAATTACTAAAATGAAAGGGGGGAAGAAATACTTAGCTCTAGTGAAATGAAAAACCAAGGTGTTGAATGCTTGTGCCTATTATGACTGATGTCTAGGTTTTGTGCAATGCTTTAGTCCAGTATGGAGCAACCGATGTAGAGTCTCTATGGCCAAGGGAGCATTGGTTGAAGTCTGATCTCTGTTGATGTCCCAGTTCACAAGGAAGAGAAAGAGAGAGCCCAATCCATGTGAGAGAGAGTCTCAGAGTCCAAGAGAGAAGCATCTAAGAGGAAGTTGATTTGGGATTCATGATTAGTGATTAGTGATTCCCTGAGTGAGAGGTTAGAACTTGGTTTAAGTAAACTGACATCGGTGATACAGCTGGCATCGACTGACATTTGATCGATGTCAGTGGGTGGAGAATGAGTAAAAGGACTAATAAGCCCGTTATCCATCTGCCAAGTGCATAGTCCGTTGGAGAATGGTCAAAGGTTAGGCTAAATACGCACGAGAGTTGGTTAGGCGGTTAGGGAGGAGTAAGAATAGGTCTTGGGTGAGTCATAGGGTGGGAAATGGTCCAAGGTGAGGTGTCCTAGGTGATGTGTCAAGGTGAGGTCATAATTTAAAATAAGTTGTTTATTTAAAATTAATAAGATATGGGTTAGGACCAAGGGGGGTTGACACAATTTAGGTGTCTACATTTGCCCCTTTTTGTCTTGTTGGTTGTTCTGGATGAACAACAAGACAAAAATAGGAGTAGATGCCCCAGGTATGGTCATGAGGTATTCCCCCTCAAATCGAGAGTCGAGGGAAGGGAACCTAAAATTGATTGCCAATTTGATAGGTAGTCGATAGATATGGTGAAGTTTGAGTGTGAATGCTGCAATAGTTGAGATTACGCATATACCACTGCACGAGATAGATAGGTCAAATTATTGTAGTCAAAGGTTGAGGAGTGCTAAAATTGAAATAACCAGTCCCCAGATTTTAGTCATAGCTGATTGGGTTAAATGATCAAAGTTGTAGCTCCAATGGTCATCGTGTTCCAAGTATCCTGGGCTTAGGAAGTGCTCTTGGAAAACACAAAAATGTCACAAGTAGTGGGGATCAACTAGAGCACAATCTGATACTTGTGAGGGTCACAATATGAGGTGTGGACAATTTTCCTATCTATTCATGAGATAGCATACATGCAATTAAAACAACTAAGGTAGAGTTGTCTCGAAAGTGGTCATGGTCAGAGGAGATAGTTGCAATCTCCAAAGTCATGTGTCAAGTAAAGTGGAGATAGAAGTGATCTCAATGGTTGTTTGTTGTGGTCAGGGAGATGTATGTGATCTCTAATGTGCCCCATGAGAAGTCAAAAGTGACTTTTACAATGTCAGGGCTAGTTGATTGGCCATGATTTAGTTAAAGGTTAGATGGTTGGTCTGTCAAGGAGATGGATGAATGAAATGGCCATCATCATTAGGGAGAAAAATGAGGGAATGGCTGAGCTAACCTTAGAAGACTGAGTGCTGCCTACATAGCCTCTATTGTAAGGGGCATCAGACCAATGTAGTTCAGAAAAAGGGTTAAATTGGTCGATAGTTGTTTATGTTAGAGATGTTAGCATTTCCCATATGTGTGATGGTACATGCTTGAAATGATGAAGATATGATGATGTTACAGCCTTTTCCATATTATGTGATGGTGTATTCTGTAACATTGGTGATGTGGTCTTTCATCCCTAGAAATTTTCCATATTGGTGATGGTGTATGCTAAAAATGAATTGTGTATATTTATGCTTCAGCAAGTAATGGTTTATGCTGGCATAAATTGTGTGGTTGATAGATTCCATGTGTATTTTTTTCCATAGAAACTAGTGTGAATGAGCTATGATAATGTTAGTGGTCTGAAAAAGGTTTGGTTGGTTTGGTTGGGTTATAAAATGATTTGGTTGTATGTGACCAAAGCATAAGAAGTGAAAGGTGCGTTGCTCTTTCATTGACAAGGACTATAATGATAGCATAGATAAGGTTTTTGGAAACAAAATCCCCATTCATGCATTATGTCATTTGACCTATTGGTTTGTGTTAGAGAAGTAGTCAAATCATTTGACGCTAAGTGAGCTCAAAATCCCTTGAGTATGTTGGCGTGATAAGTGTGATTATGTGATATGTCAGGATAGCGTAACCCTTTTTTAGTAGGGATAGTTGTGCCCCTTTTATAGGTGACCCTGAGAATGACTATAGACAAGTCCATGACTTAATAGTTTGTAGAATGATCAATACAAAAAGTCTACTTAGGGATGTTGTTTTATTATGTTGTCATGTTGAAGCTAATTGGTATGAGAAGCTTTTTAGAGGGTGTTGTGTATGTAGCAAAATTTGGTCATAGCCATCCTTCGAAGTAATGGTCTATACTAGCTTTGCATGCTAGAATGTCTGTGGATAGCTGTCCTTCAAGGGAGTAGTCTATTAATTACAGCAATGATGTTGATGTAGCTGTCCTTCGAGGGAGCAGTCTACATGTATAGTTAATGACCTTTGGAATATAGGCATCCCAGTTTATGTTTTTTTTTTTTTGGACTTTTTTCATGGACTAGGCTATAGCAGTGTAGAGGGTTTCCCTTTTATTAGGACAAAGCATTCATGCTTGAAAAAAGGGTTAACTAATGTTGGGAATAAGGGTTGAAAGGAATAGAAATGACGATGACGACGGGGTTGCTCAAGGGACGAGCTCAAGTTAAAGGTCAAGTGAATGATTACTTGACTAACAGTAGAATGGTCAAAGATATAAGACATTAAGAGGCTCAAGTTCTAGCCAGCCTTCGAAAGAAGACCGATGATAAGTCCCTGATCTATGCTTGTGCATCATGATGTAAGGTCCAAGTCAATTAGGAGCAAACTTGCCCCATTTGCTTCATTCCATATTGGTCACATGTTGGTTGATGTTGGACATGAAGTTGGTTGATATGTTGTTGGCATGTTTTGGTCGATGTTGGTCATGAAGTCAGTTAGTATGTTGTTGGCATTGGATAAGGAGGCCGTCAAGACCTCATTTGTAGAGAAGTCCCCCTAGCATGGTGTAGCGAGTAGTGTTCTTGATAAAAGTTGGTTGTGCATTACTAGAGAGATTAGTAGGCATAATAGAATATGTTAAGTAGTCAACAAGGTGCTTATGCCAAGCGTTATGTGGACTAGAGGGGCTAGGAGGAATTTCCCCCAGTGATGTTGTTTGATACATGTCCAAAATAGAAATCTTGGGTTGTGTTGGTTGAGAGGTCTTGACGAATAATGGATATGTCAAAGGTGTAGAAGTCTGGTCTTTTCCTTTATTTTTCATAGTTTGGGGCCTAGTGGCCACAAGAAAAGTGTTGATTTCGAATAAAGGAGGAGATGGTGGTAAAGGGACCATAGTCTTGTATGGGGATCCTGATTTAGGTGAAGAGGTTTGGGAGGTATGGGATGGTGTCAAATTTTTGTCAAAAGAGTGGTCAGAAGAAGCCTTAATATGAGGGATGTCCTTTTTTAGGTGCTGACAAATGGCAACCTTAAGGGCATAGCAATGCTCAGTATCATGTCCAAGTGTGCAATGATACCAACAGATTTTAGTGTCATCAAACCAAGATGGTTTTGATCCAAGAGGTTGATATGGTTTAATAGGTGGAAGAGTGATGCTAGACGACTGCAACAATTGGCATAACATCGAAGCATATGAACCCCTTAATGGGTTTGCGCTTGTTGTAGTTGGGGTTGACAACTTCTTTTTAGGAGTTGTTTGGGGAGTTTATCGTGTCAAATTTTTAGTTGGTAGTGTGGCCACATGTGGAGATGACACGTTCCTATTGAGAGGTGTTGGATGTTTTCGAGGAGATATGTTTGTGTTAGGTTGAGAGAGTAATGGAGGCAATTTATCTCTATGAACTGTTGGAGTAGGAAGCACTCTTATTAAGGTGGAAGGTTGTGGGCCCAAAATAGAGGGAAATGGTGATGGTGGGGGATAGATTCTTCGATGTGGTTTAGTAGCCTTCTTTGGTTTAGTTTGAGGACCACTGTTGGGTGAGGCAAGGTTCAAGTCTAACTTCACTTGTGAGTGAGTGAGGTTTGAGAGGCATGGAATGGTCATGGCTTCTGTGTGTGGTTGAATAGCAGGGAAAGTATGACCCCCTAATGATGATAAGAAGGATGAGGGCGAGGTAGCCAGCATTGGAGTCACCAAAACATCCTCCAATATGGAAGAATTCAAAGTTGACTCTCTTATGTGTGAAAGAGGGGTGGATAGAGGATTATTCTCCATTGGTGGAAGACAAATAGGAGAAGGATCTTCTACTTGTGTTGGACAAATAAGAGAAGAGAGTTCTTCTACCTGTGATAGACAAATAGGAGAAGAGAGTTCTTCTACCTATGGTGGACAAATAGGAGAAGAAGGTTCTTCTACCTGTGGTGGACAAATAGGAGAAAAGAGTTCTTCTACTTGTGATAGACAAATAGGAGAAGAGAGCTCTTCTACCTGTGGTGGACAAATAGGTTGATTAACCTCTTTAGACTATAGAAGAGGTTGGTTAGAGACCATGTCGACCATGCATATATTATGCTCTTCAAAGTCATCGGCTATGGTCTGAATGTTATGTTGACTTGGGGGATGGTTAGGGAATGGTTGTCTAAAGACATCCATGTTTTGGTTGGCCGGTGCATTTGGGTTATCCAAAACAAGATCCCCTTTGTCCAGCATGTCTTGAATGATGTTTTTGAAGGTTTTGCAGTTGTTTATGTCATGACCGTTGACATGATGATAGTGACAGAAGTCATTTTCCCTATACCATGTAGGGATGGCTTTTAAAAGGTCAAATTGAGGTGGTCAAATTTGAGGGAGATTGAGGAATCCTTGCTTGATGAGTTTATCCAACATGAAAGCATATGACTCTCCTATTGGAGTGTATTGACATTGTATATGTTGTTGTTAGAATTGTTTTGTGATATATTCTGATGTTGAAGGTTGAGATTGGTTGGTTGTTGTTGAAGATGATGGTCTAAGGACCACAGTGTTTGCCAACCCTTTGGACTTGGAGCTTGAAGAAGATGGTTTGGACAAAGAAGGGTCACTAGATTTTGTGTTGGTATTTTTACTACGCAATGTGACCTTGTCTTCTTTGACCACGTGGAGTTCAAGATTTATGGCCATAGTGAAAGATTCATCAAATGTGCGGAATGTCTGAACCTACAAAGTAGATGAGATGTGCTTAGCACATGCTCATGAAAAGAGCTCAATGAGCTCAGGTTAAGGTAATGAAAAGGAGAGTTGGTTGATCAAATCTCTCCAACAGGCAATGAAGTCAGCTATTGACTCATCATCAAATTGTTTAATAGAATAGAGGTCTATAATGGAGACCTTCTTAGTGATGTTGATTGAAAAGTGATCGAGAAATAGTTGGGCTAATTGAGTGAAGGAAAAGAGAGAATGACTGGTAATAGAGCTATACCAGTCAAGGGTGGCTCCCAAAAGTGACACGGGGAACATTCAAAGTAATAATGCATCGTCATGGGCTATAAGGTAACAAGTGTGTCTAAACACTCGTAGATGTTGCTCTGGGTCCTCTTTACTCTGAAAGTGAGTAAATTTGGGGAGTTCCCACTGGCTAGGATATGGTTTAATAGGGACCAAAGAGTGAATGGGTTCATTGCATATTTGTTCATATGAAAGAATATTGCTTAAACCAGAAATGGATGTCTCAAGGTTAGACATCTTATCCATCAGCATCTTTATTAGATCGGCTGATGGATTGGCAGGTGGGGCACCCCCTAAGTTGTAAGGTACCTAAAAGGTGGTAGGAGGGGCATATGACGTACTTGGTTACACTTGTATAGGCACAACGTATTGGTAGTTCATCATAGGGACTGATGTTGAGGTCAAAGGGGGTTGTGCCATGAAGCTAGAGGGCAAAAGTTGACTAGATACCACCAAAGGTGGTTGAATGGAGGCATTGGTAAAAGGATAGGTAGTCACTCCCACATTTATAGGTGCAAGAGTGTGTAGAGTCGAGACAATCAAGTTTTGGTATGGTGTAGAACTTGGTTGAAATGTTTGTGGTTGAGGGGGTACAAAAACCCCGATGGAGGTAGGTTTAAAAATAGATGGGAAGGTTGAATCTTGGACATTGGCCATGGTTAGGTTAATAGTTGAGGTAGTGGCTTGAATGGTCATAGGTTTGGTAGGAGACATTGTCGATATCATTGCCGCTTCAGTTAAGGAGGTTGGCATCCCATAAATAGGGGTACTTGAAGGATCTCGTGCTTGGATTCTCATGAGATAGTGTTGAAGGGCCTTGACGTTAAGGTCAAGGAATCTCTCAAAGTCTTGATCCCCTTCAGGAATAATTGGATGTTGGTCAGGGCTAGGCTGGATAGGATTATGCTCAATATCTAAAATATACTCCATTTGGTGACTTGATATAAAAGGTGAAGGCGGAAGTGGTTGTTGCCTCGCGTGGTCGATAAGAGATTTGTCTTGACTATGTGTCAAAACCATTAAAGGCCAAAAGGGTTAGGTTCTAGAAACTATGGATTTTAGTTTCAAAAAACTAGAAGTGGTCAGAATGTGTATTTGACAGCAAAAAGGTTGGGTTTTAAGTTGTTGTTTTGGAAAAAGTTTGTTGACAGTGACCGACGTCGGTTTAAAAACTGATGTTGGTGAGTAAAAGTTGCCGATGTCGGTGGAAAAACTGATGTTGGTGAGGAAAATGTGCTGATGTCGGTGGAAAAACTGATATCGGTGTTTGCATGTTCCAGAAACTCAAAAAACTAAAAAAATTTGGAAGAGAAAGAGAAATTCTGAGTTGTTTTAGAATTTAGAGTAATGCATCCTCACCAGCTCAAAAAACCAGATAAAAATAGCAAAAAAGATGAAGGCAAGCAACCTCTAAACGTTTAATTCCTAAGAATAAATTTTTAGAGTAATGGTGGCTTATGCCTTAGAAGAATATGTTGGGGATGGGCTTTTAGAAATGGTCTGAAAGAGGTACTCTAAAGCTGGTTTCAGGTTAGTTTTGGTGCTCAAAAGTCTATATTAGGTTTCGTACGTGGCTTGGTGTTAGGGGCTTGCTCCCCTCACTTCACGAACCCAGAGCCAAGCTGGGCCGCCTAGCCAATATATACTTCCCTTAGAGTTTATACTCTGCCAGAGAACATAGTGGGTCCTCCTCTTGGTTGTGAAGTCCAATTAGGATTGCCGGGAAGGGTAAGGTATCTGCTAGGTGGTGAAATCCTAGTCGGGCCTTGTCTTAGGTATGTTATATGTTTGATTTTGTGAATGTGGTCTAGTCGTGTAACATAAGTGCACTACGATTTATTCATAATGCAGTTAATTACTAGATGAGCTAAATATGCATTCAAGTATGGGTGAAATGCATTTAAATTTTAACCCAAATTGAAATGTTTGTTCAGATGCAGACAAGTGAAGAAAAGGTTAAGAGCATGAATTTCACTACTCTAAGATGCAAAAGGAAAAGTGACAAGAAGAAAAAGAAATATTCTTTTTAACTTGCTTATGATGTCTTTTGGAAAGTAAAAAGAAAGAAAAAGGATGCAAGGAGAGAAATTTTCCCTAATCTAGCTATATGAATGATTGCCTTTAGAAGGAAAAGAAATGAACCCAAGGAAACTCCAGGGGTCCCACCGGGTGTGCCAGAATGTTTCTAACTATTTTTGCTATTTAATATTTAGAAGAAATAAGAAACTAAGATTAATGTTCATGGGTTTATACGCACCTAAATTAAGCTGCGCACCATATCCAGACGATTGAAGGAGCTCCTCTTTGGCTATGGAGGATGACACCTATAGATAAGAAGACTCAAACAGAGAGATTGTTAGATTGATATAGGGTGGACTGCCAAGCAAAGCTCGATCCCAGAAGTGCAAAGACTTCCTTAAGGGATGACAGTCCACTATTTATAAGTAAAAGTGTTAGAAATAAAGAAATGACAAATGACTAATAAAGAGGAAATTAGATAATTCGTACCTTTTTCCTTGCAGTCAGTCTACCATAGTCACCGACGTTGGTAGTCCTATCGGCATTGGTTTGTCAAGTTGCCGACATCAGTTAGAATGCCGGCGTCGGTAGGGGTAGTGGTCGATGTCAGTTAGGGCAATGGCCTTGGATGGGTTTTGGATGAGTTTTTGGTCGACAGAGGGGTCTGGAAGGACTCTAGGTCTGTGTAGGGTTACAGGGAGACAAATAAGGTCTGCAGAAGGACAAAGGTAAATGATAGGTTGTCAAAAAGGGTCAAGATAAAAGGAATGCTTTATATCCCCTCTAGGAAGAAAGTTGGGTCTGGTTGAAGGTCAGGTTTGGTTGAAGGTCGGGTCTGGTCAGGTAGTATTTAGAGATAGAAAATTGACTAAGTTATTCTAAATTACTGAAATGAAAGAGGGGAAGAAATACTTAGCTCTAGTGAAATGAAGAACCAAGGTGTTGAACGCTTGTGCCTATTATGACTAATGTCCAGGTTCCGTGTAATGCTTTAGTCCAATCTGGAGCGACTGATGTAGAGCCTTTATGGCCAAGGGAGCATTGGTTAAAGTCTGATCTCTGTTGATGTCCCAGTTTGCGAGGAAGAGAGAGAGAGAGCCTGATCTGTGTGAGAGAGAGTCTTAGAGTCCAAGAGAGAAGCGTCTAAGAGGAAGTTGATTCGGGATTCATGATTAGTGATTAGTGATTCCATGAGTGAGAGGTTAGAACTCGATTTAAGTAAATCGATGTCAGTGATATCGCTGGCATCGGCTGACATTTGATCGACGTCGGTGGGTGGAGAATGATTAAAAGGGATAACAAGCCTGCTCTCCATCTTCCAAGTGCATAGTCCATTGGAGAATTGTCAAAGGTCAGGCTAAATATGCACGAGAGTTGGTTAGGCAGTTGGGGAGGAGTAAGAATAGGTCTTGGGTGAGTCATAGGGTGGGAAATGGTCCAAGGCGAGGTGTCCTAGGTGAGGTGTCCTAGGTGATGTGTCAGGGTGAGGTCATAATTTAAAATAAGTTGTTTATTTTAAATTAATAAGATATGGGTTAGGACCAAGGGGGGTCGACACAATTTAGGTGTCTACAGGGTAGACAAGTAGGATGATTTTCTCATAGGTGGTTATAACCATCAACATAGGTGGGACAAAAAAGGTAATGATTTACCCAAAGGTGGTTATAATAATTGAAAATGGTGTAGGGTAGCAAGAGACTGATTTTACCAAAGGTGGTTATAATCAGTAAAAGGGAAAACAATGATTTTTCCATAGGTGATTATAATTATTGGTAGGATAAAAATATGCCCCAATTGGGAGGATATAAATAATGGTTTTTCCAAAGGTGGTTATAAGCATTATTACAATGAAAATGTGTCCCAATTGGGTAGAATAAAGATAATAATTTTCCCATAGGTAGTTATAATCATTAACATCCATGTAGATCAAAACATAATGATTTTCCCAAAGGTATTTAGGATAATTGGCAATGCAAGTGGGATGGTATACAATGATTTTCATAGAGGTAGTTATAAGCATTATACCTTGATAGTGGAAAATATGATGATAAAATGGTACAAAGTTGAGAAATGAATTTGGGAAACCTACTAATAGGGAGATGCTCATCCAAACTAGAAAGGGTTAAAATTATTTTATTAGTTAATTACCTGTATATGGTAATTATTAGGGTAGATTAATAATTTTTTAGGTGCCAAGGAGATATATTATGGCCACATTGATATGTAAAATCCCTAAGCTAATTTTTTCTATAGCACATGATGGTTAGGCATCATGATAAAGAACCATGATAACTTGGCTAAAATATGCATAAGGATTGACACACAATCCAATACTCAATTAAAAACCATGTACCAATGATAAAAAACATGATGACAATGTTGACGTATGAACATGGATGGATTCAATAATAATGTAAAAAGCATCACCCAATGAATTTACATAGATTAAAGTAAGGCATATCAATAAAGTAAAAAAACAAGCAGACAAAACAAAACAAAACACAAAAAAGCAAACAACATGAAACAAACACAAATAAAGGTTAATCAAAATGTTATTTCAAACAATACAACACAACAAACATTACCCCTAGATGCTAAGAGATAATGAAACAAAAAATAATGTGGGAATGGAAGAAAAATAAGGGGGTAGTTGGGTTGGCTCCAGATACACTAAGTAACTGGATGTTGCCTTCATAGTTCCATGAATGTAATATCCAACAAAACTTTAGGTCAAATATAATTCTATCAAGATATGGTATAGAATAAAAATGATGAGAAGAAACATGATGGATGTTATATAAGAATATGGTAATAGGCTCAAAAAATGGTGAGAGTGTGAGATGCTAGGCTAGTAAGGATGGGGAAACTAAATCACAAGTGGTTTCTTGTGACTTAGTGAGGGTTCCCAAAATCTTTAAGGTAAAGAAAAGGTTAATGAATATTGCTTTTGGATTTTATAAATTGGTTTTACAATTTTTTTTGGAATTTTTGGAGCATCTCAACTTGAGAGAGAATAAAGAGATACTAAAGGTTCAAGCTTAGAAAATATAGAGCATTTAAACATAACATGCTCATAAAATGGATATAGTGTGGCTTAGGTTGCTCACAAAATTATAAGAGTGTGGTTGAGGTTGTTCAAAAAATGGTGAGAGAGTTCAAACTTAGAATTTTCTCACAAAATGGTGAGAGCATGGAAAAGGGGTGACTGAGCTGACCTCAACATAAATTGAGCATTGCCTACATAGTCACAAGATGGGTCCTCAAGTCACTATAGTTCTACCTTATAGTAAAAGAATCAGACTAGGTAGTATAAAATTCAAACAAAATAGGCAAAGTTAGAAAATAGCATAGTATGGCCTAGGCATGGAAAGGTGGTACTCCAAGGCATGATAAACAATGTTATTCCTAATTTTCCTATAGGTAGTTATAATTAGTAAATAATGTCATAGGTTAATGATACTAATTTGTACATAGTCAATTATAATTATTAGCATAATTGTGAGATACTAGTTTACCCAAAGGTGGTTATAATCAAGAACACTTGGTATAAAATGGAATAATAAATGAAGGATGTGCCTGTCAAACCACCATCATATTACTAAAAAATATGGCCTCTATCTAGAATGTTGAAACAACTATTGAAACTTGATCTAAACCTTTGTGCTAAAAGTAACCATGAAACCAATGGAATAGAACCAAGGTCAATTGGTTGGGTAAGGAGGGGGAAAATAACATGATCAATAGGAAGGGCATGGTAGAACAGTTAATGAGAGAATGGTATGGTACAAAGAAGAAAGTCAATATTATGGTATAATGAAAATGTGCCTCATAGAAAATGTTACAAGTCTCTCAAGCAAAGTAATGCTTGAGGTGTATAATTTTCATCATCTTATCAAGTTCATCCCCATCTAGTGTAGTGAGCATATAGGCTCCAACACCATATTTTGAAATAATGATGAAAGGGACTATCTAGTTGGATTTGAACTTGCCCTTGTGCTTCTTCTTAGCCATGGTATTTTGTCAGTTTTCTTTAAGTATAAGATCACTAAGTTTGAATTATCTATGTATAACCACCAATTATAGTGGCCATGAAGTTGGTTCTGGTATGCTTGTAGATCATTAACTATGGCCATGCATTTCTCATCAAGTAACTCTAGTTCTTGTAGGTGGCCTACTCGATAGTCTTCAACATCCAAGATTTGTTTCAAATATATTTACAAAGAAGGTAACTCGACCTCAATGGGAATAATGGCCTTAATACCATAAATAAGTGAACATAGAGTGGCTCCTGTTAGAGTAGGGTAGTTGTGTAGTATGCCTAGAGGGTGTGGAATATTTCAAGGTGTTAATAGTGGCTACAATCACTGACAATCATTTTAAGGATGTTGGCAATGGTTTTGTTAGATGCTTATGCTTGGATGTTACCTTGTAGGTAATATCTCATGGAAAAATGTTGAGTAATTTTATACTTGGCATATAGGGATGTGACATCCTTATTCTTGAATAATCCACCATTATCAGATTTAATGTCAGATGGGATAACATAGTGGTAGATAAGATTTTTGAAAATTAATTTGGAGATTTACTTTCCAATCATGTAAGTGAAGGGTATAGCTTGAACCCACTTAGTGAAAAACTAGGTGGTGGTAAGGATTTATTTATGGCCATTAACTGAGTTGAGTTTTATCTTCCCAATGATCAAGGCCCCTAGTATCAAATGGCCATGGTGTAAGCATTGGTTTTAGGGTCTTGGTTGAGACATGATTAGATTGGCATGCCTTTGATATTTATTACACTTTCTAACATATGTAGTTGTATCGACATCCATATTTGGCCAATAATACTAGGTACATGGGAGATTTTTGGATAGGATGGCCCCACTTGTGTGGGTTCCACATTCTCCTTCATGAACTTCCCATAATTCTAATGTTAATTTTTCCAAAGTTAAATAATGAATCAAAGTTCCATCAAAACTATGGTGGTAAAGAGTTGGTCTAAGGTATAACATGGAACATGGTAGATAAAGTCCTTGGATTATTTATGATATAGGTATGGTTTCATAAATTGGTCATGAAGATAGGCATAAAATTTTGAATACCATATAGAGTTGGGACCAATATTATCACAAATCATTGCAATGGTTGTAGGTTCATGAGTTAGTGCTAGCAAATTTTTAATGAAGAATTGGTATTCTTTGGCCATGTCTGTATGATGAATCAAAGATCCAATGGTGGTCATGGCATCTTTATTCTATTATTGGCCATTGGTATATGTTTGAACTAGACATCAATAATCTAGTATTTGAGAGTTTGACTATGGCCTTGTATGATACCATCTTGTCATCCCTGGTATGAAAATGGTCTGTAACATAAATGATGATTAAGAATCACCATAAACTTTGAGATACTTTATGTACCTTTATACTTCCTGATGAAGACCTACAATGAGTGCTTCATATTTGGCCAAGTTGTTAGTACAAGGAAAGATAATCTATAAATATTTAAGGATAATATCCCCCTATGGTGTAATAAATAAAAGGCCTTCCCCCAATACATGTGTTATGAATGATCCATAAAAATATAGCTTTTAGTACTACTCCTCAAGAGGTGTTTCAATGATGGTCATAATGGACTCATTTGGGAATTAGAATGTTAGCAGTTATGTATATACAAGGGGTGCTTCAGTAAGTTGATCTACAATAACTTGTCCCTTGATGGCCTTCTAATTGATGTATTCTATTTCAAATTTGTTTAGAAACATCATCCATTTGGCCTTGCAGCCTTGTAAGGCTATTTTAGATAGTAGATACTTGAGTAGATCTAGTTTTAAAATAACCATGGTCTTATTGTTTACCATGTAATGTTATAGTTTTTGACATTCAAAGACCATAGCTAAATAGGCTTTTTTAATGGGAATATAATTATGTTCATAGGCAACTAGTGTATGACTTAGATAGTACATGGCATTATCCTTTTCATTATCATCATGTTGAGCGATAAGTTCCCCTAGGGATTTTTTTGTAGATAGATATAGTAAGAATAGCTTTCCTGACATTGGTGGCAATAAAATAGGCAGATTGGCAAGATAGTCCTTCAATTGTTTAAAATATTTCTAGCATTCATCATCTCAATGAAATGTGACACATTTATTTAGAAAATGTGTAAATGGGTGGAATTTCTCAGCCAACTAGGATAAGAAGCATTTGATAAATTATATCTTGCCCTACAAACTATACATCTACTTCAAATTATAAGGTGGTGGCATCTTTCTTATGGCTTGTACTTTAGTTGGGTCAAATTCAATGCCTATATGAAACACAATGAAGCCTAATAATTATCCTAAAGTGACTCAAAAAATACATTTATTAGGATTGATTTTGACCTTGCATTCATAGAGTCTCTCAAATATCCTTTATAGTGTTGTTGGATGACTGGCCCTGGTCTTAGATTTTTCTAGTATGTCATCAACATAGTCTTCAATAATGTCATACATCATATCATGAAATAGGATGGTCATGACTCTTTGGAATGTGGCCCCAGTAGTTTTGAGACCAAATGTCATAATCTGATAGTAGAACATTCCCCATGGGGTGGTGAATGCTATTTTATGTTGGTCTTTTGGCATAATCCATAAATGGTTGTATCTTTAGAATCCATCCATCAATGAAATCATTTCATACCTAACTGTGGAATTGATAATCATGTAAATGTTCGATAGAAGAAAGTCATCTTTAGACTAGGCCTTGTTTATATATATGAAATTAGTTTAGATTATGATTCCTTTTAGATTCTTACAAATTGGCATAACATTTAAGATCCACTCTGAGTAGTTGATTGATTGAATACATCTTGTTTCTAAGATTTTTCCAACACTTTCTTTATTAATACAATAATGCAAGGATACATCTTATGTAATTTTGATTTTATATGTTTGGCATTAGGATGTACCACAATGTGGTGTAAAACTAAGGTAAGGTCTAAACCTGGCATGTCTAAGTAGGCCCAAATAAATATGTCAACAAATTCCCTCAAAAGGGCTATAAAAATGGCACATTCCTCCTTAGTGAGGGACATGCCTAATTTGATACATTTCATGTCTTTTGGAGTCTTGATGTTAACTTATATTATATCCTCCATGAGAAGAGTCAAACCATCATCCATAATGGCTGGAAAAGATTTAAATTGGCTTAAAAATGTATATTCCTCTATTTGGAACGGCTCTTCAAGTTCTTCTAGGTATGAGGAATTAGAATCTCCCAATGGTAAGGATGGCCATGTGACAAACATTATTGGAAACTCTTGAATGATTAGACCAAAACCTATTATTATTCATATCTAAACTTAAACTCATAGGCAAGTTCATATTTGGTGGTATTTTAAATGATGTTTTAATAAGGTTTAACACCCCCATCTATTGACACCTGAAACATGTTTTCACCACTAGGATGGCCTTTCTCTTTACTTTTACCCTGGTCTAAAATCATCTCAAAGAGGTTTTAACTTTGGGTCCTCAATTTTTTATTCATTTTTTTGTGGCTAATGGTGTTCACCTATTATCCAATACATGATCTAACTTGATTGAGAACCCTTGTTTATGGTCTCCCAACCAAACATTCTCTCTTAGAACTAGAAAATTGAAAAATGCCTCATCATTATCAAACTCATCTACATGTACTATGGATTCTTATTGGTCCCAATATATAAGTTGAGGATGATATAAATGAAGTGTATTATTCCTAATAAATATTCTAAGGGTACAAATGGCATTAGTGTCAAATAAATTGGTATTGGCTAGGTCATTTAAAGGGTTTTTATTGGACTCTCCTTTGCTTTAAGCATCATTGTCACTTGTCATTAGTATTGGAACATGAATAAGGTATATGGGGTCACCCCCAAGTGGGTTAAATCTAAGACCATACATTCTTTTGTACTAAGTGGCAAAAATTGGTTCAAGCATTTCTTGTTAATTAGCCCTGAGGCTTCCTCCTTCATAGGCATGCCTCTTCATGATCCTTTTAGTTATAGGGTATTTGGAATTTTGGTAACAATCATCCAGTTTTTCATTGTACAACCATGATTCATCATCTATAAAAGGGTCATGTTCTTGGCTAAAAGTTGGTGTAAAAAAAATAGGTGTCAAACTATGAAGTTTAGCTTTGCCCTTACACTACCATTCCATGTAATGTGGCTTGGCTTTAGGTCTTCTATTGGACTTGGGGCTATGTGGAATCTTGTAAATTTGGAATGTATCATGGGTCTAATATTTTCCTGGGCTATTAGCTGATATATTTTGGGAGGTGGCATATTGGAAAGTGAATCAAGGGTATCTAGCTCAATGAAATTAGCCTCTAGTGAATCAAAAAGTATTTATTTACCCTTTTCCTTCTTAGAAAATGAATTCAAACCAAAATAGTAGTTATAGATTTCTTAATCAGTCTCTAAATTCTAGAAATGTTCATATGGTTGCAAATCTCCATGGATAGTGACCTCCATACCTAAATGATAGAACTTGATACATTGGTGAAATATTGATGGGATTTCACAAATATCATGTATCTAAGGCCTACCCAAGAGAAAATTATATGAAAATTCTAGGTCCAACACATGGTATAATGTATTGTGGGTCAAAGTCCCAATGATAACTAGAAAGTTGATGGTGCCTTGTGAATCCCATTCCTCATTGTCATAGGCCTTGATTATGATTGTTTATGGCTAGAGATCAGCCATCATGTATTCAATGAGCTTGATGAGCTTTAGAGAAACAATATTTAGTATTTTGTTATCTATGAAGAGACACTTCACTTTGTGTTGTGTTATGACAACTTCAATGTATAATGGATTATTATGTAAAGGGCCAAGAGATGATGTATTATTTTAGTTGAAGGTTAATTATTGGATCAAGGCTAAATGTCCAACCAAAGCTTGAAATTTATTTAGAGATATATAATTAGAACTTGGGGTTTAGTGAGGAACTATGTTAAGATGTTCTTATGGGTTACAGACGTACATAAAAAATCTAAAATGGAAATTTGTGTGGGAATCTTATGTAATTATTACATAATATCAAACATCTTATGTTTCATAGTGGTAAATGGCTTGTTCCTAACTAGAATAGTGGGTTAGATGCATAAAGTGGTAGATGGTTATGGGCCTTGTATGGTAATATTTAACCATCAAATTATGATTACACACTCAGGATGAGATACAAAACCATTATTTCTAGTAAATGATGGTGGAGGGGGACTAGATAGGATAAGTCTTGATTATTGGTGCAGTTGTGCATGGTCATGGGTCAATGATGAGTTATCGATATAAAGTCTAAAATTAGTGATCCCTACTTTCTAGTAAGCTTGTATGTAGTCCTAGGTCAATGAATGATCACTAGCATAGGTCAATTGGTTGGAATTGATTAGCAATGGTCTTATTTGGTTGATACTTAGTCTTAGATTAATGGATATGGTTGAAACACGACCTCTAAAAATATGTCCTAAAACCTTTTTTTAGTCATGTGTAACTGCATGGTAGGTCTATTGGTTGTTGGCATCATTCTAGCATTGGTTCCACCCATTTGGTTGACATCAACTTTACTACTAATTTTGTTGTTATTGTCTCAGGTTTTGATACTATTGTTGTTCTAGACTTTATTGTTATTATTGGTTATTATGTTGTGAAAATGGGTTTTAATAGATGTAGAAGATCCGATCGAATGTGGATGATCCATTATCCAATGTTATTTCCCCATTTTCTAACATATTCTAAAAGAGATGTTTAATTTTCACATAATGGCACAAATTATGTCCATTAACCTAATGATGTTCACAAAAATCATTCTACCTATACCAATTTGGATAGGAAATACCCTTAGGATAGTGTTTTAGAATAGGCCAACTAATTAGATTAGTGGTGGTTAGTTTGTTAAACATAGATTTAATGGGTTCTCCAATATCACTAAAGACATGATTTGTAGGTATAGTTATCCTTGGAGGAGGAGGAGTTTGCAAAGGCAAATGTTGTTGCATTTGTTTTTATAGATAAGGTTACTACACAAGTTGTGCTTATTGAAGAGTTTGTTGGTTATGAGTAATTTTCATATCAGCATAGATTGAGCAGATGGTGTGTGCACCATTTGGACATGTTGTAACTAGGTTAATCCATCTCCAACAACATTTTCATTGTGATTAAACATCTTGGACATTTCATAATTATTGGCCTAGGCTGGTTGTGATACTTATATTTAGACTTGGTTCTGATTCTGATTTTGGCCATTTCATTGGTTTGTGGTTTGGTTATGATTTGATGAGGTTATATTGATAATCTATTTATTAATAAGGGATCTTTCGATCAATAAACCTTTATCAATGATTTCCTTAAAAGTATGTGCACATTATAGTTCCAAATGGTAAGATATCTTATTGTGTAAATTCTTGGCAAACACAATGGCTAATTTCTTATCTCATAAACTATGGATGAATTAGCTGGTAAAGGCTCTCAATCACTATATATAACTTACAAATATTTATCTATCCTTTTATTTGGCTTGTGTCAGATCTACCAATGAAATCTCTTGCTCAATATTTTAGGGAAAGTGTTACACAAACTTGTCAGAAAGATCATCAAAATTAGATACTAAGTTCTCTAGTAATTTCAAAAACCATTCCAATGCTTGGCTTGTTAGAATCCTTAGAAACCATAGTATGAGGTGTATGTCATTGTAGGCCATTAGTTGGTACGAAACAAAAAAAATTGTTAATTAGTCTTTTAGTTCTCCTTTACCCTTCTATTTTTCAATTTTGAGTGGTTCATACCCTAGAGGAAATGGTATTTGAAAATACTCCGTCTTGAATGGGTAAGAACACATGTTTTCTAACTTAAACTTCTTGGTCTACTTCCTAGCTTGAATGGTGGTAATTACATCCTTCATTTGTTGAATTTCTTGTACTTAGAAACTAAGGGAACATTGGCTAGAGGTAGAAGTTGGGTGGTCAAAAGTGGATTACCTTGATCAGGGTATAATAGAGGCATGGTTTGTTGTGGAATGTTGGTTTGGCTAGGTAATTGATAAGGAATATGCATATGCATATTTATATGTGATTATTGGAATTGCATGCATTACAATATGATATTCTAGTTTAGTTTCAATATATGAGCCTAGTTTTAGGGAAATTATGGTTGGGATGGAAGGATATGGTTGGGGGTAAATTATTTTTGCCTAATGAGGTTGAATAGGGACTTGTTGATAACTAGTCAAACTTGGATGATTAAGGGGAACTTGTGAACCAAGGCCCTATCATTGTATTTGTGGCATATTTAGAATAAAAGGTAATTGTTTCTTGATTAGCACTTATGAAATGGTAAAACCTCTTGGTTTTGCAAACCCCTATTATGAAGGAGATGATTGTAGAGTGTTTAGAATTTATCACTAACCCATTTTTGTACATTTTTTATTAGACATTGTTTGTGATTGCAATGGTATATTGTTCTATGACTATTGAGGCACATTCATCACTACCTAATGAGGTGGGACTTTGGTTTCCCCCTATTGAGGTAGCAGAATGTTTTACCTCATATATTAGAAAGTGCTTATTATTGAGGAATGTTAGTCATCAATTTTTGTGGAGTAACATTTGTCACATTTTATTAAGGCATGACACTAGTTGTTGATTGACTACCTAATCTTTGTAGTTACATGTTTGAAAAAGTAGCTAGTTAAGGATTATAGGTAATTGGTTGTGGTTAGGAGGTAGAAGTTCCTACCGCCTACATTTACAAACCACTTGTGGTGATAACTAAAGGCACATGTTTTTTGGACTAATTGTTTGCATGTTTACACCATTTTGGTTTGGATCATACAATACTTGAATATTATCCACTATGTTGGGATCATTATTTTGTGTAGAAGCAAAAGACACTTATTCAATGGCTAGGGTATTAAACATGTATTTAATTGAAATGATTTATTTTAATAGGTATATACCTTGATTTTATTAGCCTATCAATTTTATTAAGACTCTCATTGAAGGAGCTAACTCGATAAGAGGATAATTTGACATGGTAGTGTTGTTAAAATTACATGCTAAATTTAAATAGGTCTGGTATTTTATCTATATCTATATGAAATGATCCTTGATGAAACCTTTTCTTGTGAAAATCATATGAGGATCCTGATATGGAATCAACACTAGAGATTGAGGATTTATAGAAGAGTCCTATTTGTTGGTTTGATTATAAATTATATTGTAAGGCACTTGAACTAGACTTGGTATGTTTTTTTGGGGGAAGTCTATTATAAATTTATCCCCTACCTCTATGGATATGATTAAGACTTCATCCTTATTTGAAAACAAGTGATGATTAAATAGATATGGGTCATAGGCTGATGGCATCATAACATAGTACAATTATTATTGAACTTGTTCTACAACCAAATGTATGCTAGTTAGGTATTACACCATTTGTTTTTGGTCCTGTTCTGAGTATGAAGGCATGTTAACAAAATAATGAGTTAAAGGATATTGGATTTATTCTCCCAATTAAGTGTTTTAAGGTGGATAAGAATCCATCTCACAAACTACATCATCACCATAGGGGTCTTGAAAATATTATTCATATGCAACCACATTACCATATCCCATATTGTACTTGACTCTACTATGAGTATAGTGAGACATATTTAAATCAAATGTGAATGTTTCATAACAAAATGGTTGAGAGTTTTATAAAATCTTAAAAGTAATGTCTAAAGGAAAAATGGTTTGAAATTGGTTTAAATTGGTTAAAGGATGGAGTTGTATCTCTAAAAAGGTCTATGATAAAACTTGGTAAAAACAATATAATGTCAAATGTCTCACACAAAAAAATCAAGTGAATGAACTAAAACTAGAATGCCAAAAATCTAGTTTAAAGTGTTCCAAATAAGTCTAATATAAGAAAATAAAAGTTTCTAGGTATTTTGGCCAAACATGATGTCAAAGGTTAGGCTCAAATAGGTATGTGCTAGGAATTTTGGCAAAACAAGCACAAAAGCTAGACTTTAAACAAAAGGGTATGATTTAATATAAAAAATCTACAACACTTTGGCATAGACTAGGTATTTAAATTTAGACATGAAATTGATTAATTGGCATAAATAATGAATGAAAAGGCACATAGATGATAGGATATTTATCCCAAATCTAGGCACAAATAATAGTTTTCAAACTAGGTAAATAATTAACCTAAGTTATATAACCCAAAAGAGAAATATCAGTGTCTAAGCCCGAATTACTCCAAGCATAAACATAAATCAATAAAAGTTTGGATTTAAATTATCAAGGTTAATTAAAAATTCAACTTAGGAAAACTAGGCTTCTTTGATCAAATAACAAGCTAGATGAAGTTAAATGGCATAACTACACTACATAAAGATTCAAAAGACACATGTAGATTGGTTTTAAAATGTGAAACAAGGACACAAGGCAAACAAGTTTATGAAATGATTTCAGTAGTGTGATGATGTTATCACACTCTAAATATGTAATAAATAGAATGTTTCAAGACTCTAAGGTATAAAACTTGAAATGGATTGGGTGGCATGATGTTACCTTTTTCCAATCAAGTGATAGATACATAAAGATTTGTCAAAAAGACTAAGGCAAAAGTATGGTGGAAAATGGATAGTGAAACACCTTCTCAATCAAAAGAGTGATGTATAAGACAAGAATTGAATCAGCGTGGCATAATAAATAAAATAGATACTTAGACTAAAAAACCTTGTAATAAAGGATAAAATGGCACAAACACCTAACTGTAAACATCCTAGATCCTAAAAATAATAAAGTTATGTAATATTATTGAATTCCATCTATATACATGATCTTGAAAGTATTTTAAGTGTTAATCCAAAAATAAAAGTGTATGAATAAGTAGGGGTTTTACACCCCCCTTCTCTCAAGATATTGTATGGTGTCTTAGAACTTCAGGCTACTCACCCTACATAAACAATATGTCTGTGGTAATTAGGGTTATTTTAAAAATAAATTTTCATGTGTTTCTAGATGGTATTAAGTGTGGCTAACACAAGATATTCTCACATAATTTTGATCCTTGTCAACTATATTTTTATGAAAAGGTCTTGTCTTTTTCACAACCACTACATTCGGTACTTGCTTAGTGTAGTGCAATGTCTAAGTTACCCCTATAGTTTGAGGTAGTATCTTACTTACAGAGTTTGCTTAACCTCTCAAAAAAATGTCCCAATAATTTGATCTCAATTTTTATACCCTACCATGGAATGAAGTTAAAACGATGTTAGAAGATTAATTCCTAGGTCAACGCTTCCTTATAAAACCCATAAAGAGGTGATGGAATCCCATTGACAAGCCAAGATGTATGAAAATAAATGACAAGTAAAAAGACTTTAAGATCATTTTTAGATCATGAAAACCATATAGATTTAAGGAGATCCTTAGCGATGTTATTTTCATGCCTTAAGACAAGGCAAAAATGAAAAGAAAGAGTACTTTTGGTCACCTGAGTTCCCTAAAGGGGATATGGGGAGAGCATACATGCATCAATAATTTAGTGGAAATAAATAAATTTAAAAAGACAAGCATAAAATAAAACACTCTTAACAGTATGTAATCTAAGTGTGAGTGTTTATTTTAATGCACCAAAGTGAAATGTTTATGAAATTTGGCCCTTTGGCATTTGTTAAAATCTTAAAACAAAACCAAAATTATTTAAACAAACATAATCTTAAAACATTAGTTTGAAATGTAAAAATTATAAGTTAGAAGTGTTTTAAATGTCTCTTTGTGGCATTTGGGTCCTACAAAAAGTGTTAGGGGTTTCTGAGATTTTGTGAAACATTTATGCAACTTGAAGGTAAATTGATAGAATATTTTGAAAATTTAAGAGAAAACACATGGTTTAAAAAAAACATCAAAAATGTAGTCCAGATGACCCCAAATAAAGCTCTAAAATATGGCTTATTAGTCTCAAGTATACACATAGTGCAATATCGTAGAACATAGAACAAAACTACAAATCTACAAAAAAAACAATTGTAAGTGCAAAAATACAACTTATGGGAAAATAGAGCATAAATGCAATATCATTATTGTAAGTGAAAAATTAATAATAACAAGCAATATTTCTACTCTAAGAGTCATGATATTTCAACTTAACCAAAAAAGTTTGTAGTGACTGCGAGTGGCTAAGACACAATACCACAGCTTAGTTAGGCAATGTCATGAATTGTGGATCATTGATGTCAGAGTCATGATATTGTAATATCATAAATTTCCATGCAAATAACAAATAATTAGCTAAAATTTTGATAGTTAGATGTAAAAATGTTAAAATAGAGGTACAAAAGTGATTGTGGGAGTTGTGATATTGTTGTAATATCATGAATCCAGAGTGTGAAACCATGATTACATAGGGCAACCTCACAAACTCTAAACATCTCTTGGACTTTAATTTCCACCTATTTTGGTCATCAATCTCACATTTTTACATGAAAATCATTAGTATAATGGTGTTAAAGTATTTAAGAACAACTTCATGGGTTACATTTCCCACCAGGCATGCCATTTGTGATAATAAGAATCTAATAAGGGAGATTAATAACATGTTAATTCAAGCAATAAAAACTTCAATAAACATACTAACACTTACACTCCAAGCCTAGATCTTAGGGGTGAGCTTAGCTAATAAAAGATAGATGAAAGCACAACTAAAATTCAAAATATAATGAATGTTTTACTTTTGTTATGAGCTCCAAATGCATTTTTGAGTGGCTTGTTTGGCTTGTGCTTCAAAGAGTCTTTGGTAAATGAAGGTTGTGTAACTTCTTATCTCCTTAGCACCATGGCTTATGTTGTGGCTTGGCTTAAGATTTTAGTATTGTAACACTCTATCAAATAGCTTATTGAAGATATTTGAGCATAATAACTTTGCACCAAAATAGCTTAAGTTTTAATAAGCAAGGCATTGTATTATATAAAATGGATATAACCCTAAGACAAGGTGAGTAAATGTGGAGTTAAGGCTTGAAATGGGTTCAAACCTATCCTAGGTGACTCAAGACTAACCCCAGTAAAGTTAATAGTTGTCAATTAATCATGATTTTCAATGAATAGGCATGGGTCTCCAAAATGAGATATTTTAGGATATTTCTAAAGAGCTTGATAACTCACAAAGGACATGATGAAAGGCTAGGATATTTGCATTTTTGAATTTATATTTTCAGTTATTCATTAATTACACATGGTTAATTCAACTAAGTTCTTAATCTGGTTTATATTGTTAATTAATTCTGATTAGCCATTTATCATTTCCAAGATTTGATATTTGTTCATGTGCCCCACTTAATAGGTCCATGGGCCAAATTGACTCTTGTGATGATATAAGGTGCTTAGGGATGAATCTGTGAGATTTTAATGTTGCATATGATAGGTTACCCTAATTAGGGATGCATCAACATTATTATAATATTTGATGAATGATGCATAAGAAAATTTGGGATGTTTAGTGATTCTTAAGCTTAATTTACAATGGTTGGTAGGAATCAGTCTAAAGTCTGATCAAAGGCTAGTTATTACCAATTTTAAGTGTCTAAAATATCAATCATTAACCAATCAATCAATTAATCAATCACCATCCCCATAATCATATTCTTAATCTTTTCATTAGTCACCTACACCCATTGATTGGGCCCAACAAGTCACAATATCCATCTTTTCTTCCATCAGACATCCATTATCATAGATTGTTTAATTCATTATTTAAACATTTTGGTTTCCTCCCTCGATTATAGAATGAGTGGGACCATAACTTAATTATCATTTGCTTCTCCCTTACACATGTTCTTACTAAGGGGATTGTCAATAATTAATCACTTTATAGATCATTGATTTGATTGCATTATAGTCTAATTCTTCCCCTTTATTATATCACTCAACCTTAGCTTTGAGCTACAATCATCATTAATCTTATCACATCATTTTCTTATCCTATCCTATAACACTCTCTTGAATGCATCCTTACTTAAGATATGTTGAAATATTACAACCTTTTGTCTTATCATGTTGTGGTTGATTCCCCCTTAGGATGTGTCAACAATCATGACACAATAATTTCCACTCCCTATACATATGTCTTTTTCAAGGGAAACATCACTTTGTAGCTTATTGTTTAGGTCGAGTTCATTTTCTTCATTTATCTTGTATCTCACATCCCATCCTCATCTATTCATTATATCCCACCCCTTGTTTCCTCTTTTAAGTGGCCATCAATCTCATTCTTCCTTGCATGTCCCCTTGAAGGGGCATCATACCCACTAACATCATTTACAAACATTCATTCATGAGTGTCTTTCTTATTTTAAAGACCATTACTCCTTCCACTTAATCTACTCTCAATGTCCTTTCAAAGAGAGCCAAAATGTCTACATCTAAATTTGTTTGCTTCATTGATCATCACTAATATTACTATTAATCGATGCTAATTTCACTTATTTTATTTAATCTCAATTATGTTCTCTAATTCCATCCTAATATCACCTTTTATAGTTATTTATCTAACATCCCCATTCATTCTTATTCATTCGCTAACCTTATTCCTACTCTAAAAATCAATTAATTCACTTAATTACCTATTATCCACTAACTAATCCCACTTAACTATTATATTAAAATTTAGAATTTCAATCCCACCTATCCTAGCTTATTCCTAGGATCTCCTACATCCCTAATCCCTAATCACCTATCTAATCATTTACTAATCTTGGTTATCCTCCTAATGGATTCTAGAATTCTCCAATTCTATAATCCTCTCCATCTTAGCCTTTTGTTGATGATGGAAATTATACCGTTAATGAATCAACCCTTTTACCTATCATGAAAGTCAAAGTAAAATTGTACCAGTCTAATCATGGGGTTCTAAAGGTTCAACTATGATCCTAAAGATGTGAAGATTTTTTTATAAGTTCTAATAAATAGTCAATAAGTTATCAAATATAACATATTTCATTATAAAAATCAAAAATCTACTTTATTAAATCATGAATCAGTTTAGATAAGAATCTGTAATCTATTCTATCTGATAGAGAAAACCTATGAAGTAGATAATCTCTTGAAGATTACAAACCTAATTTAGTAAATATATGTATATTCAAGTAATATCTTACCTCTTGCTATAATATTTTCTAAGTTAACCTCAAAAGACAAACCAAAAAATAAAGAAATAGATTTGAGAAAAGATAAATAAGAATTTAATCAAGATCAAACAAAGTAAACACAATAAATAAAAACTAACAAACTAGCTAAAAAAAGAGGATAGAGAATAACTAAGCTAAGAAAAGGAAAATAAACTATTTAAAATAGCTTAAGTCTAAACTAAGAAACAACCTAAAATAAGAAAAATACCAAGGAATAAGATCAAATAAATTAATCTAAGATTAAACCTAGTCTCAAATTAATCCAACTATCTAAGAATTGAATAGTAAATAAACAAGTAATAAATCTAATTCTAAAATAGAAATAAAATTGAAATCTGAATAAACTTAGAATCTAATATATGAATAACAACTAATAATAACTTAAAACTATAACAAAATGTGAGAAAAAAATAATCAAAATATTGATCTATTATACTATTTAATCTAAGAAAGAAAACAAAGTATTAATCTAAGAAACTAATTAAAGAACTAAATCAAAAATGAAACAATAAATTAAACTAAGAAATAGAAATAGAAACTAAATTAAAGAAAATCTACATTATAAAACTATATTAAAATTAGAGAGTCAATATAAAGTACAATAAAGTGTGAGAGTCTCAAAGTAGAGTCATCTTAGTAGAAAAGGTAAATTTCATTAAAAAAATGCAACATCTTTCTTTATAATAACCTGAGTGACAACTTTACAATCAAAATAGATCAATAAAATATCATAAAGTAGTGAAGTATTCATCATTATTCGGGTTAAATACTTGGAGTTTGAATATAGTACTATAAATAACAATCATCAAAAATGTTACGCTTGGAAATATTTAGATAATCTATCATAAATGATAATAAAAATTGGATATACCTGTGTTGCCTAAGTAATTACTCAACCATTAGATAAAGTAACATTGGGTCCATCTTCAAAGGTCATACTATCTTAGAGAAGTTACATATAAAGAAGAGAGATGAATGATTGAATTCAAAAAATGTATAAGTCCTCAATACTTGTTCTTCTATCTTTAAATGAGTCCTTGATCTCCTTTTATGCTCCATTTAAATATCATCTATATAAAACTAATTTATATCTTTCTGAACAAACAAAACTACTTCTATGAAACCAAAACTTGGGTTTTTCAAAATCAACCAAAATCTCATGAAGTCAAAATGTTTTAAATTTTTCAAGGATAATCATGGCACATAAGACCAATAAATATGCATAAATACTCAGAGCAAAAACCCTTATCCATGTTACACCAAAACCCTGATATGGCTCATTATTCATAACATGTATGTACTACAATTATTTTAAAATTTTGAGTATACACACATACTAAGCCATTAAATTTTCAAATCACATGTAGACTGTCACACTAATTTTATATCAAAATACTGATATGGGTCATTTTCCATGCATGTAAACTTTTTTTTAAAAGTAAACTGAATTACATGCACCATAAAAAAATTAAGCAAGTCTATTCACATCACTAGAATCAAAACCTTTGTTCACATATGTTCTAAATTACCCAATTTTGAGTATCTTAATAAATTATTCATGTTAAACAAATAAAAAAAATTAAAGCTATAAACTTTCAATAAATATGTCCATAATTCTCTGAATCTAAACTTAGGAAGGATATTTAAAGTTTCAACGCATCTCGAAGAAGCCATAGGCAAAAACCCTTCAAAACAATATGCAGAGTTATTCTTAAAACCAATAGTCTAAAATAAACTTTCCATAGTAAAAACATGAGACATATATTCATAAATTGAAGTTCCCAATGAAAATCCTTTTGAGGTTGTGCATTCCTCAAGCGCACAGAATTACACATAAGTTTATCAATATATATTGAAAGATAAAATATCAAACTACTCAAAGAACCATGTGAAGAATAACTTGATCCATCATTTTATTCCAACCAGATAAGATTCATTTGCATGCATGGAAATAATGATTGAAACTTGAAAACTTATAAATCTCCCTTACTCCTACCATACATACAAAACTTGTGCATAATTGATAACAATATCTCAAATATATTTAAAAAAATCATCAAAAACTTCTCAAACCATTTACATGTAAATAGATTTGTAAAACTTTCTCATCCTATAGCCTATATTTCATCATGGAAAACCATTCAAAAATAACTCAGAGCTTCCATGAATGTCATGCAGACTCAAAATTTATTCTATTTGTGTAATTAAGGGATGATTTCCTTCATAAAATTGTAAACTTCATTAAAAATCACCATATATAAGTTCCAAACTTTTTTTACACTGTATAAAACATACCTGATAATACACCTTCAAAATATTTCTACTCAAAAACCTCAATGAAACCTTCTCAAAAATTACCCAAGTAGAGCTTCATTTCAGCGTCTAAGTTTTGTAAAATGAACACAAAATAAGAAAATCACCCTACTTATCTCCACCACCCTCCACCATAACCAAATGATGATGTGCTCAAATCCCATTGGCTTGTGTTTACCAAGCACACAATTATCAACTTCATTAACCCTATTAATAGCATAACCAAATTTAATTGTTACTAATTCTTCCCACTAAATCATTTGCTAACTTCCATTATTCAAGGTAGACTATTTTGCATTAACTCCACCTTACCACCAAATCATTGGCATATCTTTATGCTTCATGAATATGTCTTTGAATTAATTTTTTATGCCAACTTCACCATGCCATGATTTCCATCAGTCGCCTATCATCTATCAACTTAGCATCTTATGTCTTGCTGATTTGAATTTGAAATAAGTCATATGTGTTATTGATAATCCCTTGAATTAATTTCAACCTCTTTGAGACAAGAAAGTTAGGTATTGAAAATACATGCGAGAATAAAGGTTTAGAAAATATCTAACTTCAACAGAACACTTTATGTCTTTGAAAACATCTCATGAAACAAGTCCTAGGTCAAAATTAATCTTTATTATATATAACTTCTATGCCAAATGGGAAGTAATAAATATGCCAACCTTAATCTTTAGCATTTATGTTTTGAAACATAGAATCAAGTAATTGCTAGGATATTGAATTGATAATGGCTTAGACTTTGGATGTCAAATAGGTCCTTAGAACTTATGAAACATAAGAACCATGATCTTGAGCTATGCAATATGGTAAATAAATCACAAGATCATTAGACAAAATGGATAATACCTTAGAATATACAATATAGAGCTTGGGACTTTAAACATCATTATTAAATCAACTTATGCACACCAATGTTTTGAATGCCCATTATACCAAAAGTAGTAAACAAAAATGAGCCTTGAATCTAATCTGTATCTTCATAATAGCTTTTCAATAAAGAGATGTATTGATTTTCAAATTTAATATTTTTAAAATGCAATAATCATCTATATACCATCATTATCTATTCTACATCAATAATCACATCATCCATGAAAATTAAAAAATCATCATAAACTAGTTCAAACTTTAAAAATCTAAAATTTAATTCATAACTAAAATACTTTTTCAAAACTTACTTTGACTAAAAAATCAAGATAACGGATCCCATTCATATATATATATATATATATATATATATATATATATATATATATATATATATATATATCCACCATGCTTTTCAAAACCACTTTGAAATATAAACATGAATTCATCATCTAATCATTATCATTTCATAATAAAAAATATGCATCTAAATATATTATTAATTGACCAGGTCCTTGACATAGTTTTATATTTCATGATTGGGTCATCTTTATGGCATAAAGTATTAATTTTGAAAAAATTGAGGGAGTGTGGAAAATAGGCATAAAACTAGCAACCTTGCTAGTCAGTTTTTGTGTGATGAAATTGAGTAGTAACAAACTACCTATTGATAAAGACATAATATTGAGAGTGTGATCCAAGTAAATCATTTCTCAAGTAACTAAGTACAAACCTCTTTAATAATGAATTTTAGCAAGGGTTAGTTTATCCAGTTAGCGTGGAATGAAGAAAAGGAATGGTATAATAAAGAACTTTAGGTTGGATAAAAAATCTAATACAAATGCCTTAAGTACAAAATTTGAAAATGAAGTAACACTTTATAAACCAAATATAACTCAACATATATTATTCATTTATTACAAAAACTAAATTTGTAAGAGTAACTTTTGAAAAATGAATTGATACTTACAACAAATTTGTCACTTCTTTGTATTCTTCCTTTACAATGTGACACTTTTCATTTACAACCTTTATTGATCATTTCAAAATAAAAGTACAAAAAATCAAATAAAAAACCAAAATAGAATCAATAATAAAACTAACAAAGCAAAAAAAAGAGACAACAAACCAAAAAGAAAGAAGAAAACAAAACAAAAGAACAAACTGAAAAAGTAACTAATCATGGAATAGTTTCTAATGATGGCCATTAACTAAGTAATGCAACCAATTACCTTCAAGCTATTTTAAATGAAAATCATTGTTCCAAATGACTGTGGTAATTCTATAAGGCCCAAGCCATAATGAATTGAACTTGTAGTGTTTTTTAGGATCCACATGGGATTTATCCCAATATAAGACTATATCACTAATACTTATTTTTTGGTAGAAAACTTTTTATCGAAAAACTTATTTAATTTTTGTTTAGCTCTTTCTAATTTTTTCAATGTTATCAATTTAGATTCATTAAGAGATACTAAATCATATAATATATTTTCAATTAAATTTGTATCTTCAGCTACATATTGTAAAGCAATCCTAGCTAAAAAAAATTGAAGTTCTATTAGCAAGGTAGCCTCAAATCCATATACTAACATAAAAGGTGAATAACCAATTTTTACCTTAAAAATAGTCTTATCAGTCTATAAAGATTTAAAAATACTGAGATGCTAATTTCTTTTATTATCACAAACTAATTTCTTCATAATTAAAATCAAATTTTTATTTGTGAACTCAGCTTGTCCATTACCTTGAGGATAATACTTAGATGAATGACTAGAAATAATAGATTATTTTCCTAAGAATTCTAAAAATTCATTTGAAATAACTGAGTTTCATTATCTCAAATAATCTCATAAGGAACTCTAAATCTAGAAAAAATTTGATTTTTTAAGAAAGAGATCACTTCACCTATTATCAAACTCTTAAGTGCTTTGGCTTCAGGCCACTTAGTAAAATAATATATGACCTATAGATAAAGGTAGGTGAATATCTAAAATATAATCAATTATCTAATTTGTAGAAAGTTTTTCAGGAATAACAGGACTTAAAGGCATTGTAATCAATTTAGCTTTTTCAACAAAGAATTAATAAGGCATGCAAGAACAAACAAACTTATAAGCATCTTTAAAAAAAGTAGGTCAATAATAATTTGATTTTAAGATCATATAGGTAGTTGTTTTAACAACATAATGTCCACCATAGTTTTCTTCATGATAGCCTCCAAGGACCTTTTGCATTTGACTATATGTAAGACATCTCAACAAAACTCCATCTCTATTACGATAAAATAGAAAATTTTCTAACAAACAAAAATTTAATGCTTTTAATCTTAAGTAACTTATTTGTTTTTATCTAAGTTATTAGGGTAGTTCTAATTATGGAAATAATAAACTAAGGCATGGTACCAGTCATCTTAATCCAACAAATAGTCCTATTCATTCATTTCAAGATCAAACTTAAAAATTTTAGAAAAATCATCAATCTTCATGGTCTTTAAATGTGGTTTTGCATTTAAGTTTTCATCAATTGAAAAAACTAAAACATTAATATTTGAAGAAGCATTTTTAGTTAAGTGTTTTTTCAGTTCATTACCTTTGATTGTTTTAGAATTTTTGAATTCAAGATCAAACTCTTAAATACGTAAAATTCACTTAGCAAGCCTTCCCTGAATGGTTAGTTGTTTTAAAAGATAAGACAAAATAGGCACATTAGATCATATAAAAACTTTGATTCCCAACAATAAATATCAAAATTTAATTAAAGTGGAAATTAATGAGAAAATAAAATTCTCAGTAAGGGGGTACCTAATTTCTAAATCTTTTAAAACTTAGATCATATAACCGATTGGTTTTTCTTCATTATTTTTAAATTCTTGAGTTATTACAACTTTAATAACCTTTTATGTACATTAACATAAAGAATTAAATATTTATTCAAATTATGTTTAGTAAGAATAGGATCACTTGTAATGACATATTTAACACAATTAAAATCTAACTCAACATTTTCATTTCAATTATATAACTTATCTTTCTTAAGCAATATTTACAATGAATTAGATTTGTCAGTAAAATATGAAATGAATTTCCTAACATAGTTTATCTTACCAAAGAAAGACCTCAAACTAGATTAATCTTTGGGAATAGGTAGTTCTTTAATTGATGTAACACATTCAAGATCAATAAAAATATCATCTTTTGAGATTATGTGTCCTAACAAATAACCCTCGATAACAACAAAAATTGATTTATTTGGATTTTTAAAAAAACTAAACTTTTTACACCTTGTGAAAACTTTACGAAGATGGTCTAAATTTTTTCTCTTTTTAGAATGAATGGTTAGATCATCTAAATAAACCTAAATAACAATGTCAATCAAATCATCAAAAAAAAATGCATAGCTCTTTGAAAAGTAACTCCAGCATTCATCAATCCAAAAGGCATTTTTTTATAAGTGAAAGTACCTCTATGAGTAGTAAAAGTAATTTTATGTCCATCTTTAAGATTTACAAAAAATTGATTATAACTAAAAAATCCATCTAATAAAGACATCATTTTTAATCCTATAATTTGTTGTAAAATCTAATCTATACTTGGTAAGGAAAAATTATCTTTAACACTACTTTTATTTAGATCTCTAAAATCAACACACAATCTAATGTCATTATTTTTCTTCCTAACCAAAACTAGATTAGCTATCCATTCTGAATATGTTATAGATAAAATGACACCAGTATCAATCATCTTATCTAGTTCTTTATTAATGGTGTCTTCTAACAAAGGGTTGATTCTTCATATTTTTTACCTAATAGGTTTGATAATAGGCTTAATTGATATATCATGTTTAATAATTTTAGTATCATAACCTTTAAGATCCTTATATAACTAGGCAAAAACATAGGTCAACTATCATTTAAATCAAAAAAAATTGGATGGAAAATTTCAATAAAAAAGAAGTCTGTGTAGACACCAAAAATCTACACACCTATGATTTTAAATGTCAAAAATCCCCCTGGACCTACTTAGGACCCCCTTAGAACCAATCTACAACAATAAAGCCTAACCAAACCCATATGAACTTAGTTTCACCAAATTGACTTAACTTGGCCTTTAGGACCCTTTTTTTGTAGAACCTGACCATCGATGGTCAAGATGACCATCAAAAATCACCAATAGAAACCCTTGAATGTCGACTATCAAGATGTACCTCCTCAATGAGAAACATGCAAGTGTAACTAACCTCTTTTAAATATAGCTCATCTAATTCTTGTTATGAGCCTTTGCATAGACATATTATATTTAGATGGTTTATTTACACCTTCACTTCCACCTCTTGTTTATGTCTATAAGAGAGAGATGTTTTAGAGTCCAAATCCATCTACAATAATTATTAAAATCTTAAGAGTTTCTTTTTCAAGTCAATCAACATCATCAGTTTTATCAAGCATTATGAACAACCTTACTAAGAGCTAACCCATTGTCACCTCTCAACCAAGCTCTTAAGTACAGTTACTCTATTAGAATCAAGTTAGATTCCACCAATAAGATAACTAATTTAACCACTCACCCAATAAACTTTTGGTAAAACAAGTACTTATTTGTCAATATTCATGTACTTTACTTCCATTTTGCAATCCTAGCCCTTGTCCATCTCCTAGAATCCATTTTTTGAATCATGTTATTCAATAATTTACCAACCTAAAACTTACATAGTAATTGTCAATGGTTGACCTAGCCATTGACGGTCTACTCAATGCCAATAATTAGCTTGACCACCAAAGGTAACCTTAAATGTTGACAATCACCCTAATCATCGATGGTCATTATGGTAGTGAAAACTAGAAACCTATTTTTACCTACCTAACCCCAACCAAACCTAATTTTCTATGTTTTTGATCACTCATAGACCTCTTTTAGATTTTTTAAAGTAGACCCCAACCCCTTAGCACCAATATTAATTAGTTTATCATTAATTTGATCATTTCTAGTCTATTTTTTAACAAACATTCTTGTGTTTAGTTTTAGTATTTTTTATTATTGATGTAAGTACCTTATTTTTAGTTTTATGAACTTAACTATTTAAAACATGTGAATTGATAACACCTAAAGAAGACCTCACTTCTAAGATCTAGCTATCACTAAGTAATCCACTCAACTATTTGTCTAACAAACAAGTTTATTTTAGTGCTTTCTTATCTGTAGGCCTTCATCCCAAGCTAAAGGGATCTATCCACAATCTTCTGATTCAACACGTGCACAACTAAATAAGTTTTTCAACCACATCCATATTTATTTTATTTTCTCTCTCCCTTAAAACTTAAAGTGAAAATTTACATGAAACAGTTTGTAATAGGTTCAATCTCACTCAATGTTAGATTATCTGTATAAATAGCAAGTTTATCATCTCTAACATTATATTCTTTAAGAATATGCATGATGTTAAAAGATTCAAAATTTTCAAGTAATGACCAAATCCTCTAAGTATAATGGTGTAAATGAGTTTGATTAGTCTTATAGATCTTATGAACTTGTCTAACAACTAATTTTGAATCTCCAAAGACTTATAAATGATTAATGTTAAGTTATATGGCCTTTTCTAACCTTAAACATAATTCTTTAAATTTTTTTATATTATTAGTATTTTCAAAATATAATTTGAAGGCATAACAAAAAAATTTACCTATAGGATAAATCAGATAAATTCTAGCACCCTTACCTTATGAAGAACAAGATCCATCAAAGTAAAGTGATCATAAAATGTTCTTTTCAAATATTTCTTCATGTTGATTTTTTGGTTCATCTAAATTCAATAATCTATAAGTCCCAATTCTAGTTTCAACATAAGAAATATTTGAAAAAAAAGGTGATTCAATAGGTGTACCAGAACAATCTTATCTTTTTATGAAAGTAATTTCATTATTAACAGGAATTCATGTTATATCTTTCCCAACAAAAGCTCTAGTTTTTTTAGACCAATCTATTCTTGATAACATTGCATAATTACTAGAAATATCTAAAACTTGAACATTATTCATGCATCTAATTCATTCATCTTGTACAATTTTAATGACTATGTAATGAAACTTATCACAACTTTTAGTTTGTCTAGAATCAAAACTAGTAAGTTTTATATTATCCATTTTATAAGATATACCTAATTGATCTACAATGGATTTAAGCATAATATTCTTTAATGCAACTATATTTAAAATATAATTATGGATTATTTTATTAGCAATTTTAACTATATCATAAAAAGAAGGAATGTAATCAGTAGGAGGATCATAATGTTGGGCATAAATATGTTTATTATTGTCCTCTTCTTATAAACCAACATCAGTCTTTGTATTCTTAACAACCTCATTGATCTTATTAAGCTACCCAAGAAGACTAGCTACTTATAGTGGTGAAAATCCAGATTTGATATTAGATAAATCATCAATTATATTATAAGTTTTAGCATTAGTTTATCTAAAAAAATTAGGCTTATAATGCTAATATTGACTATTATTAAATCTAATTGAGAAAGTAATATTTTGAGTAGCATTATTATTTGAATTATTAGCATTATTCTAAACTATTTTTCCTTTATCATTAGAAGAAGATTTATCATTTGTTATTTTATTATTGTAATAAGAGTTATAATCCTTATTTTTATTATTCAAAACATAAGCATTCTCATTTTTTGATAGATAATCAAGAGTGTTTATATTGTATACTAAATATTTAAATATTTCATTTTTTCTATGAATAATGTTTTTGAACTTAAGAATAATAAGACATGAATCTAGATTATGATCCAATTCACAAACATTACAGTGATAAACAATATCTTCATTTTTATCTTCTTTATTATTCCTATTGGAAGAAGAAGTTTTTTCATTTAAATATCTTTTAATAGCAACCAACTCATTACCTAGACTTTATATGGATTTTAATATTTTTAAATTATCTAAATTTAAGCCTGTGGAAGAACTATCTTTAAAACCAATGCGTTTAAGCTTCTTGTCATATTTAATATAGAATGTTATAATTTCAATATATTCTATAATATCTCTATTTTCTAGAGCCATTTTATATTTCAAAGGTAAATCATTACAAAAATAAAGTCTAGATAACTTTTTAGAAGGTTTCAGATCACATGGGATCTTGTGATGTAACTTAGTGAACCTAGTAATGAAATGATAAATGGTCTCACCTAGGTCATGAGAAAAATTTACAAGGTCATTAACTAAATCAAAATATTCTTTATATTTTTCAAAGGATAACTCTAACCAATATTTAATATCCATCCACATATCAATAACCTTAGCAGACAGACTAATAATGCTTGATAAGCTTTTCCTTCAAGTGTCTAGGCAAAAACTCTTAAGTAATGTTTTTCACTTATTATTTCAAGAGCAGCACAATCTAATATAAAATATTATATATAATCTTTTGAATATTCTATATAATCACCAAAAAACTTTGGTATATTTAATCCTTTAAGAGAAGGCGACTTACCAAGATGGTTTTCAATATTAATTAAATTTGTAAAAATACATAGAGTTATAACTATTTGTTGTTCTGCTTGAAATTATTCATCTTTATCTTTAGTAAGATCATTTTGCTGTCTATTATTTTGTAATATGTGAATCAGATCCTATATTATTTATTCTACTTGAATTTGAAATTTTCAACATCTTCTACGTAAATAGATTGATTATTTTGAACCTGATGTACTTGATTTAATTGTAGATTTATAATAGTAGTTTTAGAAATAAAAATAAAATCATCAAATGGAAAAGAATCAGAAAGAAAATGAGTTCTAGACCTAGTATTAATAGAAAAAACTCTAGCTCTATCTTCTTGAATTCTTTTATTTAAATTAATAATGTCTTATTGAGTTTCACGTATAAGATTTGAGTACTAATAAACTTCAAATTCTATAATTTCTTCTTCTTGGTTTATGACCTGGATGATTTAATGAAGATTTTTAAGATGATTGTACCATGCATAACATGCTAGATTCAAATCAACATCAACTTGATCATCCTCAATATCAATTCTAGGTTGAATAATAGGAGGTTGTCCTTCAAGTACCATGAGCAAGAAGAAAACAAAACTTAAAACAAATCATATTTTTGAATCAATCTCCCCAATAGAGTCACCAAATTTGTTGATGATAGAAATTACACCATCAATGAATCAACCCTTTTACCTATCATAAAGTTCAAAGTAAAATCATACCAGTCTAATCATGTGATTCTAAAGGTTCAAATATGATCCTAAAGATATGAGGGTTTTTTTTATAAGTTTTAGAAAATAATTAATACATTATCAAATGTAACATATTCCATTATAGTAATCATAAATTTGCTTTATCAAATCATGAATCAGTTTAGATAAGAATTTGTAATCTATTCTATCTGACAGAGAAAACTTATGAATTAGATAATCTCTTGAAGAGTATAAACCTACTTCAATAAATATATGTATATTTAAGTAATATCTTGCTTCTTGCTGTAATATTTTCTAGGTTAACCTCAAAAGACAAAACACAAATATAAATAAATAGATTTGAGAAAAGATAAATAAGTATTCAATCAAGATCAAAAAAAGCAAACACAAGAAACACAATAAATAACAACTAACAAACTAACTAAAAGAAAAGAGGATTAAAAAACTAAGCTAAAAAATGACAATAAAGTATTTAAAAGAACTTAAGTCTAAACTAAGAAACAACTAAAATAAGAATAAAACAAAGGAATAAGATCAAATAAATTAGTCTAAGATTAAACTTAGATTCAAATTAGTCCAAATATCTAAAAATCAACTAGTAAATAAACAAGTAACAAATCTAATTCTAAAATAGAAATAAAACTAAAAAATGAAATCTAAATAAATGTAGAATCTAATCTATGACTAACAAATAATAAGAAATTAAAACTATAACAAAATGTGAGAAAAAAATTAATCAAAATATTGATCTATTATACTATTTAATATAAGAAAGAGAACAAAGTATTAATCTAATAAACTAAATTAATATAATCTGAAAGATAAAACTATATTAAAATTAGAGTCAATATAAAACACAATAAAGTGTGTGAGTCTCAAAGGAGAGTCATCTTAACATAAAAGATAGATTTTATTAAGAAAAATCAATATCTTTCTTTACAATAACTTGAGTGATAACTTTACAATCAAAATAGATCAATGAAATATCATAACATAGCAAAGTTTTCATCATTATTCAGGTTGAATACTTAGAATCTACATATAAGACTAAAAATAGCAATCATAAAAAGATGTTAAGCCTGTTAATCTTTAGATAATCTTTCATAAATGATAATAAAACTAGATATACCTATGCTACCTAAGCAATTACTCAACCATCAGATAAAGTACCATTGGATCCATCTACAAAAGTTGTATTATCTCAGAGAAGTTACATTGAAAGAAGGGAGATGAATGATTCACTTCAAAAAATGTATAAGTACTCAATACCTATTGTTATTCTATCCTCAAATGAGTCTTTAATCTCCTTTTATGCTCCAAAATTAGTTGAAATATAAGTTATAACTAACTTTAGTTAGTTCTTAGTTTGTGTTAACTAATTGACTTTTAATAGTCAATTAATTATAAATAGTTATTTGTTAAGGACAGGTTTAATTAAGAATTAAAAATTCTTAATTGATCAAGTTTTTAAAACTAAACCAGGTACTAATCTTAACAGATAGGGACCCTCATTGATTAATAATATAATAGAACACATATATCAACTATAAAATAGATAAGTTAAAGATTAATAAAAATCCATTTATATTAAACCATTATGCATGTCAAAAATAAATTAGGCATATATATTTATATCAAAATTGAGTCTATTATATTTCTAGAATACGACCATCAAAAATACCAAAATTTGAAGTTTAAAGTGTCAAACTAAAAGTGTAAAGTTCTACCATGTAAAAGCTTGGCAAAAAAAAAATTATCCCCTAGAGGTCTAATAATCATCTGAATCTGAAAGCACTTCAATTACTATTTTGTCTTGTTCATTAATACAAACATTATATTCCATCTCTATTTCAAGAAAATATACAAATTTTGTCCTAAAATCACTTACATCATCATCAATTTCCAACTTGATTTACTTCAAGGCTCTGACTTCAACATGAAAATATATATCATTCTAAATTTTTGATCTCTTTTCTATCATAGAAGGGTGAATTTTAAGTGTTCTCTTTCTGTTAACTAAAACATATTTATCCAAGCTCAACTTCATGCATCCCATGATGGGTTCACTATGTGAAGATGTCAAACCCAACCTCTGTCAAGCCAACTCAAAAACTAAAAAAAATCTAAAATTGAAGACATGAGATTTCCAACATTATATTTCAAAAATGAAATCACCAAATGATGTCTAAAAAAAATATTATTATCCCAAAATATAATATTCATAGAAATTTCAAATGAGAAGTGACTGGGTTCATCAAAGAACCCTGATTTCAATGTCCAATTTCAAGATACAGCTAAAAATTTCAATACTGAGATATGATTTTAATAGAAATATCATTTTTAAATCTATACCTTAAAACCACACTTGCAACTAAAAATTGGCAAGTAAACTCATAACTTCAAGAGTATATATATATATATATATATATATATATATATATATTGATGATTTTTTGCCATATTTTGCATAACAACCAACTATATCCATTCAAATATCATCTATATAAAATCATTTTATATCTTTCTGAACAAACAAAACTACTTCTAATATATATATATATATATATATATATATATATATATATATATATATATTGATGATTTTTTGCCATATTTTGCATAACAACCAACTATATCCATTCAAATATCATCTATATAAAATCATTTTATATCTTTCTGGACAAACAAAACTACTTCTAAAAAACCAAAACTTGGATTTTTTGAAAACAACCAAAATCTCATGAAGTCAAAATCTTTTAAACAACATGGCCCTAGAGGTCAGAGATGTTGAAATTGTGTTGTTGAGAAAGCTAGCCTTCCTGGGTTTCTCTTTAATTGAAGATAAATGGGGATATGAGCCAAATGGTTTCTTAACTTCATGGGTCATAAATAATAAGGTTGTTTCCAGAATTATGCATGAGGGCCGTCCCTTTTGGGAAAATAGAAGAAATCCTAGGGAACATATTCCTGATTTTTATGTAGAATTGATAGATTTGCCCCTTCAAGAGGATGGCCATGGGAAAATTTTTATATTAATAAAAGGGTTTTTGATCCTAAAATAAGAATGACTTCTGTTTTAAGAAGAGCATTAAAGAACAAAGACTGAAACACTGAGAAAATAGAAGCCTATTGGAAATATAGGCAAGAGGTTTGTGAGACAACTCACTCTTTTGGAAATGTGGATTTAGATGAGAAATGGGAGGAACTCTGGGATGAATGTCATCTATCTCTTATCTCTAGCCCTGATACAAGTAATTTGTAGACACAAGGTGGAGAGTCAGAAGCTAGAACAAAATCTAGTCAAATATTATAGACCCCAGGGAAAACCTCAGCTATAGTCACTATAACTATTTGGCTCCAATCTCTTAGTACCATTAAAAAACAAAAGAGCGTGTTATCTTCACCACCAAAATCTTCTACATTAGTGTCAACCCTTGGGGTTCCCAATTTTACACAATCACCACTAGCAACAGTGGTAAATGTTGAAGAGAAGGGAGCACGACTAGGAGAATAAATGCCAAGGAAACATAAGAGGCTGAGGTTTCAACTTGATTGAGAGGAGAGGGAAGAACCCTCACAACACCAACCATAGAGTACCTCAGTTGCTCATCAGGTAAGTGTTGTTTCTCCTTCTTCTTCTCAATCTCTCTCTTTTCCTATAGGGGTGACGATTTTGTTGAGCCAAATAATATCCCCTGTTACCTCTATTGTGCCCATTTCTCATTTTTCCCCATCTATCCATACTCAGGCCATATCATTGCCTCATTTTCCCCCCTCTATCTCAAAGAGAGTACCTCCTCATATTTCCACTAGCTAACATTTGGCTATTCCCTATGGCTTGCCATAGGGTTATCTTTTTGCAGGTGGGCACATTGCCTCTCCTTCTACCTTCCAAACTCAAGCAAATACTACTAAGAAGGCTAGAGAAGCCTAGATGGAGAAAAAGAGGATGAAATATAACAAAAGCCTTGGCTACACCACATATGAGGTCACAATTTGACCCAATCCAGCAGCAACTAATGGTGACCCATTTGTCACCTAATATAGTTAAGCTAAATGAGCAGATGCAGCTCAAATATTACACAATGAATGTAGTGGCTATAGACATGTCCCTTTTTAGACCACAAGATAGGGTTGAGCTGCTAAATGAATCCACTTTTGTAGTAGCTAAGGATTATTTGAAAATATCAAAGAAGCTACAGAAGATGGACACTGATCTAGCTCAAGAGAAAGCAAACTGTAGCAGTTTGACTATAGAGATCAAAACCAAGAATAATGAAATAGAGAGTCTTAATAAATAGTTGCAAGATACTATTTATTTTTAGACTCATCAGGCTATTTAGGCCCAAAATGATTCTTTGAAAGAAGGTCTAATGTAGGTGAAAGATGCAGTGACAACCTTAAGGTAGGAAAAGGTAGCATTATAGGAAAAATGTGAGGAAAGCCTGCTATAGGTCACCCAAATTCAATAGAAGCTATTGAATGAGTATAATAATACCATTGCTATACAGGCCCAACTTCAAGCTGAGTGAAAAATGATAGAACAATTGACACTTGAGTTGGCTAATAGGCCAAAGAATGTAAGGGTTTTGAATCTAGTTAAGGAGCTTTATGAATTAATATGGAAAAGAATCTCTGAGGAGATTATTCAGCTCAGACCTTATCTAACCTTTCGGCTAAATGCATAGAAATTGTGTGAAAAAGTGGAGACTTTAGTTGAAGACACTCTATCTACTGTCTTTGTGAGAGTGTTTGACTTTGAAATGCTGCTACAAAAGCTATATGATGCAACTGATGGAATGTTGTCAGCAATAGGGATTAGTGATAGAATGATCATTGCTAAAAGAGTGAATGAAGTTCTCAATTTCAACTCTACAACAATCAATTACAGAGAGCTTCTAGATGTGGTGAAATAAGGAATCAAAGACATGAAACAACACATTGAAGATCTGGTGCGATTGGGTCTTCCTTCCCCTTTTCCTGATAGCAACATTGTGTTGATGATTGATGAGATTAAAACTTTGTTGTTATCCAGACAAAATGATTAGGTAGTCTTTCAGGGTTTAAGAGATGATTCATCAGTGCTTGAAGTAGAAGCTATTTTGATTCCCATTTCCTAGCTTGAATTTAAATTGAAGGCTACAGTTCATATTTTGTAGAATTTTTCACACAAGGATATCATCAATCTTGATTTAGCCTTCCATGAATTACAAAATAAGCAGGGATTATCTGATGATGAGTGGTCTACTTATCAAACAGCCTTACTGAAGTTGTGATTTTTGTCACATTTGATCATGCAGGAGATTTTTTATTATTCTTTTTTAGTAGGCTCAAAAGTCCTCAGGGTCGCCAAGAACTATAGAGTAAAAAACTCTACATTTTTCATTTTTTGATTTTCAATTGTGCACTCCAAGTTTTGTCCCTGCACATTTTGGTTTCGAGGCAGTGAAGTTTTTGACACAAAGCATGGGTGTGAGATTCTTTTGCATAAATTTTGCCTAAGTATCAAAGTCGCATGAACGTTGCCAAGTGTTAGTGGCTGAGCCACATTTTATAATTTTTGTAAGTTGCTCAGAATGTACCATGTGTCCCATGGTAAATCAGTGGAGCATGATAAGTGTTAGCATCTACTTTTCAAATATCTTTTGAGTTTCAAAAGCTTCTTTCAATAAGCTTTTCTTAGGATCAAGTAGAAGGCACCAAGTGGTAACTGTGGAAGGTTTCAATATGTTTTTCTAAAAGCAACAGAAGATGCCACGTATCCATAGCTAAAGAAAGTGGAAGCCACTAGGTGTCAACATCCAAAATATCTTCACTTTGTTTCATCGATAATTAAATACTATGGCAAGACTTGGGTTTTTGTTTCTAAAGTCAGTGGAAGTTGCCAAGTGTCACCATCCATATGAATTTTAAAATGAGTCCTGAATGTTTCTACAGTCTAGCTAAAGATCAATGGAAGCTGCCATGTGTCATTTGTTAAAAAAATATAGAAAATGACACCTGTCCCTATTCTCCTTTTTAAAGTTGCTCAAGTGAGAAGTGTTGTGGGTCCCATTCTTCATAAATTGTTAAAGTTTGAAGAAGCAGATTGTGATAGATGTCAAAGACAGAACACTCCTAAGCAAAGACAGTAAAGAGTATAAGTTACATGAAAAGTATTGTGCATCTTCGGTGAGTGCCTCAGAGGCTGTTGAGTGTCATTTTCTAGTGCCTTTTGAATAATGAGAAATTTTTCAAGTAGAGAAAGTGAAACATGCCAAGTGTCCTGGCTTGTTTCACAAGGGGAAGCATCATGTGTATCTATTTCAGCCACTGAACTATAGGGAGATGGAACATTTCAAATCCAAGAAATATCTTTTGTTAGACACTTCCAGTTTAGTTAGATTTCAGTTAAATCATTGGATTTGGAATGTGTGGGTAATCTAGATCTAGTTTGATGCTATAAATATGGGTGTAGAGATCACCAAGAGGGGGATCAGAAGATAGAGAGAATTTTTTATGAGAGATTATTATCAAGAAGTTTTAGACTTTCTTGCTATAGCCAGTGATGTCATTTGCCTTTGTTCTATTTTCTTGAGTTAAAAAGTTTGTGTAACTGTGCATGTTTATATGCCTTTTATGTAACTAGAAAATAAATAAGAAGACTAAGTTCTATGCCTTTGTTGATATTTTCTATGTTATTGCAAAATCATCTAAATTGTGAGCCTTTGATCCTATCTATTTTCATCTTTTACATTAATCATGTCTTGTTTTCTCTTTAATGTAATAGAATCTTAAAGGTATCTTCACTGTGCTTAGAATTAAGAGTCAAATTAAATTTAGGCACATTGCCATATTTATATTTTCTTTCATTGTATTTGTGTTTCTATTTAATTCATATCCCTTTCCTCATTATACACTCGAGATAAAGAAGAGCCAACTTCTTTAAAATTTGGAGGTCATTTCAGGTTGTAAGTCCCACATTCCTAAAACTTCCCATTGTTGGTGTTGGAAATAGTGCAATTTTAAGCATCAACATAGCATATGCATAAATACTCCAAGAAAAAACACGTATCCATGTTACACCAAAACCCTAATATGACTCATTATTCATAACACACATGTATTGTAATTCTTTCAAGATTCTAAGTATACACACAGACTAATCCATTAAATTTTCAAAGCACATGTAGATTTTCAAACTAATTATATATCAAAATAATTATATGGATCATTTTTCATGGATGTAAACTCTTTTCTAAAACTAATCTAAATTGCATGCACCATAAAAAAAATGAACAAGTCTATTCACATGACTAAAATCAAAACCTTTGTTTGTAGACATTATAAAATACCCAATTTTGATTATCCTTATAAATTATTCATATTAAACAAATTAAAAAATGTAAATCTAGAAAATTTTAAGAAATATGGCCATAATTATCTAAATCTGAATGTTGGAAGGATATTTAAAGGTTTGGCACATCTCGAAGAAGACAGGTAAAAACCCTTCAAAATAATATGCATATTTATTCTCAAAACTAGAAGTCTAAAATAAATTTTCCATATTAATAACATGAAACATCTATTCATAGATGGAAGTTCTTATTAAAAATCTATTTGAGGTTGTGAATTAGTCAAGCACATAGAATTACAAATAAATTTATCAATATATATTGAAAGATATAATATCAAAATGCTCAAAGAACCATGTGAATAATAACCTGATCCATCATTCTATTTCAACCAGATAAAATTCATTTATATGCATGGGAATAATGACTTAAATTTTAAAACCTACAACTTTCCCTTACTCCTACCATACATACAAAACTTATGCACATCTAACAACATCCCCAATCACACAAGTAACAATATCTCAAATGTATTCAAAGAAAATCATTAGAAACTTCTCAAACCATTTACATGTAGAGAGATTTGTAAAACTTTCTCATATCATAGCTTATATTTCATCATGGAAATCCATTCAAAAATAATTCAGAGCTTCCATGAATGTCATGTAGACCTAAAATTTATTCTATTCATTCAACTAAGGGATGATTTCCTTCATAAAACTATAAACTTCATTCAAACTCACCATAGATAACTTTTAAATTTATTCTAAGTTTAATAAAACATACTTGATAATGCACCCTCAAAATATTTCTACCTAAGATCCTCAACGAAACCTTCTCTACAACTCAAAAATTACCCAACAAAATCTTCACTTCTACATCTGAGCTTTGCAAAATGAACACAAAACAAGAAAATCACCGTACTTATCTCTACTACCCTCTACCATAACCAACTCGTTGATGTGATCAAATCCCATCAGCTCATATTTACCAAGGACACATTTATTAGCTTTACTAACCCTATTACTAGCACAAAAGAACTTATTTGTTACTAATTCTTCCCTTTAAATCATTTTCCAACTTCCATTATTTGAGATAAATTATTTTTCATTAACTCTACCTTGCCATCAAATCCTTGGCATATCCTGAAGCTTCATAAATTTGCCTTTGAATTAAACACTTATGCTAACTTCACATGCCATGATGTCCATTAGTCTCCTATCATTTTCTAACTTGTCATCTTATGTCATGCTGATTTTAATTTTAAATAATTCATATGTGTTATTGATAATCCTTTGAAATAATTTCAACTTCCTTGAAACAAGCAAGTTAGGTATTGAAAATACATGTGAATATGAAGGTTTAAAAATTGTCTAACTTCAATAGAACACCTTATGTCTTTGAAAACATCTGATGAAAAAAGTCCTAGGTCAACATTAATCTTTATCATATAGAACTTCTATGCCAAATGGGATGCAATAAATATGCCAACCTTAAGCTTTAGGATTTATGTTTTGAAACATAGACTTGAGTAATTGCTAGGATCTTGAATTGATAATTTCTTAGACTTAGGATGTCAAATAGGTCCTTAGAACTTATGAAACATAATAAAAATGATCTTAGGCTATGCATTTTGGTAAATAAGTCACAAGATCATTAGATAAAATGGATAATACCTTAGACTATACAATATAGAAATTGGGACTTTAAACATCATTATCAAATCAACTTATGCACAACAATGTTTTGAATGCCTATTATACCAAAAGTAGTAAATTTTAAGAACTTAAATCACAACCTTGAGATAATTTCTTTGGGTTTCTCCTATATGAGCCATAAAATGGGAACAACCATGGGTTGTGTGTATCCCATGATGGGGTTGAACCTCTAGAGTAGGTTCCTCTTTGATTCTCACCTAAAACTGAAAATAAGCCTTGTACTTTATGGGAAAAGGTAAGGAGGGGATGAGGGATCCTAAGAAAGCTAACAGGTGATGCACCAAATTTACAAGTTGATCCTTCCTACTTGACTCAAAGAACACTAATGAAATAGGAAGGGGTTGGGTTCAGAATCCAACTGCTATGCCCTTAACCATTGACTTGTGGCTTACATAACCCTTTTACATATTATTTAACATTTACTTATGCATTCATATACTTAGTAGGTCAGCCTATGGGTGGTACATGGCCATGCTAGACTATATATAAGAGGTAGGGTTAGTAATTCATCATCATATTTGAGTATTCACTCTTATTGAAAGCATTTGGGAGGTTGCCCCCTTAAAGTGGCTTATATATTATTCACATTTTTTGTTATATTTCCATATCATTGTGATATACTATTATATATCTACTTATTGGGTGAATTAATATCATTCCAAGTGGTATTAGAGCATCAATTTGGGCCATAATCAAGTCAAAAACTCTATATTTTGAAATTTGGGTATATCTTGAAAATATGTGTGAATGTCTCTATAATTTTTTAACTAGAGTTGAGAAATAATTCAAGTTTCCATTAAAATTTTAGATCATTTGAATTTTTTTTTTCAAAAATTATTGCCATTTTAGGGTTTTTTATAAGTTTTCTCCATAGCTCACAATTTTTAGATTATTTCAAAAAAATTATATATTTTGAAACCTTGGAAAAAATTAGTTTGGGTGTATTCTTTGATATTTGTGATTTGAGGCCTAAATATTTAAAAAAACTTAGTGTTAAAAGTTGGGTCAATGAGGCAAAATAAGTTTCACCATTAAACCTTTGTATGGTTGGTCCTAAAACTCATAGATGGAGGAAGTGGGAAGACACCCCTAAAACTCCTTTAGGGTATGACATGGAGACTAAATCATCTGATATGATTTCCCAAATCTAGACAAATCTACATGGCCTAATGTAGAAGGATGTGCAAGTCTAAACTCAAATATCAATAATGTAAGGGGAGCTTAATAGCATAAAAAATCAATTGCATCAAATCATGACACAATTAGCTACCATTTAATCTAATTTAACACTCACTAACCCTCCACTTTTTCCTTCTAGTCCTCCTCCTCTTAATACTAACACCACCAATATGGGGGTAAAATTGATGTTTCCAAAAGTAGACTTATTCAAGTTTGATAGTAAGGATCTAATCACTTGGATCACTCAAATTAAAAATCTATTTGATTTACACCAAGCTCCTAGCTCTCAAAAGGTGGTTGTGGCATCTTTATATCTAAAAACTAAACCATTTATTTGGTATCATTGGTTTTATGCTCAAAATAAGAAGACCGGTGCTCTTGTTACATGGTCAATATTATCTGATGAACTGATGCTTCATTATCAAGATAATGTTTTTGAAAACTAATTAACCAAGGAGCCAAACTATGACAAATAAGAACAATGAAGTATTATATTCATCAATTTCAAAATATATCCTTACATGTGGAGGATATCACTAAGGCAAATTTGACTGACCTTTTGGTGGACTAAAATATAGTATTCAATTGGAGGTTTGTATGTTTAATCCTGCAATTATTTTTGAAGCTATACTAAGGGCATGCTTCGTAGAAGAAAAAGAGATGATCAAATGTCATCCTTTCACTACTAGTCAGGAACGCACATTCCCAACTCTATCATGGCCTCAACCTACTAGATAGACACCATAATAAATTAAGGAGAAGCATGCCAAAGGGTTGTGTTATGGCTGCAATAGTAAATAGAGCAAAGGTCATCAATGTGATGAAAAGAAGTTATTTTACATTGAAGGGGCTAATGAGGATGAAGATGATGAGGAAGCATCTATTGAGGGTTTTAAAGGACTCAAGGATAAAGTTGTAGATTCTCAACCTATTATCTCCTACCATGCCCTGGCAGGTATTTCTACTCCTCAGACTCTTGAGGTGGTAGGTTTTATTAAGAAACAGAAGGTCATAATGTTAATTGACTAGGTAGTATACACAATTTCATCAATAGTAAGTTGGCTTCTCATTTGAATTTTTTCATCTACTCAGCTCCAAAATTTCAAGTCATGATTACAAATAGTGGTACAACTAATTATTATATAAAATGCCATAGTATTGATTTAGCAATGGGGGACTATTTTCTAGATTCTCCTATGTTTTCTATTCTTATGGGTGGGACTGACATTATTTTGGGAGTATAATGGCTCACCACATTGGTTATTATTGAGATGAATATTCATGAATTTTTATTTTGAAGGCAAGCTAGTGCAAATATAAGGATTAAGATTTAAATCTCCATAAATGCTTAGTTCACATCAGATGACCAAGATGCTAAAAAAGGTGCTAAAGGATTTGTGGTATGATTTTTTTCCATTGATATTTAATAAACTAAGAAGTCTACCCATCCTAAGTTACAATAAATATTGGATGAGAATTCAGTTGTTTTTGAACCCATACTAAAAGGTCTTCCTCTTAGTTGTACTCATGATCATGCCATTAGACTTATTCCTATAAGTATGCCACCTAATATCAGACCATATAGATATCCTTATGCCTAGAAGAGTGAAATTAAAAAAATGGTACAAGAGTTGTTAGAGGTAGGTACCATTCACCATAGCCAAAGTAAATATTCATCTCCAGTAGTCATGGTATGAAAGAAGGATGAAACTTGGAGGATGTGCCAAGATTATAGAGATCTCAACAAGTTCACTATCAAAGATTAGTTTCTTATTCCTATAATTGATGATTTATTAGATGAATTAAATGGTGCTATTTATTTTACCAAATTAGATCTTCACTCTGGGTATCATCGAATATGGATCCATGAGGAGGACATTCCTAAAATAGCATTCCATACTCATGAAAGCCATTATGAATTTCTGGTCATGCCTTTTGGTCTCACCAATGCACCATCCACCTTTTAGAGTTTGATGAATATGATTTTTGGGCCATTTTTGAGAAAAAAATTTCTTGTGTTTTTTGATGACATATCTATTTATAAAAAAAATTGGGAAGATCATTTTCATCATGTGAAACACGTACTCTTAATTCTTGGGCAACATCATTTATATGCTAAACCATCCAAAAGTGCTTTTGGAGTTCTGGAAGTGGAATATTTGGATCATATTGTATCACATGAGGGAGTAAGAGTTGATCCTAAAAAATTCCAAGCCATTATGGAGTGGAATATTCCCAAGACACTTAAGAAACTAAAGGGATTTTTGGGGCTAACTGGTTATCATCACAGATTTATCAAGCACTATGGTAGTATTGTAACACCACTCACTTCCTTGTTAAAGAAAGACTCCTTCCAATGGACTAATATAGCTACCAAGGTATTTGAACAACTAAAAATGGTTCTGTGCACCACCCCGATATTAGTTAATCTAGATTTTTCTAAAACTTTTATGGTTGAATGTGATGCATCTGGATATGGTATGGGTGTAGTACTCGTGAAAGAGGGTAGGCCCATTGCCTTTGAAAGTCATCAATTGAAGGGTAAAAATCAGCTCAAACCCATATATGAGAAAGAGATTATGGCTATTCTACATGAATTCAAATAATGGAGACCTTATCTATTAGGTCATCACTTTTGGGCAAAAACTGATCATGATAGCCTTAAATATTTTTTGGAACAATGGTTATCCTCTGAAGAAAAACTAAAATGGGTGACAAAAATGTTAGTTTTTGATATTGAAATAGTCTACAAGAAAGGAAAATAAAATAAGGTGGGCAATGCACTATCTAAGTGAGATGAACCAATTGAGGCATTGTTATGTGCCATGACCATTTAGCAAGCAGACTGACTCAAAGAAGCAAGGGAAGAATGGGAGAATGACAGTATTACCCATGCATTGATTTAGAATCTACAGCAAGGTTCTGATGGGATTGAAAATTTTACATGGAAGGGGAATGCATTATGGTACAAAGATATATTATATCTATGTTAGAATTCTCTTCTCAAATAGAAAATCCTTCAAGAACTTCATGCATCTCCACTTGGTGGTTTCTCAGGGTTTTTGAAAATCTATCATAAAGTCAAAAAAAATATTTTAGAAAGGACTCAAGGGGGATGTATAGAAATATGTGGCCAAATGTATGGTTTATTATAAAAATAAAGGTGAAACCATAAAAATCCTAGGTCTTTTATAGCCCTTATCTATCCCTAGTCAATGATGGGAAGAGGTATCTATGGATTTCATTACTGGGTTACCATAATCTAAAGGCAGAAATGTTATCATGGTTGTTATGGTTAGACTCACAAAGTATGATGATTTTTTAATTTATCTCAACCATTAGTGCCTAGTATTTTAGCTTCTACATTCCATATAATTTAAAAATTTCATGGTACTCCCAAGATTATTGTTAGTGATCGAGATCCCATATTCACTAGTAATTTTAGCATAGAATTATTTACATGTTTGGGAACCCAATTAGATCATATCTCATCCTATCATCCTCAATATAATAGATAAATTAAGGTAGTTAATAAGTGTTTGGAAGGGTACCTTCATTTTTTTATATTAGATAAATAAGATAATGGGTTCAATGGCTACCCTTGGCTGAATGGTGGTATAATACTTTAGTGCATATTTTATCCAAAATGTCTCCTTTTATATAATTTTATGGATACCATCCTCCATCCCTCACTTCACCCCTAAAGACCCACCCAAAGTTAAGTGTAGTAGAGGAAAACCTTCAACATCAATAGGAAGTCCTTACTAGTTTGCATGAAAATTTAGTTTTGGCCTAGAATTACATGAAGCAATAGGCAGATCAACACAGGGGTGAGAGGAATTTTTAAATTATTGGTTAGGTGTTTATTTCATTGCATCCATATAAGAATATGTATTTAAAGCAATATAAAAATGATAATAAGTTGTCTCCCAAGTATTATGACCCTTATCAAATCTTGCAAAAAATTGGTAGTGTGGCCTACAAGCTAGAATTTCTTCCATCCACTTGCATTCATCTAGTATTTCATGTATCTTTATTTAATAAGGTAATTTTATAGAGAGTTGCCACTAAAAATAAGTTAATAAAATTATATGAGGAATGGAGGGTTATTCTTAATCCTAAGGTGGTCCTTTAAACATGCACTAAGAAGCTACAATCCAGACTGATTATTGAGTATCTGATCAAAAGGAAGAATTTACCTTCTGAAGATGCTACTTGGGAGGATGAATCATTCATGAAACAACATCTAAGATTGATTCAATGTTGAGGACAAGATTTTTTTGAATGGGAGGGGCATGTTATGCCCTTAACCATTATCATATCTAGGGATATGTGTAGTCAACTTGTGGCTTGCATAACCCTTTTGCATATTAATTTGCATTTATATACTTAGTAGGTCAGCCTATGGGTGGTACATGGATATTTAAGACAATATATATGAGGTAGGGTTATTTATTCATCATCATATTTAAGTATTCATTATTATTAAAAGCATTTAGGAGGTTTCTCCCTTGAAGCGGCTTATATATTATTCATATTTTTTTCTATATTTCCATGTCATTGTGATATAATATTGTATATATAATTACTTTTTGGATTTAAAATCATTCCACCAACTATCTATAGACATATATGTGGAGGTTCACAAAACATGATAAAGTCAGAATAGGTGATGAGAAAGTGGGACATGGAGTTTGAGGTGATCCTACCTCATCTCATAAAAAGGATGAGGGAATCAAATTGGATGTTGGAAAAAGAGTGGATGGTTGTTGGAGAGGAAGTTCAATATGGTTCTATTAGTTATGATCTATATGAAATGAAGACCCTAATATAATGGTGTATAGATAGATTGGTAAAATGGAAGGGTAAGGAGAAATATTTTGAGTAGCCTCTGCCCCCCATCCCACCCCAACCTTACATTTCCTCTCCTTAAAGAAGAGACTTATTAAAGAAGGAAAATAAGAAGAGGGAGAGGATCAAGAAGAATCATGGTGGTATTTGTACCATGGCTTCATATAAGAAATGGACTTGGTTGGGGGTGACATAATTTCTATATCAAATGATGGAGAAGTCTTGACCAACCAGTTTGATACATCAAAAGAAGACTCATATCCCTAATATCATGGTCAAAGGATTGATATATCTTCCCTAAAAGTAACCCTAGTGGAGCTATAGTTCCATGAAAATAAATCTTTAGAGGTAGTTATTTTCTTAGGAGATGACATGTTTGAGTATTTTAAATATGGTTATCAACTTCTCCCTTCAACCCTAGACATCTCTCTACCCTTGGAAGCTAGAGGAAAACTCAACTAGCCTTAGGAGGTCACAACATCAAAGGCCAGTCCTATAGATATGTTGAAGGGGATAGATCATCCTAGTCCATATGATCATAACTGATAGTGCATATGATTAAGGAGGACTGGACATATTCTTATGAGGCATATAGATTTAGGAGTGTGATGATTAGGTTTTAGACCCATAATTTTGACCTATACACCTATAGGTAATGGTAGAGGAACCAGTTTCCTCCCCAAGAAGACATGAGAATTTGATTTCTCTTAACTGTACAAAGGAGCTATCAAAGAAAATCAGATACATCTCAAAGCTCCAATATGTACAAAATAGTTTCCCATTTGATCTAGGGGGTGTATTTGTAAATTATTATTATATATATATATATATATATTAGGTTATATTTCAAAGTTTTCCTCTAAGTGTTTTCTACACATTTCATTTTCTAGATTATTCATTTCTCTTTTCAAGTGCCTACATGCACGTGTCTTATTTTGCTCCTTTTTATTATTTTAAGAGGTTAAATTAGGATTGACTACATGCCCTATGGATCAGAATAGAATTGGGTTCTCAAGCATAGTATGCATGCTTCCCTATGAGTGGCCAAAAATGTTGGCCATTTTGGCCCACATATCAAACTGGTTCCTAGTGCTAACAATCCTGATGCATGGAAAGAGGTAGAGTTATCAACTAGTGGTTTAAACAAAATATGGATGGTTATGAGAAGAATAGTGAGATCTTAAGTCTCATAATTTTTTTTAAAAACTTTATATACACATAAAGTGTAATTTATCAATTTTTTAGGATAGGTCTTGAGCTATGAAATCTCCATGGAATATCTTGGACACTCAAGATGAACATGGGTTTCTTCACATTGGTCTCAAAATACTACATGTCAATTCTTAGATCATCTACACCAAGTTGTATCTCATGTGATGAGACAAGATGGAGGTTATGCACCTTTATAGGGTGGCTCCACAAACTAAGATAACCAAGCCTTCACACTTGGACATTTTTCAAATGAGGATCGAGTAGGCCAACAAACTTGTGCATTTAATATCTTAACTTAAGAATCCTTTCAAGATATTGGATCAAATGGTTTTACTCCTTGTAGTTCCAAAACCATCCCCTAAAAGTTTGGTGCCATAACAAGTTCTACGCTTCAATTTATATGTCTACAAAGTTTGCCAAAATATGAAAGACATCTGCATAAGTGTCAACTTTATGCCCAGGCAAGATACATATGAACTTAAATTTGATATTATATAGGACATCAAAAATGTTCTCATAGGTGTCAAATGATGTTCACATAAATGATAAATTCAAGCTTCATGAAATAACCAATGGGTTTCAAAAATCCTTAGTAGAAACCTAGGGAAGAGTACATGGCCAACAAGTGTCAAGACCATAGGAGCTTGAGTAAGTCAAACAGTCAAATTGTTGATAGCTATAATGAGGAGGTGAGTTAAGGTGATTAAGAAAAATGAGTCCAATTGAGAAGCAAAAGAAGTAGAGCTCGATACATATAGGACCATTTATTAGACAAGGTATTATATCTATAGTAAAACCAATGTCCTTAAATTGGTTTTCCTCTATAATTAATTTGGCTCAAGACCTAAAGTAAAGAGTAGATATGAAAGGATCATCTTGAGTCATACCTCAATAATCCATGATTCATAATAGGTATGATCTATCCTCGATGGGTATGAGTACTTTATCATTTCAATGAAATCTAGTGGAAAATCAACAATCTAAAACTTGGCGATTTGGAAAGAAGTTGGGGCATTCACTTCTATCCGGATTAAGACCTGCCACATGTGGTTAAATTTTATCTTCTAGTATACCTTGATAAATTAATGGAATGTTTTTAGGGATAATCATGGATATCTTTCTCATAATAGCCTAACCTGATTGGACCAAAAGCATGATAAAAATAGCTAAAAAGCTGACAAACAACTGGTTACCAACTTCTCCGTTCTCTCTCTTTTTTTCTATAAATAAAGGCTCTCAGGCCCAAAATAAAAGGATAAAATCATCTGATCATCATATCTCTCTCTGTCTTTCTCTCGGTTCGCTCTCTTAGTGAGATTAGAATCTACCAAGAAGGAATTTGTAACCTTTTGAAGTAATATAAGGTAGTGTTTTGATTTCACTATTATGGTATAGTGTGTACTTATCTCACCTAGTTACTAGTTCATCTACTCAAATATGTTATGTTTAATGTTTTTTATCTCTTGATCAAAGCCTGCATGTGGATATTATGATTTATTAGTATCTTATTTTGGACCTCTCATTCATTTCCCTTAGGTTAGGTCATTTGGTGAACCTCCACATGGATGTATAGTAGATAGTTATATTCTAAACCCATTCCCTTCCTATTTCATTAGTGTTCTTTGAGTCAAGTAGGGAGGATCGACCTGTAAATTTGGTGCATCACCTATTATCTTTCTTAGGATCCCTCATCCCCTTCTAACCCTTTTACCATGAAGTGATACAGTTAATTTAGGTGAGCATCAAAGATGAACTGGCATACTTTGGAGGTTCATCCCCATCATGGGATACCCATAGCTTGGGGTTGTTCCCATTTTATGGCTCAGTTGGAGGAAACCCAAAGAACTTCTCCCAAGGGTGCAAGTTGAGTTTGTAATAGTTTTTGGCATGTTTGATAGGATAAAAGAATAAAATAGTAGAAGAATCATTGGTGCTATTCTTCTACATATCAACCCTTGGAGGCACATTTTACAAACATCAATGGAAACTACAAGCTTTAACTAGTTATTGCAGTCTAGATAAGCCTTTATGTAATTTTATCTTCATTTAAGCTCCTTTCGTGAGTCTTTATGGCTAAATTTAGGGTAGATTTCCACCCTCGTCTAGTTTGTAAGCCTTATTACTAACCAAATGGATCCTTCCAACCATTTAATCACCCTTATTAGCCTTATAATGAGCATACATATCTTTCATACTGACCCATTTACCCCTCTAGCCACCCTTTTATTAAAACATCCTTGTTCACCCTTAAACCAAACATGATAAAGTCAGAAGAGGTGATGAGAAAGTGGGACACAAAGTTTGAGGTGATCCCACCTCATCTCATAAAAAGGATGATGGAATCAATTCGAATGTTATAAAAAGAGTATATGGTTATCAAAGAGGAAGTTCAGTATGGTGCTATTAGTAGTGATCTATATGAAATGAGACCCTAATCTAATGGTGGATATATAGATTGGTAAAAAGGGAGGGTAAGGAGAAATAGCTAGAGTAGCCTTCATGCCCCATCCCACCCTAGCCTTCCATTCCCTCTCCCCTTCAATAAATTTTTTAAAGAAGGAAAATGAAGAGGAGGGAGAGGATTAGGAAGATTCATGGTTGCAATTATACCATGAATTCATGAAAGAAATGGACTTGGTTAAGGGTCACACAATCTCTATATCAAATGAGGGAGAATTAGTCTTGACCAAATAGTTTGAGACATCAAAATAAGACTCATAGCCCCAAGATCATGTTCAAAGGATTGATATATCTACCCCTAAAGGAACCCTAGTGGCGTTATAACTCCATGAAAATAAATCTTTAGAGGTAGTTATTTTCTCAAGAGATGAAATGTTTGAGTTTTTTAAACATGGTTATGAACTTCTCCCTTTAACCCTGGACATCTATCTACCCTTATAAGCTAGAGGTAGACTCAAATGGACTCAAGAGGTCAAAATCTTAGAGGCTAGTCTTGTAAATATGCTAAAGGGGATAGATCAAGGTGGTCTATATGATCATAACTAGTAGTGCATAGATAAAGGAGGATTAGACCTATTCTTATGAGGCATAAAGATCTGGGAGCATGATGTTTGGGTTTTAGACCCATACTTCCAACCTATACACCTAAAGGAAATGGTAGAGGAACTAGTCACCTCCCCAAGAAGACATGAGCATTTGATTACTCTCAGCTATAGAAAAGAGTTGTCAAGTAAAAGCAAGTATATCTCAAAGCTCCAATATGTATAAAATAGTTATCTATTTGATTCAAGGGGTCTATTTATAAATTATTGTATATATTAGGTTAGATTTCAATGTTTTCCTCTATGTTTTTTTACACATTTTGTATTATAGATTAGTAATTTCTCTTTTCAGGTGCATACATACACCTATCTTGTTTTGTTCCTTTTTATTCTTATAAGAGGTCAAAGTAGGATCGACTCCATGTCAAATGGATTATACTAGAATTGGGTTCTCAATCATAACAATCATGCTTCCCTACAAGTCACTAAGAATGTTGGCCATGTTGGCCCACATATCAAACTGGTGCCCAGTGGCTAATAATCCTGATGCAAGGAAAGAGGCAAAGTTCTCAACTAGTGGTTTGAACAAAATCTGGATGGTTATGAGTGGAATAGTGAGATATTTAATCTCAAATTTTTTTTTTTAAACACTTTAGGTACACCTAAAGTGTAATTTGTCAAAGATAGGTCTTGAGCTACAAAAGTTCCATGGAATATCTAGGACACTTAGGATGAACATGGGTTTCTTCACATTGATCCCAAAATACTATGCCAAGTTTTAGATAATTTGTGCCAATTTTTAGCTCATGTTTTGAGGCAATATGGAAGTTATGCACCTTTAGAGGGTGGCTCCATAGACTAAGATAACCAAGCCTTCACACTTGGCCATTTTTCAAATGAGGATTGAGTAGGCCAGAAAACTCATGCATTTAATATATTCACTTAGGAAGTGTTTTAGGCTAGTGGATAAAATGGGTTTTCTCATTGTAGCACCAGAACCATCCCCTAAAATTTTGGTGTCATCATAATTTCTGCACTTTAAGTTATAAGTCTATAAATTTGGCTAAAATATGAAAGATGTTTATGCAAGTGTCAAATTTATGCCCAGGAAAAATACATATAAACTTAAATTTAATGTTCTATAGGGCATCAAAAAATTTCTCATCAGTGTCAAATGATGTTCATGAAAACTTCAAATTCAAACTCCATGAACTAGTTGATGGGGTTCAAAAATACTAGGTGAAAACCTAGGTAAAAACACACGATTGATAAGTGTCAAGGCCACAAGATCTTGAGAAAGTCAAATAGTTAGATTGTTGAAAAATATGGAAAATAGGTGAGTTATTTTGATCAAGCAAAATGATCCCAACTCGAGAAGAAAAATAAGTAGAGATTGATACAAACATGACTGACTACTGGACAAGGTACTATATCTATAAGAAAACCAATCTCCTTAGATTGGTTTTCTTCTATAATTAATATGGTTCAAGACCCAAGGCATAGAGTAGATATGAAATTATCATCTTGAGTCATGCCTCAACAAGCCACCATTTATAATAGGCATGACATGTCCTTGATGGGTATGAGAATTTTATCTTGTCAATGAAATCTGGTGGAAAATCAGCAGTCTAGAACTTGGGTATTTGGAAAGTAGTTGGGGAATTAACTTCCAACCAAATCAAGACTTGACACCTATCATTAAATTGTATCTTCTAATGCACCTTGCCTAATAAATGGAATTATTTTGGGGCTAATCATGAATATCTTAATCATAATAGCATGTCCTAATTAGACCAAAAGCATGATAAAAATAGCTAAAAAGTTGATAGATAATTAGCTACCAACTTCTCCCTTATCTCTCTTTTATGTTATAAATAGAGGATCTAAAGCCCACAATAAAAGGAGAAAATCATCTGATCATCATATCTCTCTCTATCTTTCTCTCGATTCCCTCTCTTGATGAGACTAGACTCTATCAAGAAGGAATTTGTAACCTTTTGAATTAATAGTTGTGTTTTGATTTCATTATAATAGTATAGAGTGTACTTATCTCACCTAGTTACTATTTTATTCACTCATATATGTTGTGTTTAGTTTTTTTATCTCTTTCTTGAATCTTTCATGTGGATACTATGACTGGTTAGTGTCTTATTTTGGACCTCTCCTTCATTTCCCTTAGCCTAGGCCATTTGGTGAACCTCCACACAGATGTATAGTAGATAGTTAGATTTTAAACCTAGATCCTTCTTATGTAATTAGTGTTATTCAAGTTAAGAAGGGAGGATTAACCTGTAAATTTGGTGCATCACCTATTAGCTTTCTTAGGATTCATCATCCCCTTATAACCCTTTTCCTATAAATTTCTAGGCTTAGTTTTAGGTGAGCATCAAAGAGGAACCAGTCTACTCTAGAGGTTCAGCCCCATCACAAGATACCCATAGCCTAGGTTTGTTCCCATTTTGTGACTCATCTAGGGGAAGCCCAAAAAACTTCTCCCAAGGGTGAAATTTGATTTCATAATAGTAAACAAAAATGAGCCTTAAATTTGATTTGTATCTTCATAATAACTTTTCAATAAAGAGATGCATTGATTTTCAAATATATTGCTTTTAAAATGAAAAAATCATTCATATACCATCATTATCTATTCTACATCAATAATCACATCATCCATGAAAATAAAAGAATCATCATAAACCTGTTCAAACTGTCAAAATTTGAAATTCAATTCATAACTAAAATACTATCTCAAAACTTGATTTGACTAAAAAATCAAGATAACTGATCACATTCACAAATATATATGCATATTTTATTCAATTATCCACTGTGATATTTTAAACCACTTTTAAATATAAACATTAATTGATCATCTAATCATTATCATTTCATAATAAAAAATATGCATCTAAATATATTGTTAATTTGTCGGGTCCCCAACACAATTTTAGATTTTATGACTGGGTCATCTCTATGATAGAAAGTATTGATTTTAAAAAATTGAAGGGGGTGTGTAAAATAGGAATAACACCCTCCTCTCTATAAGCCTCTAATTCTAGAGGTTTTCAAGGAATTTTTAATTCCTTTTAATTCTCCCTATCCCTTATATTTAAATCTATCACCCCTCCATTTCCAAACTAATTAGTGAATCCAAACAAGCTCTTCCATGGTATTCATACTCTCTTGCATCCACAATAGAATCTAAGAAGTCATTCATCCTTTCATCTTGAATTCATTAATCCAATCATCAAGTAATCTAAAATCCTTGAAGGATCAATTTGAAGATCTTGGAGGGAAGCCAAAGAGGAGAAAATGATGGTAAGAATTATCTTATAATTTTGATTGCTTCCATAATTCTCTCCTTTTGATGTTTTTATGAATTTTGTGTTAATTTTCTATTATTAGTGTATTATATCCATAGCTCAAAATTGTAAGCAGACATTGGGGACCAATTAAAATTACTAATCACTTGCCTTTTAGGACACATATCAAATATTTTGGCATTATTAAAAATATATTGTATGTATATATGTGTATATATATCATGTAATTAATCAATTAATAAATTTTTCTGCTTAATTGAGTGTTACTCAAGGGATATAGTAGTGTATGCTCTCCTCCCTATGTCCTAAAAATGAGTCTTAGAAGATTAAAAACCACTAATAAACCCTCCCATTTTTCATTTTTAGGGGAAACATGATGTGGAATTGATTCCCATGCACTTGCTAAAGTCCTAAGGGGATTTTTATCATGGATTTCACCACCACACACAAATCCACAATTTGTGTTCTAGGGGAGTCTAAATAAGAGGGAGAACTATCATTAAGCCAAGTGGTTGACCCCATATAGGTCTTCTATGAAGGGAAAGAGTTAATTCTCTAAACCAAGCATCAGAAAACACCCTATACAAAGTTGGGCCCTATGTACCTAATGTATATCAGGGATGCCCTTAGAGAACCTATATACCCTAGAATAAGACAATCAACCATAGCAGTAAAATTTATACCAAAGTTAGTATCAACTCCTAAGTGATTTTCATGTGTAGATGAGGTTAAGAGGGTTTGGGATACTCCTTAATGAGTCACCAATCTACAACCTCACCCATAAAGCCATTGGATGGTGTAGTCATCAAGTCATACACCCATGGGTTTATTAATAATAGGATTGTAGTTTTCTTACTTTTGTGTGTGTTTTGATAGACCAGTGTTGTTTATGAGCTGAGCTAGCCTTTCACCCAAACCTATACATGGATATCTAGGCTTTTTATATCATCATATTACATATGATAGACATAACCCTATCTTGTATATTCCTAGTCTTATTATAAAACCTTATATACTTAACCTTTCATCATATCTTGTATATCCTTTATTTAATCTTGTGCATCATTAATCTTGTCTATCTTGTACACCCTATCATCCCATCCTAGACATATTTTAACCTTATCCACCTCATCTATTCTTACCCTATCTAGACAAACTCCATATTATAGGGTCTTGTTTTTTATCCCATAACACATCTTTGTTAGATTTTATGTCACATACTTATCCAAATCATACTCATCACACCCAAAATCATCATTGCATAATCATACTTAATCCCATAGTCGTATATCCTTCCATTCATTCCCATCTACCCTTAATCATATAATATTATACCCATCCCACCTTTAGTAAATTAGTCTAAGGCTTGAGTTAGTAATTTTGTACATTCCTCCGTCACCTTTCACCTCATCAAATTTTATATTTAGTCAATACCCTATTAACATGTCACTTTATCAGTTTCAATCTAACATCTAGTCATCTTCAATCCAATCATCTCTAATCTAGTCATCTTGCCTAATCATCACCTTGTTAGTTTGAATCTAGGAATTAGTCAAATCACCAACCTTTTCATAGCTTGAAACTAGGCATTGTTGATATATTGTTAACACCTATCATACTATTAGTTTTAAATATGATTCCATAATGATATATTAATCCATTTAGTCTATTTCATCCCCACCATCACATGTCATACTAGCTCAATCATTTAGACTTACTTTATCTGAGGGCCATATTTTTACCCAAGCCTTAATCTACCTTCACATCAAACCCATTTTTGTCATATAGATACCTTTCATCCCTCACCCATTTATCATCCACCTACATGGATTTGGACCCAATTCTTATATAATAATACCTATTTGCTAACAAGGATGAGATTCTTATGTGGGCCCTAGAAATGGGTGCCCGCCTACCTATATACCTTGATCCTATCAAGCCTAAGTTAATGTCCCATGTCATTCCCCATAAATAATCCCCATATACACCTAGCCTACATGATAACCCACCACGATCAACCCCATTGCCCATTCATCATAACCATAGTCATAACACCTCTCAATATATAAGTGATGAGGTCACCTTATTTCATAATTATATTATATTCAACAAATATGAATACCTTTTTGGCTATTGGAGATGGATTCCCACCTTCCTAAAGATTTATAACAAGAAAACCTAATGTCACCTATCAAATAAGTACCTCATCAACCCTTATCCACATCTGATTCTTATGACAACCAATCATGTTTCAATCCCCCATCCAATAGTCCTAGTCCTAGTCATGACCTTCCCAGTATTAAGATTACCTTGTTTAATAACTAATTTTTTTCTAAAAAACATGTAGCCCTCTTTTATCTCTTTGATATGGGTACCCAACTCACCAAAATCCTTGACCCCATTCAACTAACCTTACCTCTAATTCACACCCATCCATAGTTTAATCCTTTACCAAAACTCCCCTATCCTACTAGCAAAGACAAACCTATATTGTCAAGTTCATCCAATTTTCATTCATGTCATAAATAATATCACACACCACCATTACCCAGTATCATGGCATCACCATTTCATTCTTCCACTCTGAATTCTAACATTTCCATGTCCAACATTAGAGACAAGAAATATACCCCTCTCCTAATATCTTTGAAAGCCCTATTTTGGAAACTGAGGTCCATTGGCATGATTGTCCACCCAAATACAAAAACTCTATATTTATCCAAATACATTCCCTCAAGGTATCAAGAAAAATAATTTTGTCTATACCATAAATTCCTTGAGCATTATATTAATAGATGTTATCCTTTTAGAGACTACATTCAAAACTTAATTGATAATGGTGACATTGAAATTGAGGGAGGATCTAATGCATTCACAAATAGGAGTGTGAAACAAGGGGTATGCCAAGAATAACTTCCCAAGTATGAGCAAGCATCTTCCCTCTTCCACTAAGGACATGGCCCCAACCCTTAATATACCACAACCATCCCTAATCAAACCATCCCTATATCCCATTCACATCAAATCTCCCATCCTTATAAATACATTAAGCCTAAAGCATCCACTAACAAAATCAAATTTTAAAAGGTAATTTTGAATAATAATGGTATCCAAAAGTCCCTCTATATGGACACTATCATAAAATCATCTATGGGATAAATCACCTCAGCAACACCCCTTTTAGAGTTAGCTTTATAATAATAATATACATTAGGATCATATTCAACATTAGCATATGAATCAAAACCCATGTCAAAAACATCATCCTTTTTAGAATCACCATCCCTTTCAGATAATGAAAGACATGCCAACACCTATCTCTTTGAGGACTCCTCTCATTTGAATGTCAACCAGTTAGAAGGCATGATTCTCTATCCATATCAAGATGATTCTTAGATGTTTTATCAATTGAAGATAATCAATTTTGGTATGAATCAAATTTAGATGCTAATTTACAAACATTATTAGTGATCCTTTTGAGATTCCTGAGGACACTTACTCTGACATTAAGGCTAGGTCTCCTAGTATCTCTTATGAAGACTATGCTACCCATTATCCCCTTAATCCACCCCTTCCATCACACATCCTAAATCATACCCCACTTGATAATAATCCTTCCATTTCACTCCTCAAATGGGATGAATAGGAACACACATCATTTGATTATCTTCACAAGGTAATCTCATGTGCCAAATCTATAAGGAGCCAAGTCAATAATCAATTAATCAAGCCAAATAATCAAGTTAGCTCTATTCCAAAAATCATCAATCAAATTTAAGAAGAGTTTCATAATCAACCAAGTCAAAAAACATCATCCCATAGTAAACATATCCTTGAGGTTCTAGGGGCCATCAAATTTGAACTAATCATCATCTCTTAATTCAAAGATAAAAACCCTCTAGTGAAGCCCTGCTAGAGACACCAAGGGGAAATAAAAATCCAAGTCCAATATCGCTAAATCAAAAATATTTCAAAAGTAATAACAATATGGTTGATAATCCTCCTAATGTTTGGATCAAAGAATAAGAAAGTCCAAAGGTCTTAGATCCCTTAATCTCACATAGCATACAACACCAATCAAAAATGTCCCCGACACCATATCTAACAGTGTATGCAATTATTAAACCCCATTTCTTCTCCCCTTCTAGTAACATTGTCCATCATAACCATATCACTCATTCACATCCTATATCCCACCATCAAAATCAAGACATAATCCCATCCATACCTTACCTCAAATCCCTAGGAGGAATCATATCTCATAAGGGTTATAAATAAACCTGTTCAAGATGTTTGAAGGATATTAAATCAAGAATCAACAAAGGTCATAAGGATATAAATGAATCTAAAATCAATCACATGGTCTTAGCATCACACATATCTAAAATAGGTGTAGGTTTAAATATCATGAAAGTGTCAGCATTCCTACATCTCATACCCATATCTAATAAATCAAAATGCTAAAATTCAAAAAAATAAAAATAAAAAAATCATTCATCCAATAGTGAAAACTAGTCTTCTGGCACCTTAGGTAAGTACCATGATGAAAAATGGTTTTTGGCATCATGGTAAAATAATAATAATATTATTAAATATGCCTCAATAATTAGGGGCAAATCCATTTCATGTCATCCTTGTCTATCTTATCCCTCAATCCATTGCTCCTATCCATCATCTACCACCATATATTATAGTATTGACCTTCATAAGTATGTAGCATATACACATAATATTTTCAAACTTTATCAATTACTGATTCTTTTTATCTTGAAGGAACCTATCAAGTCTCAATCTCTCTCAGTGCATGCCTTAAGGGGTGCACCAGGTAAGGGGTGGGAAAACCACTTGTAATTCACAATATTTGTATCCCTATATTACCACATTATATCTACATAACCATCTCCTAAAATCATTCCCCTAAGCTGTCTCTTATTTTGCACACCCTCTTCTAGTCATTTTTTGTCTTAATTAGCCCTTTTCTAGCCGAAATAATTTTTTATAGTTTATGATACACTATCAACCCCATTAAGCCTATAATCTAATTGTAAAAAATCAATTAGGGTCTAGGTCATCCCCTAGTTTACCTAGACCAAGAACTAATTTATTTTTATCAATAATGATACAGTGTTGATTGAGTTGACCTTATCAGCTAAACTTTTGGAAAGGACTAGGGTTAGATTTAGCTATATAAACACATTCATTTATCCATTCTTAGAGATAGTAAGAGTTAATTATTCATTTTTGCTTCTTTACAATTTGCTCTTCTACCATTCTAATTGAGGAGTCTTACTTATGTTTTCTACTTGAAGAAGAATCTTATCTTATGGAAAAGTTTTAGATATATTTTTTAGTGGTCCTTATAAATTGAAACAACCTATTGCAAATAACTTTGGTCAAGGGAGATATTGAGTCTTGATGTATTCATATTCAAGTTAAGTATATCTAACTTTGCTCCTCTCTTTAGTAGATAAAAGTAGCCCAAGTAATAGATTTTGAATATATTGCTCTATCTATACATTAGGGTCTTACCTATACATAACTTAAATGGGATTCTCTTATGCATGTTTACTTTTATGTTTAATAACCTCATTTTTTGAATCAAGAATTTGGTGAGCACTAGATTATACTTTGATTTACTTGTTATTATTTTAGTGAATATGAAAACATAGGACCTATTTAGGGTTATTGCATAATTTTGCTTGACTAGAGGCTTTAGAATCATCCCTAGTGACATTATTATGGTAAGAGATGCCTTTGATAGGTCTAATGGATCCATATTGGTTATGACCACAAATATATAATGTATCAACTATCAAAAGTATAAGTAGGATTTATCTTTTCTGAGCTAGGATTTTGATTTATAGATTGGTTTCATTTCTCTTTGCATACATTCTAGTGAACCCAACATGAATCTAACCCATGCAAGTTTTCTTTCACTCCATCATTTTTATCGTATTATTATATTTTTCCATATTTTTTAGTACTGTATCAAATTAGTCGATATAGTTTTAAATTTTTGTGTGTAGGTTTAACACATAGTCACTTCGAAATGACTTTGTTCTATTTATGTAAGTATTCATCAACTATAGGTTACTAGATTGATAGTTCAATATAGTATTTTTATTTAGTTATAGATAATCATACATTATCTAACATTTCAAATCTATTCACTAATTATTTCTTTCAACATACATGTCAATGAACATTGTCAAATAGTTTGACCCTATTCCTTATTCCTCTTTAGCATATAGGGTTTTGTAGAACTTGGTCGAACAAGTTGACGCAATTTTCATAATTTTGAAGCATCAAATAAAATCATTAAAGCATAAAATTTTAAATTTAAATCATATTCAATCCAACCAAGGTTATTTTATTTCCTCTCTCTATCATTTCAAGACTTCCTTCAGTTCTATTTTTCACAAGTTAACAATCTTTAAAACTACAAACCTGCATCTAACTAGGTTGACCTATTCAACTTAGTTTTGTAGTCTATCTTTTTTTAAGAGACATAGTTGACCTATTCAAATCTATTCTTAAAGACCTTGTTTATAGAAAAGAAAGTAACCTATTCAACTTTGTTTTGTACTATTTACATACAATGTCACCTAAACTAACTTTGTACTATTCTTAATCAAGGAATTAGCATTTACTTGCTAGTAAATAATTCACATTTCCTTTTAATTTATTTGCATGCTTAGAGTAACACTCATAGTATAAATATTTATTTTTCATATTACTATTTTATTTACACTATTTTACTCTTTTGTACACACTAACAAATCCCTTAACATTTAAAATGCATTTAAACATTTGTCTTCCCAAGGCCTACCTACTTGGATTTCATCACCAAGGGGGAAGACAAATTGGTTTCTAGACCAAGTATAAATATGTGGTTAATGGTGTAGACACCTAAATCTGGCCACCAATAACCTCCAACCAAGCTTTTGGCCAATTTCCACCTGAAATGCACAATTTGGCCTAAAAACACTAAACTACATTAAATGAGTTAAAATTTATATATTCAAGTGCCAATTTTAGCCAATGTATCCCTAAATGGGGAAATGAAATTTATGGATTAGTTAACTTTGATTAGATCATTTCAACTTAAAATGCCAATTTTGTACCTAGGTGCTTTGGATTGCTCTTTCCTATCAAATCTCTTACACAAGACACATGCCTTTGTTATTTTTTGTTGGTAACATCCTAAATGGGATAATAGATCCAACACATCTGATATTGACTTCCAATTCTAATCTAGTCAAATTTTGGACCAATAACAAGGCAAACTGATTAATTTGGCTAATTTGTGCACAAATTGCTTAATCATGCTTAAGAGCTAATTAACCCAAATCAATGCATAATTAATAATTCCATGGAAACTTATTGAATAATTTGTTTTGGAAATGAATATTGAATATTTTCATCATCAGGTGACATCATTTCTTAGGAAGATATCCCTAGGCCATAAATGCCACAAATATTAGGATTCATGCCTCCTATGCCTCATCAATGCCTTCTATGATGCCCTCCATGCCTCTTAATTTCTCCTCTATACCAAATATTTATGAGCCTATTTATCAATTTTAATTTAAAAATTGAATTAATCCTCAACCATACATCTCAATCTCAGGATGGATGGTCTAGGTTGATTCTAGACATTTACAAAAATCTATAAATAGAGAGGCCATGAACATCATTTAAAGTACTTAAGAATGTAAAGTTATAATGTAAGATTGGTTCCAAAAGCTTTAAGAAACTTGTGTTACCATGCCAAATTGATTTCAAGCCAATCCAAGCCACAATCCAAAGGTACCAAGGAGAGATGGAGGTAGCCAAACTTCTATTGCCAACGACTTCATGAGCACAAGCTGAGCAAACCACCACTATAAAGGCATTTGAAGCATCCAAGGAAGGTGAAGGAATTATTGTGTTTTCATTCCTTGATTTTTAGTTGTGTTTGTCATTTTATTTTATTAACTAAGCTCTCCCTAGTGTCTAGGCCTAGATATGTTATGTTATTAGTGTGTTTCTTTCATTTTTTTTTATTTTGGAACTAACACCATACTAACCATCCTCTCTTGAGTCAAATTCTTACATCACATATGGCACACTCGATGGGACTAGATGTATCTCACACCTAAATAAGATCATTTTACAACTCTAAATTATTTATTTAGACCTTTAAAACTCTTGCAAATTGTTTTTCTAACTTTATTTTGTCATTTTTGTTTGCCACAGTTTCACATAGTAACTGACATTGATAGGTAATACCAACATCAATTACATAGTTTAACCAATGTCAGTTGGGTAACTAACATCAGTTATCAAAGGTAACCATCGTTGGTTGTAATAACTAATGTCAGTCACTATGTTTTTCCAAAAACATAGACTTGAGAGCTATTTTTCCAAAGTTTATTATTTCAAACCAAAAAGAGCTTCAAAGCTAAAAGACATGCTAACATTTTTGCTATGATACCAAGCTTGATATTTTTTCAAAACATGTTTAAATCACCTTTGTATACTTAAAAATTAATTAGGAACCTTATTTAGGTGTTTAAAAAAAAATTAGATGTTTTGGTGAATGTTTTCAAAGTTTGCAACTAAGACCAAGGGATTAAATGAACACCACCAAATCTTTCATTTTGGGTTTAAAATTGAACACACTTGTCAATTCTTGTTTGCAATAGTTGTTTAATTAAATTTTTGTTTGGTAAAAATAGGAATGTTGCATGTATGCTCTTCCATTTGTCCCCTATAGGGAACCCTTAGAATCAAAAGTGCCATTCGTATTGCAAATAGCCTAGTCCAAGGCTTAGAAAGAAAGTTGTTTAAATTACTCCCCAAAAACTTGTCAAAGTTTGGATGACCTTGAAAATGACCCTAAAGTCTTTGTAATTTCATGATTTCTTTATTTTTATGCAAACTTGGCTTACGAAGGGGACTTCATCACCTCCCACAAGTTCTTTAAGGAAGCTTTAACCCAAGGTTTCATCTCCTGGCATTGACTTCATTTGGTTCCTTTGGAGTTACACATGAGACATAGTGGTACTATGGACATCACACTACACTGAGTGAATAATAGGATGTAGTGGTTGAAAAAAGGACTAGACCTTTTTGCCACAAGCCAAATGATATAGACCCAAAATCCATGCTTTTCTTTTGCATTGTTTGGCATGAAATTCATTGTGAAATTAATCCCCTAGATAATTTAGAAACTTGTTAGATTGTACACAAGTCCCCACTTGTCATGGAAGTATTATTGGTGTAAGGTGAATCTCAAAGTCCATGTCACAGTACTATCATTTGAGAGAAGGGGGTGTAAAAATGTTACTATATAATGTGCATTTACTTTTGGATGAACACTTAAAATCCTCTCAAATGATGTATATTGATGAATTCCAAAAATATCAAGCAACCTTGTCAATTTAGGATCTAAGAGTGATTAATAAGGGGGTCTTATCCTAGATTAAAGTCTTGTTTGGAGTCAAAACTTGGTGTAAACAAATAATGCAAACCAAACACATAGTCTAGATTTTCTTTTGAACAAAGAGGCAATATATTTCCCGCATGAGATCATCAATTTGCCTTGTTTAAAAGTTCATCAAAAGCTTGAGATTCATATCATCCACTTTGGCATAGTTATTCTACCCAATTGAGTCTAGACCTTTACCAAAGTTTTTAAAGTCCTTTACTTATAATCTAAATTTAGAATTACACCTTTAAAAGTTCATAAGGTTTATGTGTTAAGTGGGTTCACCATTTGCACTAAACTTGAGGGAACTTAGGTTCAATTTCCAATTTAGGTTAAAGGCCATTTAAGACTCATAATAATTGTCATCATTTGATAGACTTAAGCCATTTTGTGCTAAGCACTTTCACTTTAAGTCTATGCACCACAATATTTTGAGTCAACAAAAGTAGGCTTATGCTATCAAAATTGTGGGAAAATGTCTTTGTCCTAGAAAGTTTTTAAAACAAACTATTTTTTCACACCTTTTGGGTAATATAGAATCATTATGATACCCAAAACATTTCAAATAGTATTTCATAGACCTTCTTGCATAGAGTTCCAAATTTGTTCCTACATTTTTCAGACCAATCTAAGTGTACTTTTATGATCATTTGTCTAAAATAGTTATACTGTCCACTTTTGTCTAGTTTGTTTGTCAAAAGAACCAAGTTTTATACCATTTTTTGTGAGAAAATAAACTATCTCTAAATTGTCATTTGTTTCATACCTTATACCTAGTTGATCAAGTTCATGTCCAAGAATCAAATGCCTTGTGTTTGTTAGAAGGGTTTCGAATCCATTAGATTAAAATTTTCATCTATTTCAAAGTCTAGCTTTTGACTTCATTTGGCCAAGAGTTTTAGCGCATGCCTTGTTTGAGTCTATATTTTGATGCTGTATTTGGCCAAAAGACCTAGTAACTTTTAAATTCTGAGATTAGACTGATTTGAAACTCTTCCACCTTAGAGTTTGGAATTTTGATTTTAGGTCCATTTACTTGATTTTCTTTGTGTGAATAATGAAATGTTAGATACTTCATATTAGCTTGTTTCATCACATTTTTTTGCATTAAATTTTGATCCTTTTGATGAATCTAAACCAAGTTAGAACATCATCTATTTTAGACAATGTCTTTTTTAGATTTTGTATAACTCTTTGACCTTTTATCATAAAGCATTGACTATGGATCCTAACATGTATTCCTAAACTCCTAGTGGACTCATATACAATCCAAGGATTAGTAATGTAGTTTTTTAGGAAGAAATGGTACAAGACCCCTATGTGGATAATATTGCTTATGAGATGGATTCTTATCCCTCTTATAATACTCAATCAAGGGCACAAATCCAAGATTTATTGGCTAACTATTTGGTTAACACACCAGCATATTTAGAATAAGACCAAGAGAAAAATACACAATACCTAGCTACAATACATATAGTTAATGGCCCAATACTTCAACAGTCATATTCTACTAATACAACTTCCACATATGATCCATTTTTGCTTGAGTGACATTTGTTAGAGAACAAAGATGAGATTTTGGTTAGAGCCATAGAGGTAGGGGCCAAGATTCCATCAGACTTCCCTCATAAAAACATACCAAGTCTAGTAAGAGTACCCCACAATATCATTTATGATCAACAGGTTTATTCTAGCAATCATATGGCTCTAGTCCAAACAATGTACCAAAATCCCAATATATCTGATTGAGGAAAAAACATCATGGAAGATCACTTTAACCAAATGCAAACAACATATCTAAATCTAGCACATGATTTTAATTAGATGAACATGGTAAGTAAGCTTATTATCGACCTAGTTCCTTCAACAGGAGTGTTGATAGAGTTAACTAGACAAGAGAATCTAAATTTTAACCCATTCATACAAACCACTTCGATAGATAACTTGATTCATATGCCTATTATTAAAGAAGTGTCTTCATCCTATACACAGTATAGTGAGCCAAATATAGTAGATAATGTGCAAACAATGTCTAGTCTTGATCAAAGTGGTACTAATGCACAAAAAATTAGCCAACAACATGTACCTATAGTTAATCCTATGAATAGGTCATCATACTAGGGAGTAGGCATTTTTATTCCCCAACCTCAACCAGTTGCTTCCTCAAGTGTAAAACCTATGGGATTAGGTAATCAATCATTAGAAAATGTCACACCTCAATGATAGAATGTGATGAATCCTACTCCTCCTCAACAAGTAATGAGTAGTATTCCATAACAACAAGCACAATCTAGTGTATCAATTCAATAGAGGAAAAATACATTACCACATCAATCAAGGGAAACAAATGCTCCACCTCACTAAGTAATGATGAATATACCTCTTTAGTCATAGAATAATATGCCAATCTAAAACCAAGCAATGACTAATCAATAATGTGCAAATATGGGTCAGCGATAGGTGCCAAATCTACCACCTACTTTCACTTCCTCATAGGGATTCATGTAACAAGGAGGTCCCCATGTTTCTCAAGTACCTACTAGACAACTGTTGGTTCAAAATGTGCCACAAATTTTGAGACAAGGTCTTGCTCCACAAGTTCCCACTTAACATCAAGGTTTGATTAATCAGCAATATGCCCCTTTTCAACCACAACAAGCACAATATAGTTATATCCCTCCATCCCAACCACAAAATCCTCCAAATCAAACCTTTATCTCCAACCCAAACCAAAATATCACACAGCTAAGTGTATAATTTCAAGAACATCCTAATCTACATATGCATATTCTTGGTCCATTCCCTAGCCAAACCAATATACCCCAGCAGGTATCTCTATCATACCCTAGTCAAAGTGTCCCACTTGTAACTTCCCAACCATCTATCCAAACTAATATTTTCCCTCAAACCAATATTCCTTCCAGTTTCCTATCCTAAGAATTGTAATATATGAAGGATGCAATTGCTACCATTCAAGTTGGTAAAAAAAACTAAAAATTTCAAATTGGATGATGTATGTTCCTATCCATTCAATATGAAGTATTTATAGATACCATTTCCTCTAGTATATGAGCCACTAAAATTTAATAAATACAAAGGGAAAGGTATATTGGTGGAATCTAATGATATATGTATAATCTCAAGCATGAGATTTCATTAGTAGAATTAACGCAAGTAAAGAAAAAATATAGTGAGAGATTTATAATTTATTTATAGCAATGGAGAGCCCTTTCAAGCCATTTCACCCATACTTTACCAGATAAAAAATTAGTCGTTGTGTTTACAAAAAAATTGCACAGTGAGATAGCTTATCATTTAGAATTACAATGTGCACATACTTTCAAGGAAATCATTAACAAAATCTTGTTGATTGAGCAATCACTCATTAATAAAGGAGTCATCAAGATTAATTTAACTAATCAAAATCAAGGTACTAATTAGGGAAATGACCAACATCGCATTTAAGCACCAGCATCACAATCGACATAGGCTAATAACCATGCAAGACTGAAGCAATTCAACCATAATAGGAATGTTGTGGGAAATGGAGTAACTGAGTCCTGTCATGTCTAAATGGTGCAAACATCATTTGTACCACATTTTTAGTTTAATCTTACTCAACTAGTTCCACAAGTGCAATAACTAAAACCTGCACAATAAATGTAGTAGCCTTTACCATTGCAAACCCCTCCTCCTAAGAGAACCATGCCTACACGTCATGTCTTTAGTGACTTAGGAAAACCTATTAAGTCTATATTTTGAAATATTTATATTTCTAATCTAATTGGTTGGCCTATACCAAAGCATTATCTATAAGGCATTCCTTATCCTGATTGGTACCATGAAAATGAATTATGTGACTATCATCAGGTCAATGGGCATAATCTATGAAGATGTGTCCAAATCAAGCATTTAATTAAGAATATGTTGGAGAATGGGGAGATAAAACTAGATAATGGTGCTTCCACTTCCAATTAAACTCTTTGGATCTATCAAAACCCATTTCCCCAACATAATAATTAGTAGCATCAAAATAATTAGCAACAACAATAATGACTAGGGTAGCAACAAAATAAAAATCAAAGGCCAAACTAGTAGAATCAATAAAATTAGTAGCAAAACCCACAACAACAAAACAATGGACAAAACCAAGGTCATAACAGTAATAACCAACAAATCTACCATGTAGTTTCACATGACTACAATAGGGTTGTAGGTCATATTGTAGGGGGTAGCATTAATACCATCTCCATTAATCCTAGATGAAACACTAATCAGCCTAGACCATTGGTAAATAACAACATTTAGCCAAATTACATGGATAATGCTTCTTTAACCTGGGAGTGCATATAGGCAAACCAAAAAACTAGGACTGCCCCTTTTGGACCTTATATCAACAACTCATTCTTGCCATGTGACCACATGCAAGTGCATCAACAACTAATACTTGTCATGTCTGGTCCTACACCATTTCCAACATCAGTTAGCAATAATGGTCTAGTATTTAATCCTGATTGTGCAACCACAACTTAGATGTTGAAGATTATTATCCTAGACCTATAACCATCTACCACTTTGCCTAACATCCAACCAACTATTCAGCCTCAGAATAAACCATTCACTACTGACCAAGATAAGAAGTTTGATATTATGAAACAATTTCAAAAGACACTATCACAAATTTCTATTTTAGATTTGTTGTTAACATCAATAATCCATAAGAACCTATTGAATGAGTTTTTGACCCACTCCACTGATGATAGTGACATATCCCCTGATAAATTTCAAGCTTTGGTTTGACACCTAGCTCTAACACAACAAGTCACATTCAACCAAAGAAATATGTCTTCTCTTGGCCCACTCCATAATAATCCATTATACATACAGGTTTATATAAGATGGCATAAAGTGAAATGTGTCCTTATCAACAATGGATCTAGACTTAACATAGTGTCTCTAAATCTCATTAAACATCTTGGGTACATAATAGCATATCTCCAGCTAGAAATAATAACTATCAAATCCTATGATAATCAAGAAAAAGAATCACAAGGCACCATTAGCTTATCGATTATCATTGGGAATTTGACCCATGATACACTTTGCCATGTGTTTGATCTTGAATTGTCATACAATATGCTTATAGGTAGGCCTTGGTTACATGAGATTTATGCTATCCTATCAACATTGCACTAATGTATCAAGTTTTCCCACTTAGGGATGGAAGTGAATATTCCAAGAGATTTACATCCATATGAACACTTCAAGCATCTTGAGGCCAAATTTCAAAGCTAAAATTATCAATACAACATGAATTCAACTTCCAAGTAGGAGAAAAGAAAGGTCATACTTATTGATCCTTCGCTAGATAATTGCATAGATCTTAATACTTTGGATTCCCTTTCCCACATGCCATCTCCTAAGGCTTCTAATCATTTCACCATTTTATAAAATGGATCAGGAGAGTATGTGACCCATGATACATTTCATATTTCCATTCTTCCTTATAATTTGAAAACCTTTAGGCAACCTAAAGTCACCCCACATGTGCATTGGCAACAAAAGAATAAAGATAAGGGACCTATCACATTTGTATAAGCATCTAGCCTAGAACTTGACCCTCTTGAAGGGGATGAATCATGGTTATAGAATGACTATCCAAGTATCCTATTCCCAATAGGATCATGGAGTGTCACAATTATGAAGGAAAAGGCCTCAGACCAAATCAATAAGGAACCATTGAGCCAATTTCCATGACTAAGTATGAAAGACCTTATGGATTTGGATTTAAACCACCTGGGGGTGACCCCACATATCTTATTCAAACTCCATCACCAACGACTAGTGATGATGATGTCGATAGCAAATTAGAGTCTGATCATAGCCTCACCTTTGATAACCTAGTTAAAACCAACTTATTTTATAACAATGCCATTTATACCCTTACCATGGCCATTCATCATAACCCTTTACAATTATATTATCCCTAACTGCTAGATTAGGACCAATAATAATACATTCTACCAATTGATGAGTTCTAGAATCATGAGGCATTCTATGCTTTTTTAGGCCTAAGAGAAAATGTTCCATTGGGAGATCATAAATCAAGATTCTCAATCACATTAAATCTTGTAGCCTATTTTGGAGAGCGAGTGAACACCCTAAGACAAAAATAAATAAGTAAAACATTAAGGTCTCAAAGTGAAAACCTCTTTGAGGTGCTTTCTAACTAGGGAAAAAGTAAAGATAAAGGCCAGTCTAGTAGTGAGAACCTATTTCAGGTGCCATTAGATGGGGGTGTTCATTCTTCTTCAAATTTAGACCAAGAGACCACCAATAATGAACTTACCTATGGATCTAAGTTTATATTTGAGCAACAAAAAGTATTTGATCAAATTATCTAAGAACTTTTGACTATTTTTGTTACATGGATAGATCTCACATTAGGGGACTTAGATTCATCATGCCTAGGAGAAGTTGAAGATCAAGTCCTAATAGAGGACCATGACATAATCCAATAGTTTAAGTCACTGCCTACTATCTTATAAGATATTTTGACCCTTTTAGTCGAAGATACAATAGAGGTAAATATTAGGACTCTATCAGACCTAAAATGGTTTAAATTAAGAGCATCCCTCATTGAAGAGGAACATGACATCTTTACAGCTCTGTTGAGAGAATTTGTAGATATCTTTGCATGGGACTATTCTGACATACCAGGTTTAGACCCCACCTTAGTTTTGCACCACCTTATGGTTAATATCAATGTCAAACTAGTAAAACAAAAGCTATGTAAGATGCATCCTTGCATTGATATATTGGTAAAGAAAGATTTTTAAAAACTCTTAGATGCAGGATGTATCTGATCCATTGACTACTCAAAATAGATCTCTAATGTGGTACCTGTTAGTAAAAAACTTGAAGGGATCAGAATATGTATTGATTTTTAATACATCAACAAATCTTGTCCCAAAGATGATTTTCCCTTACCTAATATCGACATGATCATCAACTCCATGGTTGGTTATGAAATTCTTTCACTCATGGATGGCTTTTTAGGATACAACCAGATCAGAATAATACTAGAAGACCAATATGAAATAGCATTCACCACTCCATGGGGAGCATTTTGTTATCAAGTAATTCCATTTGGCCTTAATAATTCTAGAGCTACATATCAAAGGGCCATGACTATCATATTCTATGATATGATGTATGCTATTATTGAAGACTATATTGATGACATATTAGGAAAATCTAAAACTAGGGCTGACTATCTACTACTATTGTGTGAGATATTTGAAGGATTACAAGAGTATAAATTCAAACTCAATCTAAATAAATGTGTTTTTAGTGTAACTTTAGGAAAATTACTTGACTTCATCATATCTCTTAGAGGTATTGAAGTCGATCTAGCTAAATTCCATTCTATAATTGAAATGTTACCACTGACCAATTTAAAGCAACTTCATAGTTTATAGGGTAAAATTCAGTCAATCCAATGCTTCATCTCTCAGTTAGTATAAAAGTGCCATCAATTTACACACCTTTTAAAGAAGGGATTTTCATTTCATTGGGATGATCACTGCCAAATAGCTTTTCAACAACTCAAAGACTATCTTGTTAATCTACCTATTTTATTACCTCCTATGCTAGGAAAGCCATTATTGTTATACCTATCAGCTAATGACCATGCACTAGGGGCACTCTTAGCTCAACATGATGACAATGGAAAGCAGCATGTCATATACTACCTAAGTCATACCTTGGTTACATATAAACATAACTATGCACCTATTGAAAAAGCTTGTCTAGCCATGGTTTTTGTAGCTCAGAAATTGTGCCATTACATGTTGAATAATAAGACCGTGGTCATTTCAAAAGTATATCCACTTAAGTATCTACTATCTAAAATAACTTTTAAAGGCTAAATGGATCATGCTTCTCAGTGAGTTTGACATAGATTATGTCAATCAAAAGGTAATCAAAAGACAATTTCTTACAGATCAACTTGTTGAAGCACCTCTCACAAACACACAACCACTCACATTTCAATTTCCTGATAAATCCATAATTACCATCATTGACACACCCCTTGAGGAGCAGCCTTGGAAGTTATATTTTAATGGTATATTTACTACACATGAATCAAGGGTAGGCCTATTATTTATTATACCATAGGGGGATCTAATCCCTAAATCATTCAAAATTAGCTTTCCTTATACAAACAACATGGCGAAGTATGAAGCACTTGTTTTAGGATTTCAACAAGTAATGCATTATAATATATCTCATTTCAAAGTTTATGGTGATTCTCAGTTGATCATTAATTAGGTCACAGATCATTTTCAAATAAAAGACAAAAAGCTAGTTCCATATAAAGACAACAACTAGCTAGTTATAGATCATTTATTTGTAGTTCCATAGAACTACATATGCCATGGCTAATATTGGATCTCTAATTTGACAAATAGATAAAGCTAGAGAGTATCAGTTCCTTGTTAAGAATTTATTAGCACCAGCTCATGAATCTTCAACTATTGTCATGATTTGTGATATTATTGGTCCTAATTCTATCTAGTACTCAGACCTTTACAACTACCTTCATGATGAATTTCTACCACATAACCTATCTTGAAAACAAACTAAAGCCATTCATCATTTTACTCATTATACTCTAATAGGATCCACCCTTTATTATCGTAGTTTTGATGGAAACTTGCTTCATTATTTATCTTCGATAGAGTCTACACTAACATTAAGAGAAGTTCACGAAGGAGTATGTGGAGCTCATTATAGTGGGGAAGTCCTATCCAAAAATCTCTTGTGTACTAGTTATTATTGGTCCACAATGGATGTAGATGCCACTGCATATGTAAAAAAGTGTGATAAATGTCAATGACATGCTAATCTGATTCATGTGCCAATAAAAACACCAAAACTGATTTTGATACCATGGCCATTTTCTACATGGGGACTTTACCTCATTGAGAAGATCAAACCCACTTCATCTGACAGCCATAAACATATCCTCACTGCCACCAAGTATTTCACTAAGTGGGTTGAATCTATACCCCTCACTTACGTGACTAGAAAGCAAATTTACAAATTCATTTTCAACCATCTCATTTGCTGCTATGATATCCCCTTTGATATAATATCTGATAATGGAAGATCATTCAAGAACAAGGATGTAAACCAGCTATGTACTAAATATAACATCACACAACATGTTTATACAACATATTACCCTCAAGGTAATGGCCAAGTTGAGGCATCTAACAAAACTATTATCAATATCCTCAAAAATATTGTTAATGATGTTGGTCATGATTGGCACCTCTAGATATTTCTTACCCTTTGGGCATACTGAACCAATCATCATACCCCCATAAGAGCCAATCCATACTCACTTGTTTATGGTATTGAATCCATCCTTCCCATTGGGGTTGAATTACCTTCACTATGCATCTCTTTCAAACATGTCCTGGATGATCATGACTATCGAGTCACCTGCCTACAATAACTAGACCTAATTAATGAGAAATGCACAACAGTGCTCAATAATCGTCAAGCATATTAAAACCAACTCAAAGGCCATTATAATTTGTGTGTTAAGTATAGAACATTTGAAATTAGCGATCTTTTTCTTTAATAAAACCAAAAGAATATCACATCTGAAAAGAAGCATAAAGGGAAATTCAAACCAAACTAGATAAGGCCTTTCATCATTATTGTAGATTATGGATCAAGAGCATATAGGCTTACCACACCAAATGGAGATGAATTTCTAGAGATGATGAATATTATTCATCTCAAGAGGTACTATGATTGAGCACTAAGGTGTATTATATGTAAATACCATTTTAGTTATGCCATTTTATCACTATTCTTCTTTGTAAAAATACCATCCTTATCTGTCATCTTTGTTGTATTCACTTTTTGATTCCATTCTATTGACCTAGTGTAATCTAAAGCCTGGCCCATTTACCCTTAGTTTTTTCCATTTGTTATGCAATTTCAGCATCAAGGTATCTGATCAGATTCATCAGTTAGTTCAAGTACTTCAAATAGAGATTGTATTTTAGAATAGTGTGATATAAGTTTCAGCAGTTGCATCTTTCATTTTTTATTCCTTTATTATCACCAGTCTTGTTACTAATTATAACCACCTTTGGGAAAATTAGTACCATTTATCTATGTCGTTATGTCCAAGTTATAACCACATATGGGAAAACTAGGGGCAAAATTAAGCCTTAACATACCAACTTGTCACTTCCTATATCATATTATGCCTTTTTACCAACTGTGCCTATTTTGTTTGAATTGGTTGCTACACTAATCAAATCCCTCCACTATAAGAGTGAAACTATAGTGACTTGAGGTCCTACTCTGGGACTATGTAGGTAGCACTCGATACTTGTTGAGATCAGCTTAGTTACCCTTCTCCACCATGCTCTCATCATTTTGAGAGCAACCTAAGCCACGCTCTCATTATTTTGTGAGCAACCTAAGCCACACTCTCACCATTTTGTGAGCAACCTAAGCCATGATCTCACCATTTTATGAGCAACTTAAGCCACACTCTCACCATTTTACAAGCCTGAACCATTTAGTGTCTCATCATTCTTGATTGAATTGAGATACTTCAAAAATTTAGAAAACATTTATAAAATTGTTAGAAAAATTGAAAACATTTGAACCCTTACTAAGTTACAAGTAAATCACTTGTCATTTAGTTTCCCCATCCTTTTTGGCCTTTTCTCTCACACACTTTCCATTTTTCAAGACCATTCCTCTTCTTCTATCACATCCATTCTACTTATTTTCATCAGTTATCATTTTCTTCCCATTCCGTGGGAGAACTACATTTGGCCTAAAGTTTTTTATTGGATATTACATCCATGGAATTATGTAGGTAGAATCCACTTACCTAGAGTATATGGAGATAGCTCAGCCACCCCCTTCCTTTTCTTCTATTCCCCCATTTTGTTCATGTGTTAAATTATCACCTATTTTCTAGGGGTAATGTTCATAGGTTTTCTATTGAGTGTTTATTTATCATTTCTTTATCTATCTATTTATTTGATTTTAGCACAATTGCCTTGATTATATTTATGTGTGTTCATTAGGTGATTCCTTGCCCACACTTATACCTTAATCAATCCATATTCATATGTTTTCATTGTCATCATGGTTTCTATTATTGGTCCATTATGTTCTATTGAGTATTGGTTTATGGGAGTCAATCCTCATGCATATTTTAGCCAAATCCTCATGATGTTATAACATGATGCCTACTGACATGTGTTACAACAAACCTTAGCTTAAAGAAGTCTATTTAGTAATGGTAACATCAACATCTCTTTGGCACCAACATCTCGATTCAATCCCAATCATATCCCAAATAGAGTAATTAATCATGAAAGAATTTTAACCTTTATTAGTTTGGATGAGCAACTCCCTACTAGTAGGTTGTTCCAATTCATCATTACCCTCTATGTTAAGTTATCATCATCCTCAGCCAATTTTATCATGTTTGCCATAATCGGGGTCTAATGATTATAACCACCTATGGGAAAATCATTGCACACCATCTTACCTACATTTCTTAATGAATATAATCACCTTTGGAAAAATCATTGTGTTGTCACCACTTTACTTTTTTTTACCTATATAAGGGCATGTTATTATCTTGTTTGTCTATCCTAACTGGGGCAACTCCATCTTCTCAATGATTATAACTACCTTTGGAAAAATCATTATGTTATCATACCACATTGCCACTATCAAGGTATAATGCTTACAACTACCTTTGGGCAAACCATTGTAAACCATCCCACTTGCATTCTTAATGATTTTGACTACTTTTTTAGTGTCATTGATTTTTCACCCCATCATCTTTCCTTTCTTTGGTCCCCTTGTATCACTTATTTCTTTTTGAGGGACCATTTGTCGACCTGCTTGTGCCAACCATTCCCTCAAGGTGGTATCATACAGTTAGTTTATCATTGTTATAGTTGTAGGCATACAATCCATTTCTCATTATTTGAGAAGACATTGATTTGCCTATAGTTTGCACCACCTTCCCAAACAGGGGCAAACTCTAGACACCTAAATCTAGCCACCAATAACCTCCAACCAAGCTTTTGGCCAATTTCTACCTAAAATGTACAATTTGGCCTAAAAACACTAAAATGCATTAAATGAGTTGAAATTGATATATTCAAGTTCCAATTTTAGCTAGGATATCCCTAAATGGGGCAATGTAATTTATGGACTAGCTAACTTTGATCAAATCATTTTGAGTCAAAATGCCAATTTTGTACCTAGGTGCTCTAGATTTCTCTTTCTTATCAAACCTTTTACACAATACACTTGCCTTTGTTATTTGTTTTTGGTAATGTCTTAAATGGGATAATAGATCCAATGCATCTGATATTGGCTTCTAATTCCAATCCAGTTAAATTTTAGACTAATAACAAGGCATTCTGATCAGTTTAGGTAATTTGTGCATAAAGTGCTTAATCATGCTTAAGAGATAATTAAGCCAAATCAAGGCATAATTAATAATTACATGCAATCTTGTTGAATAATTTGTTTTGGAAATGAATATTGAATATATACATCATCAGGTGACCTCATTTCTTGGGAAGACATCCTTAGGCCATAAATGCCATAAATATTAGGATTCATACCTCCCATGCCTCATTAATGCCTTCCATGATGCCCTCCATGCCTCTTAATTTCTCCTCTATCTTAATATTGATGAGCCTATTTATCAATTTTAATTTTAAAATTAAATTAATCCTCAACCACACATCTCAATCTTAGGATGGATGGTTCAGGTTGATTTTAGTCATTTTACAAAAATCTATAAATAGAGAGGCTATGAACATCATTTAAAGGACTGGAGGATGCAAAGTTATAATGTAGGATTGGTTCCAAAATATTTAATAAACTATATTTACCATGCCAAATTGATTTCAATCCAAGCCAAGACACTAGCCAAAGGTGCCAAGGAGAGATGAAGGTAGCCAAACTTATATTACTAAAGACTTCATGAGCACAAGCCAAGCAAGCCACCACTATAAAGGCATTTGGAGCATCCAAGGAAGGTGAAGTAATTCTTGTGTTTTCATTCCTTATTTTTTAGTTGTGTTTGTAATTTGATTTTGTTAACTAAGCTCTCCCTAGTGTCTATGCCTAGAGAAGTTATGTTATTAGTGTGCTTCTTTCATTTTGTTTTCATTTTGGAACTAACACCATACTAACCATCCTTTCTTGAGTCAAATTACTAGATCACAAATTGTATATATTGGCAAAGCATCTGACACCCTTATCACTATGGGATTATGAATTGAGGGGGTAAGGCCCAATACCAAGTCAGTACCATTGCTAATATAGATCTTTTTCATCCCAAACAACCTAAAACCAACTTTAGATTACTTTCTATTTCCCTATTTCAGCCAACTCTCTTATCACATTAAAATCAAAACTTTCTAATAATCTAATAACACTTATGGTGACCAATTAGTTAGCAATTACTTTTTAGTTGATTGCTTGATTTTTTATCATTGTTATTGTATTTTAAAACTTACATTGGCCAGGGTGGTGCAAGGTTTGTGTTGTGTGCCTGAATTAGATCAATCACATTGATACAATTATTTGTGTGTTTACTTTCATTATTTATTCAAACTATCTTACAAAAAAATTCCCTTATTTTATAACATTATCATCTTAGTCGACATAGTCTCTTACAAACTTTTTCCCCTTCCTACCAGTAGTACACAATCAACCTACACAATTGTGTCTTATTCTCTCTATGTTCTATCTTTTTTATAGTAGTACATAGTCAACCCATACATCTTTGTACTCTTCTCAATCTCTATTTTAGTAGTACTCTATCAACCTAGTCAACTTGGTACCTTTTGGCTAACCCTGTCCCTTATTGGTTGACCCTGTTCTTTTGTCTATCCAACTTTGTTATCTATTTGACTGACTCTATTCCTAATTCTCTTTCTTCTTTCCTAAATTTTGTTTCTCTCATCAAGCATCATGAAATCCCCTATTAGAATATTTTTGGACAACCCAAATCCATTTAAACACTATATGTGGTGTTCTTTTCTTCCTTTCTTTACCTCCCAAGAGAATCCTCACTCTTAGAGTACTTATTCCACTCCCTCATCTTTGGATTATAATATGGTTCAAATCATTCCTCAAGATGAGGTAGGTGGATCAAATCCTTTTTGTACCTATCAAGACAATTCCCATGTTCAAGCATCTCATCACAATGTGGGGGCAACTGAAAAAAGTCTATCTAATAACCCCATTGGTAATTCACCTCCTAATAACCCTCCCCCTAACACCAAATTAGGGATTCTTCATAAAAATACCAACTCTCCAATTGATACAACCCAAATTATTACATAGATAGTGGAAAAAATGAACATAATTGAAACATTAAACACCTACCGAATGATGTAACTATAACATCATTTGATCAATATGGCTAATTAACCTCCCATTCTTCTCCCTCAACATAACCAAAAATTTATTCCTTCACCTCTTAGAGATGTCATGGGAATTGTCATTCCCCAACCTATCATGGATAATAAGATGATTCAACACATACAAAATGAAACTTTATCCCAATTTATTATTTCCATTGATACTAGTAACATATCTCAATTATCAAGTATGATGGGACTAAAGACCCTTCATATATTCTCAAGGCATTTGTCAATCTTTAAAAAAAATGGATCCAAACTAATACTTTGACCATAACTAAACTTTTGGTCAAAATTTTCATTGGTGATGTATTAGAATGGTACAATCAACTTCACCAACATTCCATATGAAAACTAGAGGATTTAGTCAATCCTTTAGTTAAAGAGTTTCAACATAATGATATTCCTAAAAACTTCTTTAGCCATTTCATCAATTTTAAGAAATCTCCTAGTGAATCAACTCATGGTTTTATCAAGCAATGGAAATATTTGGCCCTCAATGCCAACCATAACATGAATGCTTATAATCTATTTAAACTCTTTATAACTACCTTAACTCCTCTTCAATATAAGGTTTAAATTTTTCCCCTCAAAATCTTAATGAAGCTCTTGACCAATACAAGCGTCAAGTCTTCTTAATGAAATAGTTTGAACCTAATACCAACTTCTTTAAAGGATATTTTCAAAATTATAATAATGGCATAACTGACAATACTCCTCAAACCAAGCTAGAAATTACTAATGCTAATAATCCCTAATCTTATCACACACCATTGACTATACAATAAATGAAACAATTCTTAGCACCCTCTAAACCATTTACTTATCCTAATAATCATCATAAATGGTATGATCCTAATCAATTTGGTTAGTTCTACACCAACATCGATCACTCTCATGAAATTTGTAGATGGATTACTAAATTTGTTGTCTAATATATGCTTGGTGATTCCTTCAATCATGAAGCCATGATTCAACTCCATCATCAAGAGTATAACACCACTTTTCAAAAATGACAAGCTCTCAAATATTTTTCTTTTAATAACCAAAAATATTTTTCCATGTCTAATGCTCAACAAGATAACAAGGATGTTTGTTATAATGATGTTGAGTATGACCAATATTATAATAATTTTGAAGATGTTAATGCAGATAAGGTCATTGCAAACTAGCTCACAAAGGTCCTGTCACTAAACCTAAGAAACCATCTTTGGAATAGCAACTCCTCATAGATGCTACAACCACTCACCTAGATTTGGTAAATAATGAGGAACCATCTCCTTCTTCTGAAGCACTAACTATTTATATTCCTCCAAAATATGCCTTACCTTCTAAACCTCACACTAGTTCTTCTAAAACCCATTAGATTTTCTTAGAAGAGCTCAATTGCATGCCTTGTAAGATTCCTCTTATGGAGTTAGTTTTTACCTCCCCTTATCATCACAAGTTCCTCATATAATAATTGTAAGAAATTAAAGACCCATCTTCTATAGAAGAAGAAGCATCCTCTCATGATCCTCAACCAACCACCATGTATACCATTGAATCCATTTTCCCTTTGACACCTTCCATTTAATTTATCAAAGAAGACATGATCAATGACAAGATCCTCTTTTATGCCAATGATCCACCCCTATTCATTAAAATATGCATTAATACCACCTCATTTATAAATTATTAGTAGATGAAGGATCTGGTATTAATATAACATCTTTATGGCTCATCCAACAACTTGGCTATAATTAGATAGTCTCAATCAAACCCACCTAACATGTCATGGATTTAATAGAATTAATCAAATTACTCTTGGCTATATTTGGTTCCCTCTTACAATTAGACTTGAGACTATTTTAACTAAGCTTATGTTTCTATATTTATCCCTATCTTAAAACATACTCCTAAGATGACCATGGACTCATAGAATGAGGTCTATCACTTCTTCTGGCAGCCAATGTATCAATTTCCTTCATAAATACAAAAGGTATAAACATTAAGTCAATCCCAACCCTTAGAGTATACAACTTCCAAATCCTAAATCTCAATATTACATTCCTACCATTCTAACAATCAATAGTATTCCCTTACCTAAATTTGTCAACATAAATATAGATTTACATGTCACTCTTACTAATTCAAATGATGAAGAACCTAATGACATATAAAATAATTAAAACACTACTAAGCTACCTCCTTACATATTAGAGTGGCTTCTTTCTTCTTTATTACTTCATGATTGCACCATCCCTCTCATTGATGATATCACTAATTTCCCCCCTCCATACAATGCTTAAGAAGCCTCTTACACAGAATATGCCTTCACAAGCAATGATTATAGAGTGGCCAAATTATTCCAATATCCTTTAATCATGTCTCCACATTAATTTAGTGATCTAGGTATTTCCCCTTTTGAAGTTCTTCCTAAATATCAAGCATGTACAATTTCTCCAACCTATGATGATAATTACATCATGGCCCAAGATCAATCATGAGACTTAGATGTTAAACATTATCAAAAACATTTAGCTCAAATACATGATTTCAATCATGTTGTTTATACAACTTTCACTAAATTTGAGTTAGCACCTAAATGTCACATACCTCCTACTAACTCTCTACTCCTTGATACTCCCTAGGTGGTCACACAAATGTCACTTTTTGATCCTATAAAAATATTTAAATCTTCTATACCACATTTAGACCTAATCACTACATATATTTATTCCCCCATAAATGATGCTAATGATAAACCAATCAAATCTAATCAACCTTCTTCCCTTACTCAATTCCTAAGATTACATTAGCTTCCAAGGCCACATATGTATGTCAAATACACATTGAATATGATCACCATGGTAATAAAATTCTTGATCTCAAAGTAGATTTCAAGTATTATGATAGTCTTCCCACCTTACCTACTAATGGAGCCATCCTTGAATTTTTTCATACTTGAGAACCTCAACTCAATAACATCATAAAATAAAGAATTTCAAAAAGAAATCCCCTTATTTTAACAAATTCATCACTAACATTGATCCTAAAATAAATCCTTCTTATTTACCTAATGCATCCTTTCATTTATAAGATGGAAATGCTATGCTTATTGAATAAATTACTTGAATCAAATAGGTACCCATCATGCCCTTAACCAATTATAGTCTCTCATGAACTCACACCAACTAAATACGATAACTTTAAATTATTCTTTGATAAATATCATGAGACTTTTTCTTGGTCCTACAAGTACATGCCCAATATTAACCCTATCATCGTGGTTTACAACATCATCATCTATCCTAATGCCAAACCTATGTGATAAGAGAAATGGACATTTCCACCAAAAGTTTCTAGTTTATGCCATAAACAAATCATTAAACTTATCAATGATAATTTTATCAAGCCTATGGACTATTTAGAATGGATCTCCAACATTGTCCCTATTTAGAAGAAAATTACCATGGTCATTCACATTTGCGTTGAATTACGTAATTTTAATCTTGCTTGTCTTAAGGACAACTTCTCTTTACTTTATATAGATGTTATCATCAATTCCACTATCAATTATGAGATGTTTTCCATTATGGATGGTTTCTCAAGTTATAATTAAATTCACATTGCCCCCAAAGACCAAAATAAGACAACTTTCACCATAGAATGGGGCACCTATTATGACATTAAAATGCCCTTTAGCCTCAAAAATGTTGGAGTTACCTATCAATGGGAGATGACCCACATTTTTTATGATCTTATCCATAAGATAGTATAAACCTATGTGGATGACTTCATTTCCAATAATAAGAGCCACAAGACTCATCTCTCTAATTTTTCTATCATTTTCAATTTCCTTATTAAATATAAAGTTAGAATAAATCCCTACAAGTGTGTTTTTGGTGTCACATCTAGAAAACTTTTGGTATTCTTAGTTTCCATTCATAGCATTAATGTCTATCCTACCAAGATCATAACTATTATTAACATGCCCATCCCTCATTCCATTCTTGATATCTACACTTAGTTTGGTAAACTTGGGGTAATTAGATGGTTTATCCCCAAAATTGCTTATCATATCAATTTTTTTAATCATCTTCTTAATAAAGGTATTGATCTTGAATGGACAGATCCTTGTCAAAAAGAATTTGACAATATGGAATAATATTTGCTTCACACACCCACTCTTTTTCCACCTTCAAATGATAATTTGTTGATCTTATATACTTATTCCACACCCATATTACTTGGGGTAGTTCTTTCCAAAAATGATGATACTAGAAGGGAATATACCATTTATTATATCAGTCATGGCCCCATCGACTATGAGAAAAATTATACAAAATTAGAACGTGATTGCCTCACCATATATTTTTCCATTGAAAATATATGACATTATATGCTTTATCAAACCACTTATGTTATCATTCATTCTGATCCACTCCCTTGCTTCTTCTCTAAAGCCTTTCTTCCTAGAGATAGAATCTCCAAGTGGATGGTCCTCCTCATGGAATTTGACCTTTAAATTATTACATAAAAAAATGTCAAAAGACAAATCATTATCGATCAACTTGCCGCAAATCTTGTACCAGCTATCGAACACCTTCAAGATAGTCTTCTCAATGATAATATTATCTATATTTAAGGTCTTAATCAAGCCATGTCTCTAAAATATTATTTCCATAACTTAATTTTTTATCTTGAAGCAATTATTCTTGAAAAATCCTCTATTCCTTGACACTACTAAACCAAAAGTACTTATCAAATAACTTCCTAAAATTACTGTTGATTTACAAGAAGATACGTAGACCCTTATTTTGATGGTGTCAAATACCTTTAAGGAGTTGTGGCAGGTTTTATCCTTGCTAGTCCTCTTGCTAAAATTATCCATTTGGCATTTTACTTTACATTATATGTCACTAATAACATGGAAAAATACAAATCTTTAATCATAGGCATGAGAGCTACCCTTAATTTAGATATCATTGTTAACATATTTTTGCACCTCTCCTTCCTTCTTATAAAAAGAGAACTTGAGAGAGAGGAGAGTAAGCAGATCATTAGGAGACAAGAGTAGGAGAGAGAATAAAGATCAATATCAATCATCAACTTCTTATGCAGGTATCTCTTCATTATAAATCATCTTCAATAATTTCTAAAACTTATCCAAGCCATCAATAATCAACTATCAAACCATGAGCTAAGTATATTTTTATTTGTTTCAAGTTTCAATTACTTAGTTTAGAAATTACACCCATCCACTCATAACCTCTTTTTGGTCATTTGAATGACTAACCTTTGAACCAACCACCTCTGAACCATATCTTCTACCTCATAACCAATATTTGACCCAAACCCACCTTGTAGAACCATTTTGAAACCTCAACCAAACAACCTTCTTGACTCAAACTAGAACTAATAGTAACCATCAATGATCACCCTGACCATCGATGATCACCCTAATCATCAATGATCACCCTAACCATTGATGGTCACTATGTAAAACTAGATACCTAAAATTATCAAGCATAAAACATTTCTCAACCTCAACCAAAACCCTATTTTCTTGACTGCTATCATAATACAGTCTAGAAATAATAACTCGACCATACCTAAACCATATTTTAATAGTTTGGCATTCACCTTAATGTTATCTTATTAATATAAGCATTTATTTTGAATAGTATTTATTTCACTTAAATCAAGTACTTTCATTTATGTTATGAAACCTTATTTTATCATCAGTAACTTGTCTTATAAGGTGGATTGATAGCCTCCAAAGAAGTCAAGTACTTCTTGGATCTAGCTTGTTAGGCAATCTACCTTCCTACCTAGCTAACCAACCAAGCCAAAGATGATTTACAATATATGTTTAGATCGTGGAACATAAACCAAATCTAGGTTCTACCAACCTTACCCTTATTTTTAGTTTTACACTTTCTTCTTGAGGAAATAAAGCAAAATTTGAGTATAACATTTTTGGCATGCTTAGTGGGACCTTGAGTCTTTACTTGAGTTTTATCTTATTTACATCCATATGATTTTATCTCTATTATGTACTCATAAATGACATAAATGTTTGTTTTGGGATTAAAATTAAGTGCATGCATCGATTGCTTGTAAGTTTATCTCACATAGTTTAATTTAAATCAAAGTAATCCTATCATAGCATCACTTTTTGTTTCACACACTAAACCAAACCAAATTCATCAATTAAATATCAAAAAAACTTGGGATAAGGCCCAACTAAGATTTCATCACCTAGAATTCACCTTACCCTTTCTTGGCAATCCTACTTAGAGGTCATTACCAAGGGGAGAACTAACTCATATCTTTGGTTAAGTATAAAATCTAGAGATTAGTATATATTGGCTAAGCACCTGACACCCATATCACTATGGTGTATGAAGTGAGTGGGTAGGCCCCAATACTAATCCATGTATTGATTCCTAATACATATTATTTTTGAGAGATTAAATAACCTAAAACAAACCATAGACTTATTTTCTAGTACCTTCTCTACAAGCCTAGTTGAGTCACATAATTCAAACTTAAGGCATAATCCACAAGAGAGACTAAAAATAACCTTAGTATTTAACATGCTTTAGCATATGTTTTATCTTCTTTGAATTTTTCTTGTCTTCTCTCTATTTGAGTTGTGAAGAATCTAACTTCCCTTGGAAATCTTCTATCATTTTGCCTTCATCTACCTCTTCTCTAGTACCTTGTTCAATGAAGATCCCTCTTATAGTTTCTCTAGGAGATACTAACTTTGGTAGACTCCTAGAAGATAACCTTCTTGCCTTATAATGTTACCTTGCATCAAGATCTACTTATATCACCAACCTTACTTACAACTAGCCCAACCTTACCTATAACTAACCCAACCTCACCTAAAATCAACTTAACCTCACCTACAATCAACCTAACCTCACCTACAATCAACCTAATCTCACTTATAACCAACCCAAAATTGCCTATAATCAATTCAACCTCAACTACAACCAATTGACAACCTTTCAACAACCACTTGATCATCACCTAAACCAACCAATAACCTTTTAACCCTAATTAGAACCTTGTCATAACCCACCTCAACTATATCAACCTTACCAATCTTTGGGTTACCTATCCCAACCACCATATCAATTAATTCAACCATATCAAAATTTTGATTACCTACTTCAACCATCATATCAGTCACCTATACCTCCTTTATGACAACCTTATTTATCTCAAAAATAATACTTGGTCTATCCCCCTAGTCATACCACCAACAACTATCAACCCAATAACTATCGACCCAACCACTATCAAACCAACCACTATCAACCTACTTTATCAAGCTCATCAAATCAAACCAACAACTATCAAACAAACTTTTTAACTAATCAATCTTATCACCCCTACCAATGTTATCAATCTAACCTACATTATCAACCTTATAAAACCCATCAAATCCAACCAATAACAATCAACCTACCCTATTGAATTAACCAAACTTTTTAAACCACCCAACCATATCGAACCTACCCACCATATCAACCATGTCAAATCTATCAAATACCTCAACCTTACCCATCATATCAAACAACCCTACCTTATTTACCTTATCTAAAAAACCAAACTTTTTGAACCCACCAATCTTATTAAGCTAACTAACCTCACCGAATGAAACCAATAACTATAGACCAATTTTTTCCAACCTACCAACCTTATCAAGCACACCCAACCCATCAAATCACTCAAACTTGTCAATTCAATCCAACTTATTTGACCAACCAACCTGACCAAACCAAACAATTAGCTCGCAACCTCAAGAGCCATTAGTGTACCCTCTTCCTAGGTAGTATACCCTATTGGGGGCATCATATGCCTCGATCCTTGACAAAATTTTAAGGGATTATATCATTAGACTCCCTCAAATCAAAATCATTAATGCTTCTCTTCTAAAACCTATTTTTTTATAGATAATGTGTTTTATACATATCATCGCATAAATAGACATGTGGTAAATATATGTGGATCTTTTAAGATGATCATCCAAAACCTTATCGATCAAAAGGAGATTATGATGGATATTATCTATGTTCCCCCCAACCTAGCCTTAAATGTCTTCAATAAATCAATCATTGAACCACTTTATGCACCCATTATTATATAAACCCATAATTAAATCCGTCAACACAATGAGGTCCATTCATTAGATTTGGTCCTTAGTGCATCTATAACTAGGTAAACGATAATCAAAACCCCAACCAATCAACTTATTCACCAAGTTCACCCTTTTCAACTTCCTTTTGAGATCATCACTAAGGAAGAATCAACCTTAACCCAACCACTTATTCACCAAGAATAACCTTCTCAACTTTCTTTTATAACCATCATTAAGGAAACCAACCCACCTCTTCCACTTCTCGTTTTAATGGAGCCAACCCAAACTCAAAAAAACTCACCTATAACTAAATCCAACCCAACCTCAACTAAAATTAAACCCATTCAATTCCTCTATAATATTCTAGTTTTCATCTACCTAATGGCATTATATTTGGTTTGATTCCCTTTTGAACAGGGTCAAATCTTTGTCACTTTACCTTTCCAATCAAAGCAAACACAACCAATAAGATAAATCAACGACCCATACTACCTCCCCTAACCAATCAAACCAACCTCTAAACCAAATAAATCAACCATGATTAACCCAACTTTTAATCCAACCATAAGTAACTTATCTATCAACACAAACCAACATCAACCCTTCATTTGAGATTTATTAAATCTTGGCTACCCTTTTATCCAAGCTACCCAAACCTCACCTAAGCTCCCTCATTGGGAAAATTTGACACTCTTGTCTGATGAGGCCACTAATTTCTTACTATTATATCCTCATCCATGCTTATTATATGTCCTCTTATATGTAAATATCATAACTATCCATCACTAATACAAATGAATGAATGAATGAAGTTATGATTTTGTATGTTCGTTAATGTGTGTGTGTGTGTGTGTGTGTGTGTGTGTGTGTGTGTGTGTGTGTGTGTGTGTGTGTGTGTGTGTGTTATGAATTATTGATGTTTTTCCTTGATTGAATTATATTTGTGTGACTTTTTATAACAAGCATTTAAAGGGTCATGTAAACCTATAGATTCATGCTAAAGCCATAGCTTCTATAGGCTACCATAGTAATTATGGGCTTCACCTACAAGTTGCTTGCAACCACTATAGAGTGCCCATAACAACTATAGGATTCACCTATAAGTTTCCTATAGTCACTAAAAAATACCCATAGAAACTATAGGTTCCACCTATAGGTTGCCTATAGCCATTACAAAATGCCTGCAACAACTGAAGGTTTCACCTTTAGGTTACCTATAGCTACTAAAGAGTGCATATTGCCAATATGCAAAGTAAAGTAATTATTGAGTAGACCTTGTAGACACATCCAACTGTCTTGGGTAACCAAATGAATGATTGGGAAGAGTCATAATTGTCATACAGATTCTCTATATGCAAGAAGAGATTGGATGTGCTACCAAAGATGGTAAAGATAAGGATAATGAGAAAAGACAAAAGGAAATAAAATAGAAAAAAGTATGCCTTGTCTCTAACATAGTCAAACCTAAAATAAGTAACTTTGGTTACTAACTACTTGAATATTGACTGGGGTAGTTTCTATGTATTTGTATTATTTCCTAGTTTGGTGTTTTTGGTTAAGAGTTAATAAATTACCTTTTGTATTTAAAGGCAAAACGTAGATCAGATTAGGAGTTAGAAAATATTGAGGAAATAATAGCAGAAGTTTTTACTATATCCTTTGTATCCATAATTAAGTAATGAGAAATTTGAATTTGTAAGAAGTTTGTGAATTCTCTCAGGAAAAATATTGGAGCTCAATTTTGAAAGAGGAAGGCCCCCCTCAAAATGACCTATTGTGAAGATCCTTACCCTCTTTAGTTATTAGTGTGTTGTGTAAGTTTATTTTAGTATTTATTTTTATTATATAAGTGTGATGCATGTGTGATACATAAGTATGGAATAGTTCTATAATTCTATCACATCAATTTCATAATATATCTATCTAGTAAATTTAGCATAATTTATTATACTATAATTGGAAAATCAAGTTGATTTTTGAATTAGTAATGCATATATAGTGCTGACACTCTTAAAAAGATTACGCACCCAAGGTTGATAATTAATGTTTAATTAGACTAGTGAATTTGGTAATCATTGGGTAATTATTTTGCACAACATTTTGGCACCATTGTTAGGGAGGGTGTCAATTATTGTTTCAAAAATCAATCATTAAAAATTGATTTTTGGTAATACACTATTCTACCTAGTCAGGCAAGTCAAGTGAGGACACTGTGGTGTCTTATGCCAGATGTCTAAATTTCTAGACATATAGTTTCAACTGAGTAAGTCAAGTGAGGGAACTATGGTGTCTTATGCCAGATGTCTAAGTTTCTAGAATTAAATAGTGTATAGGTTACTTACCTCTTATTTTTAGAACTTATTTCCTATAAAAATGATTTATTTTTGGCCAAGTGTGCTTTAAATTTTCTTGCTTTCTAGAATAAATTTTCCTACTTTCTACAATAAATTTTCTTGCTTTCAGTGGTTAATTTTTATTGCTTTCCAAAATTAAAATTTAAATTCTTGTTGTTTTGATTTCATCATTATTTTATTTATGAATTATTTTTAAAAAAAAAATGGTCTGAAATAACCCCTTTTGAAACACATGAAAAAAATAACTCTGTGCAAGAAGGGACATGACAGCTGAAGAAGTGGCATAATGTTTATGCCAAGAGAAAGAGATTCTCAAGGGATATTCTTTCTGAACAAGCCACAAGTTAATATAGGGAAAGAACCATAAATACCTATAGCAACTAAAAACCATATTGAAGAATATACCAAAAGTTAGAAGGCTCTTGAAGAAGAGAACACTACAAAATGAAGGAGGTAGCTTGCATAAGAAGCACTATTGGCTCTAAGAAAGGAAACAAAATTAGAAGAAGAATTAGCTGAGATAGTAATAAGGAATGTAGGAGAATAACTACATTAACCAGACACTCTAAAAATTAACATATTTACAACATTTTAGCAAGGCTTTCTTGATCAAATCAAAGAAAGCTCAAGAGAATCTTCAAACCCTTCATCTAATAAGAAGACTAAGGATTAGCAGATAAACATCTATTATTGTGTTGACCAAGGAATTAACATAGAGTTTGAGGATGAGATATTGAATACCTTTAGTGTCCATATCACAAGAAAATCCATCATGAGCAAAGAAGGAGAATTTGTAGAAGACAATGAGACTCTAGACACAGGTACTTTTGAATCTCATATTCCAGATGCAACAAGCGTAACACAAATAAAAAACATCCTACCCTCAACCTTGCCTATTTTTAGAGGTAAATTATTAGAAGACCCAAACACATTCTCATTCAAATTTGATATCCTCTGTAGAAGCTATGAATACGGGCAAGATGCACAAAAATTGAAAATTTTTCTAGCTACTCTCAAAGACTCAGTACTTCATTAATTTATGGCATTGGTCAGTAATAAGGTCTACACTTGGGAGGACATGAAAAAGAAATTTTTGACCAAGTATCAGTAATATGGAAGAGGAAGAAGTTATAGAATAAATTACATCTTTAGAATGATTTAAGAGGGGGATGAATCTTTACAAGATTATGTTTAATGCTTCATGTTTAGTGTAAAAAAATTCAAGAAAAGTACACTTAGAGAACCTTTAAAACTCATCTTCCTAAAGGGATTCAGAGAATATTGTCTAAAAGCCTTGGACCTAATGATTTTAGGGGATATTTCTCACCTACCATTCTCAAATATCAAAGAGCTAAGCAGAAATTATTCTAGATCTGCCATAAATAAAGTCAGGGGCAACAAGCTCCCATTGGTAGCTGCAAATGGCCTATCAAAAATTGAGGTTAATAACTTGTTACAAGATATAAAACATGATATCATTAAGCATTTGGTCACCCAACTAGACATCCTACACTTAAGACAAAAGCAAGCAACTTTGGATCAATCTTTGACCATTTACTATCTAGACTATAAGAAGAAAAGGCTAATTGTAGATGTCATGTGGTATAGGCTAAAGTAGTTCACATAATAGCTGAAGAACTAGAAATAATAGAGCTACATGTTATAGGATGATATGGTGATCAAGTTTTATATATTTCAAAAAGAAGGCCATGGGCTCAATGACCACATTATTAAGGTATGGGACAAAATCCACCTTTTTAAAATTCCACCTCCTTTAATTAACAATTTGTAAATACTACTCCCAATTGGACTAGTCCTTAGATGAACATTCCACCTCATAATTCTATATATAATCCACCTCAATAAATATACCCCTCCACCTCTTGGCAACCTCAAAAAAATGTATCCCCATCTTAGATGTAAGCTTGGCAACCAACCCAAGGCCCACCCTCCAAAAACCAATGGCACTAGCCTTGGAGACCTAACCAGCCATGGGGTATCTCTCTAAGAGGATGTCCTCTATAATATCAATAAAAACATCTTACTCTTATGCCCAATATGAAAGCTACACCCAAGCCTAACTAGCTACTACCTAACCCATTCAGAATCTTATAAATAAGATAGTGCAATCCACATTAGTACTTAACTTGTTTAGTACCTAGCATACATGGTGAACATTAGTGAAGTTCATCTCCATTCAGGGAAGGTTCTACCACCCCCAACACCACCCATAATAAGGGAGTCAAATGATAAAACCCTAGAAGAACATGCTAACCCACCATCATCACCTCAATAACTCTCTGAACCAGGACATAAAGTTATTGATGAAATATCCCCACCATTTCTAGAATGTCTTAGCCTTCAATGCCATACAATTAAACCTAGTTTTGATTTCATGGGATAGCTTAAGAACCTTTGTATCAAACTCCCTCTATTCCAAGCCATCAAAGATGTACCCATATATTCCAAAGCTATTAGAGACCTCTGTCTATAGAAACCTAGAAGGGAGAAAAAAGATCCCAATACTATGCATGTGATTGGCCAACTAATAAACATCATGCTAGGGAATACCCTACCAAAGAAGTATTCAGATCCTGGATGCCCGGTAGTGATAGTCCAGCTCCATGACTAGTAGCTATCTAACACATTGATCAATCTAGGGGTTGTAATAAATATAATGACAACAAAAACTATGCACAAAACAAAGCTAACTAATATTAATCCCACATCTACAATGATAAAAATAACTAATAGATCTACAGTTAGACCAGAGAAAATCATTGAAGATCTTTTAATTTTTGTAGATTCTTTGGAGTATCCTATAGATTTATTTGTGTTGCAACCTAAGTATAATTTGGGTAGATACCCCCTTATCTTAGGATGACCTTAGCTTACCATATTAGATACCTTCATCAATTGTAGAATAGGTAACATGATGATATCCAATGGCTACCACACTAAGCAGTTGGTTCTTTATCCCCCAACACAGCCAATTTTTTCACCAGAGCCTACATATTGGGCTAAAGAAGATGAGGTAGATCAACCTTCCTTGATTCATGTATTTATCATAGACCATGTATGTACATTATTTAATCAAGAAGAAGATACCATTCTCTCCAATATTCTTTAGCATAATTACCAAACTCCTTCTATAGATCTCAACCACTTACAAAGTATTGAGTGACCCTTTTCTAGTACTAGGAATTAGATAATTCTGATGTATTTGTACACAAAAAAATCCACCAATTACTACCTCATAGTTGTATCCAAACCAAATATATTATCAATATGGAAATAATGAAAACACTCTCATAACAAACTATAATCTCTCTATAGAAAACATTGTTTATTAATAGAAAGTTAGAATTAAATGTTGAAAAACACCTAGTCATCATGTTGCATGCTAACCAATGTGATTGGGATTATAAGGATATGCAAGGAATCAGCCCCAAAACATAAACACATCATATTTACATCAAAGAAGTGTGCCAACCAATCAGATAGCCATAACATAGGATGAATCTAGCTCTTTGAGAAATCATCAAAAGGGAATTATAAAAACTTTTGACTACTAGATTTACATATCCTATCTCTAATAGTGAATGGGTATCACCTTTGGTAATTATACCAAATAAAAATGGAGAATGGTATGTATGCATCAATTACAAGGAACTCAACATAGAAACCAGGAAGGATTACTTTCCTCTACCCTTCATTGACCAAGTGTTGGACAGACTAGCAGGGAAGAAATATTTTGCCTTTTTGGATGCTTTTAGTGGTTACAACCATATTATAATTTCTCCTAAGGACCATGAAAATACCACCTTTACTTGTCCCTAGGGTACTTATGTTGTACTACCCTTGGGGCTATGTAACGTTCTGGCTACATTTCACAGGGTTGGTTTGAGTATCTTTACAGATATGGCCAATGAATATGTTGAAATCTATATGGATGACTTCACTATCTATGGAGAGACATTTGATGAATGCCTCAACAACCTAGAAAAAAAGTTATAATGCTATCAAGATTACCATCTATCTCTTAGCCCCAAGAAATGCTACATGCTTATGATAAAAGGTATTGTCTTGGGCCACCATGTATCTATTACAGGAATTAATGTTGACCTTATAAAAATTAGCATCATCAAAAACCTACCTATTTCTCAAAAACAAAAAGATGTTAGGAGTTTTTTAGGCCATGTTGGTTACAATAGGAGATTCATCAATAATTCAGTAAGTAGCAGCACTATTGTTCACCCTTTTGACTAAAGATGTTAAATTTCTTAGGCCATGTTGGTTACTATAGTAGGATGTTGGACTACTACTTGTGATATAGTCTTCAAAAAATTGAAAGAATTATTAACCACCACCCCTATTCTACGTGGTCCTAATTGGAAGCTTCCAGTACACATTCACATAGATGCTTTAGATACTACCCTCAAAGCTATGCTCATCCAAAAATAAGAAGCACTCAATTATGTCATCTATTTTATAAGCAAAAACATGTAGGCAACAGAATTAAACTACATAGTTACTAAAAAAGAGTTCTTGGTAGTAGTTTATGCTATCAAAAATTTCCATCACTACATCACAGGGGAACAAGTCTTTATTCATATAGACCATGCAGCCATTCAGTACCTTATAAAAAAACAAGATATTCTAGCTATAGTGATAAGATGGTTGCTCTTATTATAGGAATTTGATATCACCATTATTGATCAGTCTAGTAGAGGCAATGTAGTGGCTGAATTTTTATCATGCTTGCAAACCCTTGAAGAAGACACCATAGTGGATGACTCATTTCTAGATGATCACCTATTCTCTCTCACCTTTACCATACCCTAATATGTTGATATTGTTAACTACCTTGTCATAGGGTTACTTTCATAGCACTTCCTCCCCAAACAAAGGAGAGAATTAATTCACAAAAGTGCCAAATATTTATGGTTGTCTAAATTTATTTTCTATACTAGGACTGACCCTATTATCAAAAGATGTATTAGAGAAGGAGAAGTTCTAGATATCCTAAAATCTTGCTATGATGAACCCTATGGAGGACACTTTACATCCAAGTGTACAACAGTAAAAATTTTAAATTCATGGTACTATTTTCCCTCACTCCATAAAGATTCAATAAGATATATGGCACATTGTGATAAATTTCAATGTATGGAGAGACCCACACGTTTAGATGAAATGCCTTTGCAACCTTAGATGGTGCTTAAACAATTTAAAAAGTGGGGCTTAGACTTTGTAAAACCTTTTGATCCCAAATCCAATAACAAGGAGTACATCCTTTTATGTACTGACTATTTCACTAAATGGGTGCAATTCAAGGCTCTTATACATGCTAGGGATGAGAAGGTGGTAGCTTTTCTATATGAAGAAATATTTACTTGATATGGTGTGCCACATGAAATAGACACTAATCAGGGACCCCAATTCACTGCTAATTTAATTACTACCTTAGTACAACAATATGAGATTAGGCATAAGAAATCAAATCCATATCATCCACAGTCCAATGGATAGGTGGAAATCACCAACAGGGAGTTAGAAAATATTTTGATGAAGATTGTTAGTCTATCTCATAAGGATTGGGAGGCTAAGCTTCCTAAAACTGTGTGGCCTTACAGAATCACATGTAAAACCACTATAGGCTTCACTCCTTATGAGTTGGTCTATGGAATGAAACCTATCTTGCCCATCAAATTTGAGCACAAGACCTTACAGACAACACTAGAACTTGGGATGGATATATCTGAAGCCTTGAAATAAAGGCTTATGTAGTTGAATGTCTTAGATGAATATAGACAATAGGCATTATAGAACATAGAACTTGTATAGCAACAATGGATTGGATGGCATGATAGGCACATTAAGACCAAACAATTCCATACTAGATATTAGGCCCTTATTTTTGACTCTAAATAAAAGGACCACATGGGTAAACTCTAGACTAGATGGCTTGGTCTTTTTGAGATTGAGCATTTTTTTGAAAATGGAGTAGTTCAACTCTAAACCATTGATCCAATAAGATTATATCTACTAGTCAACAGCCATAGACTCAAGTTATACAAAAATCCACTTACTCAAGAATAATTTACTAGTCATGTACAATAATAGTTATAAGATGGATACAATGATGTCTTGGTTAGGCAGGTTACCCCACCAGATAATGAGAGAACTAGTCCACACTCAGTTGAGGAAGGAGAGGAGGACATCCTTTCCCTCATCTAGCATGATGAATGAGACATTCCATCGGTCCTTGACAAGTCACATTTCTAGGTGACTTAGCTAGGACCACTGAATAAACATTCTACTATAAATAGTAGTTAGAGTAAAAAAAATCCAATAATGAAAACCCATTTTGGGGCATTGTTGGTATATTCTGGGTAGAAAACCAACATGCTAGCTACCTAGATCTATAAAAAGGGCCTATATAGAAAACTAACTTACTGGTTATTTAAGGGTAAATTTTTAAAAAAAAACTAAAAATGGGAACATGAAGATGAAATTAGAGAGAAAGAAATCTCTCAAACCCCAACTGTTCACATAGGTTTCTTGAATATGCTACGAGCATTCTTAGAGTTACTATAGGCACCTCTATAGCTATTATAGGTACCCTCTCATGCCTATTTTCACCTTTCTATAGATAATACAAGATAGATCCTCCTACATCTCTCACTGATGGCTTGGCTATTAGATTTTGGGCATTACATGAAACGTCAGACAACCTCATAGATGAATGTAAGAATATTTGGGTAACACATGTCATATCTATTGCCTAAATTTACCCCTAAATATCAAACTAAAAATCCACAACAAATCATACAACTTTCCTTTCCATGAGGAAATGTTGTAAAATAGAAGTTTTGCCTACAGGGACACTCATGATTCATTTACAGTTCTAGTTCCATGTTGAAGACCCTATTGATTCCTACAACCAAGCCTAGGCACAAAACCTCTAGGGCATATGCAGCATCTAGAAGCCTATCAATTGGTTCATCTAGATGAAGGTCACTAGCTAGTATTTCCCTCAGCTACTTGGTCAAGATCTTCTAGCCATCATTTAGATCACTCAGCTTTTCAATTACCACCTTATGGTACAAAAATAATCATTTATACTTCAAATCTAAGACCCTTATTCCATATAGCTTATCCTACATCAGATACATATGCACTATAGGCATCATCAATGCCTAACCACTGGTGATCTCCCAATCATTTCATAAAGGGTCCACTTCACTCTATTTTTAACTACCAAACCAATCATTACACCATTAATCATTCCCATGTAAATATATGCATGCCAACACACATATGACTTTCTAGTTGTCACATCTGTTACACCGTTATTAAAAGATATGCCATATCTTTCATAATTGAAAATGTCATTCATTATTCTAATATAGTCATATAGCATTAATAAATCATATTTATCTATGACTTTAGTCATTCATTAAAAAGTCTATCACCTCACCACTACACCTACATTGTTTCTCATAATGACCTATCTCATCCTATACTTCCTACTCTATCCACATCACTTGAGGACACAAGATAGTTCAAATGGGTGGAGATGCTACAAGTTAAACCTCATGCACCACAATAACCCTCCAACCTCACACTCACCATTTTTGAGCCACACCTTACAACCTACAAACCCCATATTTTACCATTTTTGACCCAAAACCTACTATAGGTAGATTTTCATAAGTCTAAAGAGTGTACATTGACTATTGATTGAATTGACTATCAAAGAAGTTAAAATAAGAGGGTCAGTTATGTGGAGAGAGCCCTCAGACCACAGACACTTATGAGGAGACCAAGCCAGTAGGGATGTCTTCCATAGAGCTAGTTGAACTACCTATTTTGAATAGTTGCGACATTTTTTTAGAACATCTTGCCAGGGAATTTATAGGTTCTTTTGATGGAAACCAAGATACTGTATGTGGAATCACATTTCTAGTTACTAAGACTTTGGTGAGCCAATCAACTGGGTTACCAAGCATGGGGGAAAATTAGAAAGATAAACCCAATGAACAAGAGGCTAGGTATTAGTTCTACTAGGAAGATGAAAGATTGGTATTAAAGAAGGGAGGTGTGAAAAGACTTAGTCTACCTATAGAATGGAGAGAAATAGTAGCATATATTATTAGGTACATGACCTATGAGGGAAGGTATTCCCTCATTTACACTCTTCAGTTCAAAATTTTAAATCATTTAAGACATAATATAACCATTAATGTTCCCAAATTTTTATGGAATATCTTGAAAAGAATGTCCAAAGAATATCAGAAAGGCACTAAAATATCCCTATCTAACCACTACCTCATATGGCTCATAATTAAACAAGGAATATCTTCTATCAGACCTGACCTCACTTGGGAGCAATTTTTAGCCCTAGAAAATATTTCACCCTAGGAAGAAGAGGGTACTAACTAGAGGTAATCTCTTGAGGAGAAACCCCAAAAAACTATTTATTAAGATGTTGCGGGCACTAGTGTTGTTGGTCAACCCATAGCCATAAAGGTCTATCTAGTAATACTAAGGGAAAGAAGAAGAGGAGAAGACTGGTCTTATCCCTTTTTGACATAGAGGAAATCCCATAACAACATGGCCCTTCTCCCATTATGTCTTCACCTCAAGTTGATTCCTCCACACTATCTCCTCCTAGACAAGAAGAAGTTCCTATATCACCTAATGCACAAGAAGAACAAATTTTATTAGTCACCCCTCCTATAAGGAAAATGAAATATAAAGGGAAGAAACCCATGGTGTCAAAAAGGAGACCTCGTTTTAGGAGATCTCAAAAGATGTAGAAACAAAATACCTCTTTAGCCTCCTTAACTATAGATATCAGTGATGATGAAGAACCAAGGAAAGAGCCTAGGCTTAAGAAAACTCCTGATGGATTTGAAATATAAGATTGGTCTACTAATGAAGAATTTGCTAAAGTAGAAGAATAATGGTCACCTTATCCATCTAGATTCACTGAGGAGAACATTGATCCCCTCAGAAAAATTGGATACATAGAGGAGGAATTGAGAAAGGTTATGGAAAAAGGAGAAGAATTAATTGAATAAGAGGTTATGGAAAAAGAAAGAGAACAAGCAAAATTTTCTCATGATCAAGAGTTCCAAATATTAGAACAAGCTATGGAGGAAATATGCAAACTTAGAAATGAGATAATATAACTAAAACGAAAATGAAGCATTGAAATGCTTCCAGGAGTAGTAGAGGAACCTACACCTACATTCATGGAGGAACCTATAGCATCCTCATCCACCTTGGTTATAGAATCCCCTATAGTAGAGGATGATCTAGCTTTGGTACCATTTTATCAAATATTTCCTCCTCCCTTACCCACTACACCAATAACTACTGCCAAAGAAGTCATTGATGTGGATTTGTCGCCACTACTCTAGTAGAGGCTGATGATCTTTTAATTTTTTTAAAGGAAAATTTTATTAATAATGAAGCTTACCACAAAGAATTGGTGTAGATATTCAAGGGTTATGTTGAATCGAAAGAACAACATGATGAATTATAAAAAAATGGAATTTTTTGAAATTAGGATCAATTATATAAAGAAAAAGATTGGCAAATTGCATGAAACTATTGAAATGCTAATGGAGTGCAGACCACCTTCTAGGGTATATGTTGTGTACCTAGAATAAAAATGGTTTAAATTCAAGTATGATAATATTTATAATGATCAATCTTATATGATCTATGACCCAAAATCTTTATTTGAAGAGTATAGACATGTTGATCCTAATCTTCAAGCCCATTTAAGTGAATTCTACATTCACCAATATGATGTTACTAGTGATATAGAATGGAATCTAAACATCTATTTGGGGGGTGTTTTGTTGAATGCCTTCTCTTCATATGTTTTGAATGAAATTAGAAGTGGAAAACAAATGGAAGGAGATGGAAAGAAAAGTTTTGTTGTTTGTTCTCACAGATGGATAGAGATCTCAAATGCCTATACTCCCCTCAAAACCTTAGGGAGTCCATCCATAGGGTATATTTATATATTGAACTTGTTAGGAAGTGGAGAGTACAATGGGTCAGTTTGATGTTTCAACCCCCTATATTTTGGTTCCTAATTCATAACTGGGAGGGAAATGTTCCAGCTAATAGGGAGAAAGAGAAGAAAAGATGGAGTGACATTTAGAATGTTAAAGGTTTTTACATCTTTGAAGGGGTAGGTTGCCTTGAGGCCCTACACTTTAGAAAATTTTGTGGTTTTAGAATGCAACCAAGGTTTTCTCAAGGTCAAACAAGAGATTAAGTAGGGAGTTGAGATGAGGCCACCAATTGATTACTATTATAGCCTCATCCATGCTTAGTCTATGTCCTTTTCCATGTAAATCTCATAACTATCTATCACTAATGCAAATGAATGAATGAAGTTATGATTTTGTATGTTCATTAATATGTGTGTGTGTGTGTGTTATGTTATGAATTATTGAAATTTTTCCTTGATTGAATTATATTTCTATGTCTTTATCTAACAATTATTTGAAGGGTCATGTACAACTATAGATTATTTCTAAAGCCATAACTTCTATAGGCTACTATAGCAATTGTGGGCTTCACATACAAGTTATCTATAACCACTGTAGAGTGCCTAAAAAAACTATAGGATTCACCTACAAGTTGCCTATAATCATTGAAGAATACCCATAGTAACTATAGGCTCCAACTACAAGTTGCTTATAACCATTGCAGAATGCTCATAGCAACTGAAGGTTTCACCTACAGGTTGCCTATAGCTAATAAAGAGTGCATGAAGCCACTATGCAAAGAAGAGTCATTATTGAGGAGACCTTGTAGACACATCCAGTTATATTGGGAAACCAAATGAATGATTTTGAAGTCATAATTATTATATGGATTCCATACATATAAGGAGAGATTTGATGTGTTGCCAAATATGGTAAAGACAAGGATAATGAGAAAAGACAAAAGGAAATAAAATATAAAAATAGTATGCCTTGTCTCTAACCCAGTTAAACCTAAAACAAGTAACTTCAGTTACTAACTACTTGAAGGTTGACTAGGGTAGTTTTTAAGTATTTGTATTCTTTCCTAGTTTGGCATTTTTGGTTAAGAGTTAATAAATTGTGTTTTGTATTTAAAGGTAGAACCTGGATCAAATTAGGAGTTAGATAATTTTGAGGAAATAATAATAAAAGTTTTTACTATATCCTTTATATCTATAATTGAGTAATGAGAAATTTGAATTTGTAAGAAGTTTGTGAATTCTCTTCGGAAAAAGATTGGAGCTCAATTCTGAGTGAGGAAGCCCCCCCTCAAAATGAGCTACTATGAAGATCCTAACCCTCTTTAATTATTAGTGTGTTGTGTAAGTTGATTTTATTATTTAGTTTGATTATATAAGTGTGATGCATATGTGATAAATAAGTGTGGAATAGTTCTATAATTTTTTCACAAAAATTTCATAATATATCTATATGGTAAATTCAGCATAATTTATTGTGCTACAACTAGAAAAGCAAGTTGATTTCTGAATTATTAATGCATATATAGTGTTGACACTCTTGAAAAGCTTATGTACCCAAGGTTGACAATTAATGTTTAATCAAACTAGTGAAATTGGTAATCATTGGGTAATTGGTTTGCACAACATTTTCCACCCAACCTCTATTTCAAGATGTTGTTCCTAACATCATTTTTAGACCTCAAAATTATCCAAATTTGACCCAACAATGTTTTCCTCACCATAGCACCATAACAATGATCTTGCTTAAAACATTACCTACAACTTGAACTCCAAACTAACAACTAACAACTAACAACCCTTGGGAGGCAAATGAAGTCATCTTCATCCTTCTAGAACCCTCTTTACTAACCCACATATTTACCAAGGAGACTTTTTTTGCTTCAACATTCATGGAAAGAGTGTCTAGGGGGATTCCCTCTCTAAATCTTTGACCAAAAAATAACCCAAACATTAACCAATAGCCAAACCAAACCTTAACCTTTTGCGTACCAACTTTAACTAGTGACCAAACCAACCCTTGGCACTTATGCCTCAACCTACACCTATAAAACTAACCCAAACCAACACCTAAACCTACCTAACCAAACCAAAAACCAACCACCATTGCAATCTAAGCAAAGTCTAGTAACCCAACCACCTAACCAACCTTGAATTTTAACCATTTATCAATCCAACATCTTTTTCATGTCTTTTCAAGTGTCAAAAATTAATTTTGGGATATCTTCAACCTTGATTGGCCTAAACCATTAATGTGTAAGTATGGATCTAGGGCATATCTAAGCCTAAACCCCTCAATGCTTTGTGCTCTTGTATGTTCTTTTGTTAAAAACAAGTTCTTAAGTCATCAAATGTCTAACTTAAGCTCATCCCTTGTGTCATACCACCTTCATTTCCTTATTTTTAAGGATAATTAACTACAAACAAGATCATGTGATTATCCATCAAAAACTTTTAGCCTAATCTTGAACATGGGTACCCTGGCTCTACCTATGGCATGATTCTCATGGTACTTTCAACACCTTTATAGGATAGATTCCCATGGTAATTATTACTTAAAACTATTTTACCCATCATCAACCTTCTTTTGATATGGTTTCACCCCCATAAAGGAAAGATTTATGCCTATATAGACTCATCCATGTCTAAACCAGCATAGATCCATTTGGAATACACAATATCACTTGGATCACATCTCTAGTATTACAAACTACTCCATTGAAGGATGGATACCCATAGCTATCAAAAGTTGCTTAAAAATATAGACTGTTCCCTTAAAGGATAGATATCAACATATACAAATCTAAATCTTATGCCACTCCCTTAAAGGATGGCTAAGTCACCTTTGTTAAGCCAACAATCACCTAGAAGCTTCTCCCATCGATTAGCTTCTACCACCATCATATAAAGCAATTGAAATACCATATTAAAAAAAATCAATCCCAATAAATCTATAATCAACTTTCATAATAGCATTAGTAGACTTCCTACATCAATCAGTCTACACCTAAAATAAAACATGGACTTGTCTATCATGGTTCCTAGGTTAACTATAGAAGGGGAAAGTCATCCCCACAAGGAGGTCACACTTTCACCCATCTCCCTTTTCTCCCTCTACCAAATCAAGGGATTTTGAGCTTACTTGACACTTCATGATCAAGTTACCTTTTTAACCATCAAACTAAAGACTAAGCAAAACATGAAGGGTTTATGTTCATAATCCCACCCAACTTTCTATTATGGTCTTTGCCAATTAGAGAATTTAGCCTACTCTTTCTACTTTCATGACAACCTTGTCAAGACGTATGTCTTCTTTTATGGGTCATTAGCACCCCCAACTACCCACTTTGCACCCTTTCACTAGGAAATGGCGCACCTTTTTACCAAACCAAGTGGTACCTTAAATTGGGAAGCCTATTTGAACACCATGAAACTAACCTGAAGATTACCCTTTCTCTACCAACCAAACCTTTTTGATCAACCAACCCAACCATTAGAGATCACCCTTTCTCAATAACCTTTTAAACCAACCAATCATTAGAGATCACCCTTTCTCCAACAACCTTGAACCAAGCAACCTTTGACCTTTTTAGAGATAAACTTTCTCCATAACCTTTTGAACCAACCAACCATTAGAGATCACCTTTCTCCACAACCATCACCTAGTCAAACCTTTGGAGATTACCTTCTTCAAAACCAAACCTTTTTGATCAACCAACCCAAACATTGGAGATCACGCTTTCTCTATAACCTTTTGAACCAACCAACCATTAGAGATCACCCTTTCTCCACCAACCTTGAACCAAGCAACCTTTGACCTTTTTGGACATCACCTTTCTCCATAACCTTTTAAACCAACCAACCATTGGATATCACCTTTATCTATAACCATCACCTAGCCAAACCTTTGGAGATTACCTTCTCCACAACCAAACCTTTTTTATCAACCAACCCAGCCACTGGAGATTACTTTCTCCATAAACCATTGACCCATCAGAGATTACCTTTATCCACCTCACTTGGACTTGGCTATTTTGGTCTAGCCTTTTGAATTTTGTAATGAAATTACCTTAGTCTCTTTGACTACACTGACTGCATTACCATGCTTGAACATTTTTTGTTAGGAATCTAGAACAACAAACATGCTCTAACTCCACTGTTAGGACCCAGAAGCACAATTGATTACCATGTACAAGCAACTTAATATGCAAAATTTAACCAGAAGTAACAAGTAACTAGAATTCAGAAATAACACAGAATATGAGAGACAATACCCAATTGTATTAATACTCTTCCAGAAGGAAATACAACAAAGAAGATGCCACCTTCTTCCTTACACACCTCTAGGGCTCCCACACCTCTAGGGTATAAACAGTAAATCTCTTCAAGAGCTCACTCTCTCTCTTACGGTACCAACACACAACTCAAACACAGAGTTGGTATTCACCTCTAACCAGTCAGTATCATTACTACCAGTACCACCAATCAATATCGCTACTACCAGTACACAAGTGCTCCATGCACTCCAAAACTGAGTACTCCATGCACTCCAAGTACTTAACATACTCCAAGTAGATCTCCCTAATCTTGCTACATGTTGTGTTACTGTCACCTTTGATCTTGCTGCCCCGCAAATCACCTTTGACCTCGCACCCACACACACCTACAAATCAATGATCTTACTTACCCATGTAGATCTCTCTACACCCTGAAGAACCATTGTCCTTGCCTCACCAAGTCCTTATGATTCTCCAAACTAATACCCCGATGGATCTTCTCCCTAATCTAGCACACCTGCAAACCAACCTGATCATACACACTCGGCACCCCTATGGAACTAAGAGGAGCTACCCTTGCTCTCTTCACACTCAGAAGGAGCTAACCAAGCTCAACTCAAACTAGAACAAATTACAATACAGCCCATGAGTCTATTATATAGATCTCATGCAAACAATAATTAGACATCTAATTATAATAATTAGATCTACAGCTCCAAGGCTAAAATTAGCCTTCAACATGCAAACAATTGGTTCATTAACAAACTGTCTGTAACACTTGCAATTCTGAATCACATAGGTGACTGAAGTCGGTCCCTATCTGGCTAGAGATGACCGACATTAGCTGATTCTTGACCGATGTCAATTTGCTCTGCACTGTATATGACTGACATCAGTTGATCAAACTGATGCCGATTGCTCTGCAACTCAACAACCTCTCAACAACCTCCTCCATGTCTACATCAGTGAAGCTTTTAGCTCCACAACCTAACAATGTCCCACTTGGAGATAAATAGCTGCACTGTACCTATACCTATACACCATCTAATCTATTTCCTAGCTTGTATCCCTTTTCAAGATCAATCCTGAAGACCAACCACCACACAACATATGGTGCACCTCCTATCATCCAAGTAACCTGCCACATTCAAACCTACAAACCCATGTAGTGAAGTCCTGACCCTACATAGCATGTATACCTGTTGTTGGTCCCTCTCAAATACCTGAGAACCCACTTCCTCGAATTGGCTCCTAACTCTCTGACAGCTCCCACTACTAGGGAAAACTCAGGTCTATACCAAACCTCATGTGATTTCAAACACTGAACTATCCAGTCCTTGGTGTGCTCTGATTCTGCATCCTGCGTATTAAACCTCACCAACACCTGATTCACATCAGCTCCCACTGGAGACAAAATCAACCTATGATCTTCCATGTCTCTCATGCCAAAGAATTTTGCTACTCCCAAATCCTTCATGGCAAACCACTAAACTAACCTTACCTTTAGCTCAGCAAAACCCTGTATGTCTAAACCTATAACAAGCTCATCCTCCACATACAGTAACAAGATAATGTCACGACCATCATCCACTTGGTAAGACAAACACAATGGTTACACTAACATTGACTAAAGCCCTGCTTTGTCATCCACTTGTCAAACCTGTACCACTGTCCTGCAGCTTCCTCAAGACCATATGACCTGGCCTTCCATCTCACGTATCCATTCTCTCTATTCTTTAACCAAGGAATCCATTTATCTCTCAGTGCTTTTATCCCAACTGACAACTCTACCAAATCTCCTGTTTGGTTCTTCTCCAAAGAAATTATGCCATGCTCCCACTGTTTCCTGGATCCTTCCTACTCTATATTGAGCAACTAGTATAAAGAAGAGGAATAATGAATTTGAGGCTTACTTACCCTTTCAGTCCTCCATATGGGCATTTAAGACTCCTTGATAGCATGCTGTCTGCCCAAAATCCATTCCAGTGACTGATCTTAGTCACCACATAGTCTACATCTGACTGACGTCAGTTCCATGCGACTATCCAGGTCACCAATGCTGGTTATCCCACCGACATAGATCTCCACCTGCCCAACACCACCGACTTTACCTTCTACACATGACTGATGTTGGTGCCTATCTATTCGATGTCGATTCCACATGACCAATGCCGGTACCTATGTTTTTCCTGTGAGTGATGACTTTTTACCCGTAAGCTCTCTTTAGATCAAAACCCTGTCCAAACTACCTTACTCAGAGTTACTCAGTCCCATCTGCTGATCTCTGTCTATCATCTTCTCCAAGAACACCAAGGCTTTCCAATTCTTAAGTCTATCAAACACTTCTGACTTCCTCTTAAGAACATGCATCTCCTTCTTGCTCATGTGACCAAGCCTACAAAGCCATGTCTTCGCAATAAAAGAAGAATCAGTAATATAAGTAGATAGATAAAGGATACCTACTTTCTTACCACCTGCTAATTCAAGTGCATCCACTGTGAGAGTTCCTATGCATCTCTCATCACCTAACTTCTCTAAAGAAATTAGCCGCATCTTCAAGACTGGGACCTGCATGACCTTCTTCAACACCCATGTGTTAGCTGCCTATAATTTTAGCAACACTTCCCCTTTGCCAATACTTTGACAAGGCTCACCAACCCCTCTATTTGGGGTTGCATGGAAAGAGGCAAAAAAATCTATAAAACAAGATTCTACTTTATCCAAGGAACATCCCAAAGCATCTTGTGCAACAACACCTGCAACATCTGCTTCTTCAGTTCCTTCATGTTGATCTTCTACCAACCAACAATTTTCCTTTACTTTCTCTTTCTTTCCATAACACCGTAATTGACCATTCGTGCTTTTCAATTCCTCCATTCTTAGTGTACTTTCTTCTGCCATTCCTATACTCCCACTCAATCAAAAAACCCTGAGAGTGACCTGTAATCAAACATAAACCTGCTCCCTATAACCTCTGCTCTGATACCACTTTGTCAGGAATCTAGAACAACAAACATGCTCTGACTCCACTGGTAGGACCCAGAAGCACAATTGATTACCATGTATAAGCAACTTAATATGTGAAATTTAACCAGAAGTAACAAGTAACTAGAATTCGAAAATAACACAAAATATGAGAGACAATATCCAATTGTATTAATACTCTTCCAGAAGGAAATACAACAAAGAAGATGCCACCTTCTTCCTTACACACCTCTAGTGCTCCCACACCTCTAGGGTATAAATAGTAAATCTCTTCAAGAGCTCACTCTCTCTCTTACGGTCCCAACACACAACTCAAACACAGAGTTGGTGTTCACCTCCAACCAGTCAGTATCACTACTGCTAGTACCACCAGTCAATATCACTACTGCCAGTACACAAGTGCTCCATGCACTCCACAAATGCTCCACACACTCCAAAATTGAGTACTCCACGCACTCCAAGTACTCAACATACTCCAAGTAGATCTCCCTAATCTTGCTACCTATTGTGTTGCTATCACCATTGATCTTGCTACCTCATAGATCACCTTTGACCTCGCACCCACACACACCTACAAATCAATGATCCTACTTACCCATGTAGATCTCTCTACACCCTGAAGAACCCTTGTCCTTGCCTCACCAAGTCCTTATGATTCTCCAAACCAGTACCCTAGTAGATCTTCTCCTTGATCTAACACACCTACAGACCAACTTGATCATACACACTCAGCACCCCTATGGAACTAGGAGGAGCTACCCTTGCTCTCTTCACACTCAGAAGGAGCTAACCAAGCTCAACTCAAACTAAAATAAATTATAATATAGCCCATGAGTCTATTATATATATCTCATGCAAACAATAATTAGACATCTAATTAAAATAATTATATCTATAGCTCTAAGGCTAAAATTAGCCTTCAACATGCAAATAACTGGTTCATTAACAAACTATCTGTAACAGTCACAGTTCTAAACCATATAGGCGACCGACGTCGGTCCCTGTCTGGCTGGATATGATTGACATCGATCGATCCCTGACTGATGTCAATTTGATCTACACTGTATATTACCGACATCGATTGATCAGATCGATGTTGGTTGGTCTGTAACTCAGCAACCTCTCAACAACCTCCTCCATGTTTGCATCAGTGAAGCTTTTAGCTCCACAACCTAACATTTTTGAACTTATGCCACCTCATGCATACCTAACCAATTGGTGTCTTCTTAGGAGTAATTCCTACCTTGAATACCTATGATTATACTTGACCCATTTGTGTTTTCCATGAGATCACTTCTTACTTTGGATACCCATAGAAATACTGACATTATCTAGGAGACTAATAGGTATACCTAGCTACCATGCCTAAATGTAGTCATTTGATACACTAATCACTTGTCCCTTATCACCAACCTTAATTTTTACCAATCATGGAAATATTGTCTATGCATGATCTTGACTATCACACTTAGTTTCATTTTATGCACTTGTTTGTGCTTTAATGCCCAACCTTTTACCAACTTATCATACCCAACCTTTTTTTTTTCCACCTACCCACTCATCAAACTTGCACCTAATTCTATTTTACCTCATCGACTCCCATTTTGAGTGGGAACACCTCCTTCCATATTTGATGCAACTAAAAATTTGACCATTAATTAGTTTTTGTTTTGCGGCTTATTGATTCAAAGTCATATAACAAAATAGGGCAAAATGTAGACACCAAAAATTTACACACTATAATTCTGAATGTCACAACTCCCTTGGACCACCTTAGGACTCCTTTAGGCATAACCTTTACCTTTTGACCCCTATCCAATCCTAACCCACCTAACCCAAGTTAGTTTGACCTACTAGCTAAACCCACATGGATAACCCAAACTTAACCTTTCTACCTTGGACCTATCGATCATCAATGATCACCTTGACCATCGATGATCACCCTAACCATTGATGATCACCCTAACCATCGATGATCACTCTAACCATCAATAATCACCCTAACCATTGATGATTACCCTAACCATTGATGATCACCTTGATCATCGATAATCACCCTAATTATTGATAATCACCCGATGATCAAGTTTCACCACCTAAAAAACTTAATTGACTTTTTGAATCTAAATTACTTTTTTATAATTAGCTCATGTAATTCATGTGTAAAATTAATTAATGAATGATTTATATTTAGATAACAAGTTAGACCCCTTTTTAATATATTGTTTCACCTCTCCTTCCTATAAAAAAAGAACTTAAGAGAGAGAAGAGTAAGAAGATCATCAGAAGGTAAGAGTAGGAGAGAAAAGAGAGATCAAGATCAATCATCAAATTCTTATGCAGGTATCTCTTCATCAAAAATCATCTTCAGTAAGCTCTAGAACTTTTCCAAGCCATCAAGCATCAACTATCGAACCATGAGCTAAGTATATTATTCTTTGTTTTAAGTTTTAATTATTTAGTTTAGAAATTGCACCCATCCACCCATAACCTCTTTTCAGTCATATAAATGACTAACCCTTAAACCAAACATCTATGGACCTTACCCTCTACCATTAAATCAATATTTGACCCAAACCCACTTTGAAAAATCATTTTAAAACCTCAACCAATCAACTTTTTTGACCTGAACAAGATTTGATAGTAACTATCGATGATCACCTTGACAATTGATGATCACCCTAACCATCAATGATCACCCTGACCACTGATGATCACTATATAAAATTAAACACCCAAAATTATCAAGATAAACCAATTTTCAAACTCAACCAGACTCGTATTTTCTTGACTTATGTCACAATACAGACTAGAAACAATAACCTAACCATACTTGAGCCATATTTTGATAGTTTGGCATTCACTTCAATGTATCTTGTTAATTTAAGCATTTCTTATGAATAGTATTTATTTCACCTAAATTAATTACTTTAATTTATGTTATGAAACCTTCTTTTATCATCATTAACTTTTCTCAAAAGGTGGATTGATAGCCTCCAAGAAAGTTGTGTACTTCTTAGATCTAGCTTGATAGGCAATCCACCTTCCTTCCTAGCTAACCAACCATTTTTGTAGTGATTTATTATTTTTAGGTCATCCTTCCAAGATAAAGAGGAGTTCTCATAACTATCAATATTATGGATCATATACCAAATCTAGGTTCTACCAACCTTACCCTTTTTTTTAGTTTTACTCTTTCTTCTTGAGGAAATAAAACAAAATTTGAGTATAACACCATCAATAAGTTGATCATCCTAATCCACTCATCTAGAATCTAATAAATTTTCTTATTATTAATTTCTAACATTTAATTCACATCCTCTATCTAACAACTAACATGTTTAACATCTATCATCCTCCTCCTCCTCTAGTCTATTTTGTTGTATGTCATTTATTCTAAATTACATTAGCCATAGGTCTTTTTAGACTATGTAAGAAAAACTCAAAAACATGGTTTGTTTGATGTTATCTTTTCCATTCTTCCCTCTTTCCACATCATTCACAATCACATATCTCTTATCTTTCCTCATCCTTACATCCTACATAAGTGAAATCCTTGAGATATAATATCAATCATTAATCAATCGATATATTGATCAATCACCATCCACATAATCATCTTATTAATATTTTCATCAACCACATGTACCTATTTATTGGTCCTAACAAGTCACAATATAAATATTTTCTTCCATCAAGCATCCATTGTCATTGATTAGTCAATTCATCATTTAAAGATTATGGTTTCCTCCCTCGATTGGGGCATGACTAGGACCATAAATTTATTATCATTTATTGCTCCCTTACATGTGTCTTTGCTAGGGGAATAATTGATAATTAATCACTTTTTGACTCATTTATTTGATTGAATTTTATTCCAATTCTTCCCTTTCATCATATTGCTCAACCTTGGCTTTGAGATACAATCATCATTAATCTTATCAAATCATTGTCTTATCCTAGCATATAGTTCTCCCTTACATGCATCTTTACTTGAGATATGTAAAAATATTGCATCATTTTATCCTATAATGTTATGGTTGATTCACCCTTTGGATGTGTCGATAACCATTACATAATCATTTGTAATCCCTATGCATATATGTCTTTACTAGGAGAATCATCACTTTGTATCTCATTGTTTAGTTCAAGTTCATTTTCTTCATCCTTTATCTCGCATCTCACATCCCATCCCCTTGTCCATTCATCACATCCCACCCCTCATTTCCTCTCTTTAGTGTCTATTCATATCATTCTTCTTTGCATGTCCCTTCGAGGGGGCATCATACCCACTAACATCATTTACTAACATTCATTCATGAGTGTCTTTATTCTTTAAAAGACCATTCCTCCTTCCACTTTTTCCACTTGCAATGCCCTTTAAAAGAGGGGGAAAATGTATACATATAAATATGTTCACTTCATTTATCATCACTAATATTAATATTAATCGATACTAATTTCACATATTTCATTTAATCTCATTTATATATTCTAATTACATCCTAATATCATCCCTTCTAGTCATGTATCTAACATCCCCCTTCATTCTTCTTTAGTCACTAATTGTATTCCTATCCAAAAATTAATTAATCCACCTAATTACCTATTATCCACTAACTAATCCCGCTTAACCATTATATTGGAATTTAAAATTCTAATCCCACCTACCCTAACCTGTTCCTAGGCTCTCCTACATCCCTAGTCCCTAATCACCTATCTAATCATTTACTAATGTTACTTATCCTCTTAATGGATTATATAATTATCTAATTCTATAATCCTCTCCATCTTAGCCCTCCTCTTTGAAATCCTCTAATTCTATATGTTTCCAAAGAATTTTCAATTCATTTTAATTCTCCCTCTCCCCTCTATTTAAATATGTCACCCCTCCATTGCCAGATTTAATTAGTAAATCCACACAAGTTATTCCATAGTCTTCATACTCTCTTTCATCCACCCTATCATCCAATAAGTCATTCATCCTTTCATATTTAAGATACCATTATCAAGCAAATCATCAACCAATCCAAAATCCTAGAAGATTCAGTTTAAAGATCTTAGAGGGAAGCCAAAGAGAAGTAAGATGATGGTAAGAATACTTAACTAAGTTGTGATTGCTTCTACATTCTCTCCCTTTGATTTTTTTGTAATTTTTGGGTTAAGTTTCTATTTTTATTATATTAAATCAATATCTCAAATTTACAAGCATACACCTACTATTACAAGTTCTTTAAGAGGATAATAGGAAACAATTTGCATTGATTCCTATGACTCCTAAGACACAGGTCTCCCAATTTCTTCCTCAATTTTTATTACTACAAGTTGGACATTTCACCTTCCACCACTCAAGAGACTCCTCCCTTGGCTAGAAAGACAAAAATATATTATAAGAGAAAAATAAGAGCCCCTAGGGACCCTCTTCCATTAGTAAAGTCTTTCAATTTCAATTATGGAGGCAATATAAATTGAGGATAAATATAAATAATTAAAAAGGGATAATATCTTAAGTCTTCAAGGGATCAAAATAAAATCACCAATGGAGGCTAAAAAATCAAGTGAGGTCACCATTACTCTGACCATTACTATTTCACTTCCTTTGAGTCCTATTGTTTCCTCAAATCTAATGGTTACTACAATCCCCATTTCTCCAATTATACCCATTGTTATTATTAATCCTATTATTTCTAAAACTCCTATTGTTTCTAGAGTTGAGGTTATTTCTTCAGCTCCTATGGTCTCGAATGTTCTAGTTACTACTTCAGTTACCATTGTCCCTATTGTTCCTAAGTCTAAAAGGGTTCATTTTAATAAGACTATGGGATCCCTTGTGAGTGATAAATTTCATGTATCATATGCTTATTTTGGATTTCTTATGCCTTCATCTAGTAGTACCTAAGCTACTTCTATTATCCTCACTACAAAAACTAATAAGAAGAAGACTACATACATTGTCCATCTAATTCCTCAGTTTGGTGATGTGTACTATTAAAATATCATCTTTCCATCATTATTAGACCCACTATATGGAGAGTCATTAATGTAATGTTTAGGTGTAATTTTGATATAAACCATTACTAAAGACACTTAGCTAGTGGATGCTACATAGTTGGTAATCCCATAGTGGGCTATTGACTTGGAGGCCTAAGCTTCATAAAGACCCAATTTGACAATAACAGAGCTTCCCACTATGGGATATAATTTTTATAAATTAATGGTAACTTCCCAAAGGGTAAGGAATATAAAAATATAGGATGACTCTAGCAAAGGCATGGTTTTGGAATAAAATCAAGGTGTGTTATCATGTTCAAAGAAAAAGAACATGAGACTTGGACAGTCTCCATGCAATGAGGATTTCAAATATTATCTTCAAGAAAATATAAATGCCTTTTTGGAACTTCATGATGGAAATAAACAATCCAAGCAAGATCTATAGTAGGAAATAGATAAAATACAAGACTAATAGTAGATATTACAAGTTCTTTGGGTAATTGAAGGTGATGTTCAAAACATAGCTCTTAGATTATATAATATCTTGGAAACTATTAGTTCGATGAGAGATGAATTATCTCCCCACATTGTTGATAATGGAGGACCCTAATATTGATTATTTTTTTAATATTTTTGATTCAACAATGGATATTTGAGTCATGCTCCTCATGCCAAGAGAATACTAATTAATGAATTATAGATTTTGATGCATAGATCTAAATCAAACATTGAGGCTGATGCAAACATAATTCCATAAACAAATTCTATAGATAAAAATATTATAACATAATTTCATAATGTTCATATAAAACTCTAGATCTAAAAAAATGGTTTATACAAATCCTGATATAGATGCATACAATGGAAAAAAAATCCAAAAATGAATGGTATGACCTTTACAGATCAACTAACAATTTATAAATGTATATGTATATGTAAATAATAAATGAAAATTGATTCCAATAGGTGGTGAATATGGTTTAAGACCATACAAAATTATCAATATTATTCATAAAAAATATATACCAAAAGAAATGAACTAGCCTCCAAAATATACCACAAATGGTAATCAGTTGCATTAAATAGAAATTAATCTTACTAGAAATTTAATGAGGTAATATTGATTTAAAAACCAACAACACAAGGGTGTGAAATAGTGTTGGGAGGCTAAGTAATGGCTACATGGATTATATATAATTCCATATCTAAGTTATAAAAACTCTCAACCAATATTTATCCAGTAGTCCATTGCCACACTAAGGAAACCATCACACACATAAATCTCATGCAAAAGTGTGTCTCTATATATTGTATGTCACCTTATCTTACAACCATTATTACAATATGGGGTCCCATATAAATACATGGGTGAATGGGCTAGGATAACTCATAGGTCAATATTCTAGCCCATGTGGAGTGGCACCTAATTAGTAATAACTAATATTATGTGCACACAACTAACTCTGTAATTCAATCTTACATCACAAATGAGTATAAATAAGTTTCAAACCAATATGGTTAGTAAATATCATAAACCAAAGTGTGAACATGAACACTCCAATAAAATCGATAACCATAAACATTTTAAATCAATAATTTATCCCTCAATTATTTTGGTGCACATTCATGGAAAAATTTAGAGGATGGTGAGTGGTTATAGGTAGATTATTAGTTTCTAAAATTAGTTAGGATAGTTAATGAGAATTTATGTGGGGGTTAGATAGGGATTAAGGAGGTTATTTTTAGGATCTTTAATGTTGGTATTTTAGGGTAGGTGATAAGGAATATAAAATTCCATAATAATGTAAGGATCTGATTAATGGTTAAGTAGGATGATAGGGAGCGATAATTAATTAAGATATAGAAAAATGTGATGAGATATAAAGTTAGGGTTATGGAATAAAAATGTAAAGGGAATAAATACTAATAGTGGTGAAATTAAGATAATTATAAGGTGTCAAATGATTAATAATTAGTAACGATGGAGTAGTTAATTTTAGATGTCTACATCCATAAAAGTAAGTATTTCTTGAAATTTTTCAATTACTATAACATATATTATCCTTTTGTTATTCCTTATTTTATCAGCAAGGTCCTTATATCATGATGAAAACCAAATTCTTTAGTAATATTCTCTAATTCATCACTCTCATTTCCCTCCTCAGAAAGGTTTTAAAGGTCCCTATCAGGAGAGGAGAGCTATTAATCCTCTTTGTTAGTCATATTTTTTTATTTTGTAGATATCAAGCCTTGGATAATATATGTATCTTTAAATCTAATTCCTTTATAGGTGGAGACCTCTAAAGTTTGATGGAACATGACCTAGTCCTCCTATATTTTCTAACACCCTTATCTCTAATTTTTAGATCAAGGGAGGACCTCTGATTCTTTAAATAAACTATACCTTGGGTGGGCTCAGCTTCTTATTTTCTATAAAAATGGTACAAAATAGAAATTAGTGTTTTATGAAGGGGAATCATAAATTTTTAGCTTGAACCTCTAAGACCGACTATTCTGGGGAGACAAGTAGATAAAAGGGAATGCATACAATTTTATTTTTGCAAAAGTGGTTTAGATAATAAAAGTGGTGTGAATGAGCACACTTTAATCTACCATCTAGGGTGATATATCTTATCACCTAGTGAAGAAGTTGGTTTCAGATAAAAGGGATAAAATCTCTCAAATACCCCCTTGAAAGTCACAAAGTTTTTGATTTCCTCTCAATAAATATATGAATTATTTATTTTTGTTTCTCTTAGATTTGAAAAACTTGATACCATTAGGACTCATACCTATGACCATTGTAATAAGTTATTTAGAGATAGTCAAGGATACTCTCCTAATAGTCACATCATAATCTGACCAAGACTTAACAAATTATACTAAGATGTGGGGGTCAAAACCCCCAATTCTATTAATGAAATTTGAAATCCCTCCTTGTTGTAGGATTCTCAAGATTGTGGTGTTCTTATATACCATTTTTGTTGCCAAAGGCTCTACCCAACACATATTTCCACACAATGTTCTTTAGCTTTAATATTATTATAATAGCAGCACAAGCATGAGAATTTTCACAATGGTAACTAAAAGACAATATCAATTCTTTAAAACACACATATCAATAATAGAAAATTCTTCTCACTTAAGGGGGAGTGATGTCATAAGTGTCATCAAAATAATGATTGGGAAAAGTGTCATGCTTAGCTTATAGTTCATCTATCCCTTTTAAATTTATAAGAAGGATAGATCCATCAAAATAGATTGGGAGTTTATTTTTTATGATGGTAAAAAATTTATGGGAAGAAGAGGAGTTATACCTCCTATACATCATGGGCCTAAAATATTGAAATAAAGATATCTTGAAAGTATGAGCCATGTTCAATAAATTAACTATAATAATTGGCTTCCTCATGGATAAGATCTTAAATCTCTCTCAAAATATGTTGATAATCCCACCATTGTTCCATATCATTTAAATTGACTCATTTATTGGCAAACTAGTTTGTAAATTTATTTCCTTCCTTATACACATGTTGTATCAAGTTAGTTATTTTCCAACTGGGAGTGTGATTCTTAACTAAAAAAATTATAATGTTAAGAGAGTCACCTTTAATAATAAGATAATTGACCTCCATATCCGTAGACAACTGAATAACTCATAAGGTTGCCTTGGCCTCAAGCTAGATGATTAGTTTGAATTCCTAAGTTTCTCACATATGAATATATTAATCCTCCTTAACTTTATCTAAGAATACCATATCCACTTGATTTCCTATGGTTACCCTTAGAGGCACCATAAAAGTTGATATTTATCCATCTTGGAGATGCATGTTTCCATTTGACATTACTTTTGAGGATCTTCCATTGAAAATGTTTACCATGTATTTCTATATTAGGGTTCTATTTGGCTATAATTTTACTTTTATCATCCCTCATTTTGTCTTTATTTGTTATTTTAATAACATAAAAACATTATTGAATTTATTGGATGATTATATGGGCCACCATTTTTGTTTATTATTTTATATTATGAAAAAAATCATATTTCTTTCTAACTATAATCCCCAAAACACATGAGGTATATTGAGCTTCCATATTTTTTAAAGGATTTCACTAGAGAATGGTGGTGACCATTGTAAAATTAAGTCAAGGATTATTTTTGGATGAACCCAATGTACCTCAAAGTATTTAATAATAATTCTTAAATTTTTATATGCATAGGGACACAATAGAAGAAGATGAACCACATATTAAACATTATGTTCACATAAAACACACCTATTAGGTATCATTACACCTCTCTTCATCAAATTATCTATTATAATAATATTATTTTGAATAGAAATTTATAATAAGAAATTTATTTTAGGTAGAATATAAATATCCAAAATAGAATTCCATGGAAATCCATCAACCATAGTGTTTAAGTAAATCTTATTAATATAGCTAGATTTGACATTGTAGAGCCCATTTGCATAAGATCCTACATTAATTTATCTTACCTAACATATTATATGATGTGATATCTAAAAATTAGACTATCTACATCATAGATATTCTCTTGTTCCTCCTAGTTGAATCTTTCATCAAGAATAGTTCTCCAAATGCTATGCCCTTAACCTATGGTGTGTCTATGGATATGTGGGATTGACTTGTGGTTTACATACCTCTTATATTATCTTTGCATATTTATCTATTTTATTATTAAGTTTGACCTATGGAATAACCATGACTAAGTAGATTTTATATATACTAGGTATTGGTTAGTATATGATCATCATATTTTAAAATATGCTCTTATTGTATTGTTGTGGAGGTTTCCCCCTTGAAGTGGCTCAGTTATAATTATCAATCATTATTATATTGTGTCATATATTATTTTGTATCTATACATTATTCTCTTATTTATATGATATAATATTTTATTATATAAACATCTTAGTAATTTCACTACAAGTGGTATTAGAGCTTCGATTTGGAAAAGTTTTTGTAATAGTTTTTTCTTTAAATCTAGTGTTGCATGTCTCCTATGAGATAAAGGATCAAAAAACATAACTTATGACCTGAAAATAATTTAATTTTTTAGTCGCTACAACATTATTCAATTTTTTTTTTTGAAAAACAAAAATAATTAAAAAAATCTATAATTTTTTTAACCTTGTGCAAATTAGCAGTCATTGGATTTATCTTTGCAAGACAATTACAATGGTATATTCTTCTATTAAACTTTTTATGCAAAATTATTTCACCCTTATGAAAAATATCATTCATTGTATTCATTTTGGTGGGGTGATAACAATGGTATCATTTGTTGATACATTTTTTAGGAGGATAAAACCTTCTTAGGGTTTGTGCATGGCTAGTCTTAACACTCATGGGCATGGGAAAAGGAAAGAAACTCATAAAAATCATCATAAGGATGACATGGAGTCCAGAAATTTTGATTCATGTATGTCATAGGTGGTTCAAAAACTTTAGTTATAGTTACATGTCATGGTGTAAAAATATGATCTCAATGCAGTTAAATAGGACATCACTCAGATGAGAGGAGACCTAAATGGCTCGTAAGATAAATTTAATAAAAATTAGGAAATTATCTAACTTTATAGCTCAATATTTGTAAAATCACCCTCCACCACTCTAGTCTGGTTCTCCTCCTTCAAACAATCACTCTATAAATATAAGTCTGAAGCCCATGTTTCTAAAAATAGACTTGAAAAAGTTTGATGGTAATAATCCACCCATATGGATCACTCAAATTGAAAATATATTTTATCTACATTAGATTATGTGTTCCTAAAATGTGGTCATGGCCTCTCTATATCTAAAACTTGAGCAATTCATTTGGTCTTGATGGTTATGTGCTCAAAATAAAAATAAGGGTCTCCCCATTTCCTGGTGTATATTTTTTGAGGAGACATAGCTCCACTATCACAATAATGTCTCCAAAACCTTCTTCAACTAACTAACCAAACTACATCAAACAAGAACTATATCAATTTTAGAATCTCTCTTTATGTGTGGTGGACATCGCTAAGGAAAATATGATTGGCCTATTTTTGGGTGGCATCAAAGAGAGCATCTAATTAGTATTTAAACCCATTCTAAGGGCACACATGGAAGAGTAAAAATAAATGAACAAATGAAGGCCTTTCACTAATGTCTATGAAATCACTTTCCTAGCACCATCACTTCCTTATCCTACTAGATTAACCCCTAAAAAATTTGAAGAGAAGCATGAAAAAAGGTTGTATTTTGGTTGTGATGGATAATAGAGTAAAGGACATCATTGTGTTGAAAAGAAGTAATTTTACAATGAAGGCATCAATGCGGATGATGAAGATGATGAGGCCTTAGGTACAAGTTTGGAGGAACTTTAAGATGAATCTAAATATTCTCAACCTAATATTTCCTGTCATACACTTTTAGGTATTAGTACTCCTCAAAAAAAATTAATGGTGGGTTTCCTCAAGAAACAAAAGGTGACTATGTTGATTGACTCTAAGAGTACAAACAATTTCATTAATAGTAAGTTGGCTACTCATTTAAATTATTTCATTCACATAGGTCCATAATTTTACGTCATGATTATAGATGGTGGTATTGTAAACTATTCTATTAAATGCCATAATATTAAGTTTGCTATGGGAGGATAGCTGTTATATTTTCTTATGTTTTTTATTCACATGGGAGGGGATGACATTTCTATAAGAGTGTAATGGCTCACCACATTGGGCACTAATAAGATGAATTTAAATAAATATTCATGTGCATCTATTTATAAGTTACATGGATTATAGGCTAAATATCCACAACTAGTTAGTTCCCATCAAATGATGAAGATTATCATAAAATTTTCTAAAGGATTTGTGGCATACTTGTTTTCCATAGAGGTTCAACCAACCAGGGATTATACCAATATGGATTTACAAATGGTGTTGTATGACCATTCTATTATTTTTTATGACATGCCAAAAGGACTCCAATAAAGCCAAGTGCATGATCATTCCATCAAAATACATCTTGTAAGTATGCCACATAACATTAGATCTTATAGGTATCCCTATGCCTAGAAGAGTGAAATTGAAAAGATGGTACATGAGATGTTGGAGGTAGGAGTCATCTAACACATCTAAAGTGAATATTCCTCCCTAATTGTCATGGTGTGGAAGAAGGATTATACTTGGAAGATGTGCCCAAACTATAGATAACTCAAAAAGTACACCATCAAAGATAAGTTTTCTATTTGGGTAATTTATGATTTACTATATGAATTAAATGGTGTTTTTTTATTTTACCAAGTTATATCTTCACTCTATATATCATCAAATTTGAATCCATGAAGAAGACCTACCTAAAATATATTATAAAAATAATGAAGGACATTTGAGTTTATGGTCATGCCTTTTGGCCTCACAAATACAACATCTAAATTTCATAGTTTGATGATTACTGTTTTCAATCCATTATTTATAAAGTTTGTGTCAGTTTTTTTGGTGACATCCTCATTTACAAAAAAACTTTGGAAGACCATTTGTAGCATGTGAAATTAGGACTCTTAATTTTGGAACAACTTTAGATTTATGCCAAACCTTTCAAATGTGATTTTGGCATCTAAGAGGTGGAGTACTTGGGTCATAATATTTCACATGAAGGAGTGAGATTTGATCTTAAAAATATCCAAGTGATGGAGTGGTAGGTTCCCAAAACCCAACCTCCATAGATTTCTAGGGATAACTGATTACTATCACATTTTTTTTTAAATTATGGTAGCATTGTAGCCTCAATCTCATTTTTGTTGAAGAGAGACTCTTTCTGGTGGATTGATACAAATACTGATGCATTTGAGTATTTGAAAATGGTTATGTTCACCACTTTAGTTTTGAAAACTCTTAATTTTTCTAAAATTTTTATTGTGGAATGTGATGCATCAATATATGGCATAGTACTTATACTCATGAAATAAGGAAGAACAATTGTGTTTGAGAGCTGATAATTGAAGGGAAATAATAGGTTGAATCCAATCTATGAGAAAGAGATGATATCTATTTTGTATATAGTCAACCAATGGAGAAATTATCTGATGGGTTACACTCTTAGGTAAAGACTAATCATGATAGCCTCGAATATTTTTTGGAACCATGATTGTCTTCTAAAGAACATTTAAAAATGGGTGACTAAAATGTTAGGCTATGATTTTGAAATAATATATATGAAATTAAAAGAGAATGTGGTTATAGATGCACTATCCCAAAGGGATTAATTAATTGTGGCATTGTTATGCATAATAAACATTTGGTAGATAAATTGGCTAGAGGAAGAAAGATCAAAATGGGACACTGATAGTGTTACCTATGATTTAATTCAAAATCTTTAGCAACGTTCTAGGAAATTTTAAAAATTTACATGGAAGGGGAATACATTATGGTATAAAGATAGATTATACCTCTAAAATAATTCTCTCCTCAAACATAAAATCTTTCAGGAACTTCATGCATCTCCAATAGGAGGTCACACATGATCTTTGAAAACATAGCATAGAATGAAAAAATATTAATTTTGGGAAGGACTCAAGGGGGATGTCTAGAAATATGTGGTTGAATGCATGGTATGCCAATAAAACAAAAGTGAAATAATGAAGACTCTAGGTCTTTTTCATCCTTTATCCATTTGTATCTAGCATCAGGATGAAGTTTCCATGGATTTCATTACAGGGTTACCACAGTCTAATGTTAGTATGGTAGTTATGGACTAACTCACCAAGTATGCTCATTTTTATTTATTATACTATCCATTTTTTACCAGTACAGTGGCTTATTTTATAAATACAGTTTAAAAATGACATGGTACTCCAAAGGTCATTGTAAGTGATTGAGATCCCATATTTACTAATAATATTTTGATTGAATTTTTTCATGTTTGGGCAAGCAATTGACTCATAGCTCATCCGATCATCCTTAATTTGATGGAAAAATAAATGTAGTCAAAAAATGTCTATAAGGGTATCTTTGTTGTTTTGTTTCTGATAAATACTATAAATGGATTCATTGGCTACCACTTGTTGAATTGTGTTATAATACTTTTGTTCACATTTAATCCAAAAGGTATCCCTTTTTGGCCTTATATGGATATCATCTCCCATCCATCACTTCAAAATTGAAGTTCCATCCCAAGGTTTGAGATATTAAGGAACACATGTATTCGCCATCAATATGAGGTACTCACCAGTTTATGAGAAAATTTAACCATGGCATAAAATCAAATGAAGCATCAAGTGGATCAACATCATAATGAGCATAATTTTGACATAGGTGATTGGATATTTGTACGATTACATCCATACAAGTAGATGTATCTAAAGTAATATAAAATAGATAACAAGTTGTCTCCTAAGTATTATGGACCTTATCATATCTTGCATAAAATTGGTAGTGTGGCCTATATGCTAGAATTCCCCCAATCCACTTGCATATATTTGGTATTGCATGTATCTTTCCTGAATAAGGTAATTATACATAGAGTTTCTACTCAAACTGAGTTACCTAAATTGGATGAGAAAGGTAGGGTTATTCTAGATCTTGAAGAGATCCTTCAAAAAAGCACTTAATAGCTATAGACTAGAGTGATTAAGGAGTATTTGATCAAATAGAAGAATATGTATTATGAAGATGTAACATGGGAGTATGAAGCATTTTTGTAGCAACATCCAAGGTTGATTCAACATTGAGGAAAATGTTGTTATAAAAAGGAGGGGCATGTTATGCCCTTAACCTATGGCAGTCTAGAGATATGTGTGGATGACTTATTGCTTACACACTTAATATATTATATTTTCACATTTCTCTATGTTATTAGTAAGGTCAGCCTATAAAATAACCATGGCTAAGTAGAGTATAGTAGTGGTCAGTATTTGATCATCATATCATTAATTTTGCTCTTATTGCATTGTTATGGAGGTTGCCCCCTCAAAGTAGCTCAATTATATTTATCAAGAATTCCACTCTTTTGTCAAATATTGTTTTGGATCTATATATTTTGATATTATTTATTTGATATAATATTATATTGTGTAAACATCTAAGTAATTTCATTAAACCAAACATAAACTTCTTTCTTCATCTCTTTGTAATTAAAATTTTTCTCTCCCATAACTCTTTTCAATTTTTTGTTGAGTTTATCCTAATGTTTAGTTTCACTTAAAGGAAAATTTAAAATCTAGGAATCATCCCAAAAGAGAACCTTATCCTAAGAGTCTATATTCCATTTGTAACCCTTCCATAACAATTTTTTTGCCTTGAATAATAAAATTGTAAAATAAAAAATGCAATGGTAAAGATTCAATTGTCAATATTCTTTCAAATTCGGGACTATCCATATATTTATCTTTAAGAATAATAGTCCATTAATTCACCTCTTGTAAAAACATTTAGCCTAATTTAGATATTAGAGCTCTATTCATCTTTCTTATTTTTTGGATACCTAATCCACCATATCCTTTAGGGAGGCAAATTCTATCCCAAGAAACAAGTGAAAATATTTGTTTGTCCTCCATGCCTGTCAATAAAAACATTCTATAATTTTTTACATTTTCTTAGATATCATTGTAGGTATCTTTAAAGTATATATCATGTATATAGGAATATTTTTTAGGGTGTTTTTAATCAATTTAAGTTTCTCTACTTGGTTGAGAAGATAACCTTACCATCTTGCAAGTTTTCTTTGGAACCTATCAAAAGGGGGTTCCAGATGCTATAATTTCCTTTACCAATATAAATAGGAATACCAATATAAGTAAGAGGGAAATCCCCCATCTAGCATCCCAATATTCTTGAAATTTTATTATTTCTTGAAATTGGAATGTCAATAAAGAACAATGAGATTTTATTCAAATTCACCTTCTATCTCATGACTTCCTCATAGTTTTATAAAAACTTCTTCCACTCTTTTTCTTCATTAATTGGGGTTAATCCAAAATGGCGGTGTCATCAACAAACTTTTGATGTGAAATTGGTTTCAAGGAAGAGGATATTCTAACACCTTTAATTTTTTTACATGAAAACAAGATTTGAGACATTTCTTCCAAGGGTTTTGACTAGAATGATAAACATGAATGGAGATAGAGGATCCCCTTGGTGAATACCTATTTCACTTTAGAAAAAATCTTTAGGAGAACCATTTACCAAGATAGAGAAAATAGGGAATGAAATACAAATGCTAACAAGGTTATTAAACTTGTTTTGAAAGCCATTTTTTTATAGAAAATCATCCAAAAAATCCAAAAAGACTCTATCATTGGCTTTTTTCAAGTATAATTTAAACAATATTACCTCTTTTATATATATTTCAATAGAATGAATAGTTTTGATAACAATTATAGTCCCATCCTAAATTGATCTCTCATAAACAAAAACTCCTTGTTTCTAAGAGATGATAGAGGGTAGGAGTTTTCGAAGTCCGAGAGCTTGAATTTTTGTTAAAATTTTATAAAGAGTATTGCATAAGCTAATTGGCATGAAATACTTGAACTGATTAGATCCATGTTTCTTAGGAATGAGAACTATTAAAGTGTCATTTATTTCCTTATGTAAATTTATTGAGAAAAGGATTCATTCATAACTACAAACACATCATACTAAATTATTTTCCAGAAGTGTTGCAAAATGGCTTCTAGAAATTTGTTAGGGCTTGGAGCTTTGTCTCCTTCCATGGAAAAAAATACAAATTTGAATTCTTCTATAGTGACTAGCTCAATAACATTTGCTTTATCCTCATCCTTCAAATATATGGGATTGTATCCAAAATATTTTTTTCTACCTCATGTCAGCTATTAAATGTCCTTGATAGCAATTTTTAAAGAACTGAACAACTTTTTGCTTGATGAGATTCATGTTCGAAATCAAGTGCCATCCTTTTTTATAACTTCATTATCTTATTATTATTGTGTATAAGAGTGTTTAAATGAAAAAATAATAATATTCCTGTCTCCATTCTTTAGTCACAAGGCTCTTGACTTCTGTCTCGAGAAAGTCTCTTCTTTGGCTATTATAGGTTGAAACTCATAGTGAAGAGCTTTTTATTTTTGGAACAAGTTCTAGTTCATACCATGGGTTTGAATATAGTTTTCCAAATTTTAAATCTCCTACATAATTATTTTCTTTTACTAAAAATTGTTGCCAAAAATTGTCTTCATTTTTTTCAAGTTGAATTTGACATTCTTGAGTATTTTCACCATTTTAAACATCATCATTCCTTGAGTATCAATTTTTCAACATTCTTTAATATTTTCCTTCAATCCTAAATCTTGTATCAATGATTTTTATTTAACGTTATGTTTTATGTCTATTAGGTGTTATTAGTATGTCATATCTCTTGGATGTGTCCTTGTAATGTTTTTGCTCTCATACACATTCACATGCTTATTAAGATTTATTTATTCATATCTAAATTTATTAATATGTGTTTGGTCACAAAGTTGACTTGGTTGCATCATGTTTGGTGTGAATTCAATAGGTTTGGCAAGCTTAATCTATGTTTGATATGACTTCACTTCCTTTTATTTCTTCTAAGTGGTTGCGTGCTTTCAATGTCTAAAGTGTTTTCCCTGTGTCTTGTCATATATGTGACATGTTACTTGTTCTAGTTTTTATCATCAAATGTTTGTTGTGTTTTATGGTGCCATCATCTATAGCATGCATAATATTTTTATTACCTATATATGTTTCCATGATTCCTACCATATATCTATTTGAGGAAAGAACACATATTTTTATTTGCATTGTCATATATAATTCCCCACATATGACATCTGTTTTATTTTACGTTGCTTACATTTGACCCATGTGGGGCACACTCTTCCTACACTTGTATTGATTATATCATAGGTTCACATGGGAAAACAATTTATAACACACATGCTTCTGATATCACATCTTTATATGTTGGCCATTATTGGTTTTATACATATCTTATTCATGATGGACATAATTTATTTTTTTTGAGATATTTGCTTCACATGTTCATCCCAAATCTTAAAAGAAGAGCATATATTATAGTCATTATATTCATCTAAACTCCAAACATTTAATACAATAAACATTCATATAAAATGGTCATTAAAATTTTACTCACTCCCATGTCAATATGTAATTATAACGTGCCACAAATTTTTACAATAGGATATATTTAGGATATTATTATTTTTAGTGCTTTAAATATTTTTTTAACTTTATTATTTTTGTCACTAAAATTTTTACTAAAAAACATATACACGATTTATCATAGATTTAGAGGTATGTGATCTCATATGGGCATTATATAACCCCTTAGTCATAACAAGTATCACTTTCATATATTTAGATTTTAACATATTGTTATTATTGACACTCACCCATGTGTGTAGGAGAATAAATAATGTTCTTCGAGGATTCATAGGTACATTGAAGTTTGTTACAAGAGCTTCAGGGGCAAATAATCTTATTTCCATACTACATCTTTTATGTTTTGTTATGTATGCATGCACACATATCAAAATAAGGCAAAATGTAGACAAAAATCCCTGTTAGGCATTTCTAACTCATTAAGTTGTGTATTTATATGATTTTTATGTACTTGTTGATTATTAGTTTAATGTAGGTGTTCCTGGCACAATTCTTGACTTTCAGGGATCCCCACACCTCATCTTAGCACCCTCTAGTTGTCATTTCCATTCCCCCAAGATTTGGACCCATCTTTTTACCTCAACAAATAATGTGGACTTGATAGTTTTGGCATGCTAAAAGCATCAAGTGTACAGTTCTAGGAAGATTTCTCTATACCCTTTTTTATGTTGTCTTGTGTGACCCTTGTTCCATATTTTTCACTTTTTTGATTGTTAGATGTTGGCTTGTTTTCCAATAGGTTCTAATTTGAATTCAAATCATCTATAAATAAGAATCATCATAATTCAATTAGTCATCCATTATCAATTCAAAGAGCATCTAGAATTTATCATTCATAGTAATATACTAGACATATACAAGTATTTATAGAAATAAAAAAACCATTAAAGTATTCATTGTAGCACTCAAGTTCATACTAACGACACATTGCATTGTAGTGATTTTCTTGGTTGATTAATTATTTCATTTATTAGAGTGTTTTCAATATTGTACACTATTGTGTGGTATGACAAATAGAAAGTTAGCTAAACTATTATTAGGTATAATGCAGACCCCAAAACATATGTTAGTTTCCTTACAATTTTCAAGTCTAGTTGTCTAATTAAAGAAAAGTATTGCATTTTACTAGTGATTAAAGTGAATTTCTAAACATTTGAACAAGGTTTTTGGACTCTGAGGATCATAATAGTGAAAAAATATTTCACTTTCCTGACAATTCCAAAAAATGTGGAATCAATAATTTAAACATCTCACCAAAACTTAACGATTTAAACAAGCTCTTTTTGTCTTCTCACACTCTTACTACAAAACCCTAAATTTTACTATCAAAATTTGAAAATCATCGCCTACTCTTTTGATATTCAAATTACATTCTTAAATCATATTATTTTTATCATTATAATTTTAAAAAAAAAAATCATTAAATTTAATTTACTCTTACATCTATTTTAACCCTACTTTACCTAGTTAGATATATAGATATTCGTATCACAATATTTAATCCATTTGTCTATTTGACGCAAATCCCAGCAGCGAGATGAAGGGACATCATGTGTGTGAACATACTTTGTTCCCTACTTCTTGATTTTTTTGTGGGTATCCACACGTACTATTGGATCCTTTGGGTAGGGCTTGACTTTATATAAATAAAGAATTCTTACTATTTATAAAAAACACTACTAATGTGTTAGTGATTCCACCAACTTTGAAGAAATCCAAAGTTGAATTGTTTCAAGAAATCCCCCAAATCATTCACATCATCTAATGGGGAAGATTATTTTTAAAAATTAGGTGAGTGCTAATCCCATCCAAGTTGAATTGTGGATAGATATCCATCTGGTTGTCATGGAATACAAAGAAGATGCCATGTACTCACTCCTCTGCAATCATGAATGATGTCAGGGTGACCTCCCCTTTAGCTAAGAATTGCCAAGCCACATCTTTTTATTTTACTTGGTGCCAAAGGAAGAAAAATAATAGCCATCAGTCCCACCGCCTCCACATGATTCCCACTATTTCCTCACCAAACTCATTAACGAGACGGGATACTTTAACATTGCTTCCAAACATGGAAGATTCTTAAGTTTACATCATCAATAAGTGTGCCATTAAAAAGAGAAATTGTGCCAAAACACGTAATGAAGCCAAAATAGTGTATTGAATAATTTATAAGTTCACGACAAAATATTATGGATTGTGAAATCTTAGGTTATATCGATATAAGTTTATCACGATTGAATGATCCACCAACATATAAAGATTTAAATAATTTTAAAAGTTAAAGATAAAAGCAAACTTCATGTTTTATAGGTTGAGAACTTCTCAATTATTTAAGAATAAAATTTTATTATAACATAAAATTAGTAGATAAAATAATTTAAAAATTGTTAAAAACTTATCTATTAATAATAATTAGGTGGTTTATATTGTAAGGAGTGATTAAGTGGTATTTGTGATCTATATGTTATTAGAAAAATTTATAACGAAAAATTGAAAACAAATGAAAACTTTTTAATTAGGTGATTCAAACCAAGTGAAATATAATAAACTTAAATAAAGGCAAACACTCAAAACAATTATTAAAATTTATTTTATGGTTGGATAAAACCAAGCAAAAAAATAAAATATTAAGGAACATAACTAAACCTTAAACAAGGGAGTCTTACTAACGCTATCAACAACAAATCAAAATAAAATGGTCGACAATGCAACCAACAAAGCAAACAACCAAATCATAATGTCATAGAGAATGTAAGTCTACTGCTATAGAGAAATCAAAGTCATCGTTGCCATAGTCACCAAAGCACCATCATAGGAAGAAATCATGATCATCATCGTAGACTTTACAGGGAGACAAAAGCAATTAACCCCCCACAAATATCAACAGGGATGGACTAGAAGAAGACGCCACAACTGCCATGAATAAGACCAACCATCAAGGATAAAATAGTAGGCTGAACCTAACCAGAAAACATCCTTGTCGAAATGCTATAGAAACCAATATCTATAAAGAATCATAAAGAAGTACAGAGATAACACACCACACGATGCACGAGAGGTGCCATAAAGTCCAACCTTTCCTCCCTTGGTGATCACCATCGTTTGAGCCATGCTCGAGTAAGACAACCCCTAAATCTAAGGTTTCAATCTAAGGAGAGAGGACGTTAAGTAGCACCTCTCTCAACTCCATTGTATTTCCAAAATTATATAAAGGTTATTTTACTAACATTGTGGAATTAATAAACAAAATTATTCAATTTTTTTGTGTGAACAACATAACATTAACAGATAAAATTATCCTAAATATTTATAGAGATTAAAATATTCATTTTATATCATCAATATCAACTCTAAACTATACAAATATTAAATAATAATAAAGTTAGTATATATATTTTAAATAAATTTATTTGAACTTTTTTAATAATAATAATAATAATAATAATAATAATAATAATAATAATAATAATAATAAAAAATTCGAAACTCACTAATATTACATACCACCATTCCCTCGCTCCCATTTCAAAACATAAAAATATAAAATTAATAATTAACAACCAACTCACATAATTATATAGTATAATCAAAGTTAGTGGAACACATAATAGTTAATTTAAAAGAAACACATTTCCTTTTTAACATGTCCATTATCCTCTTAGAAATGGCATAACTTCAATTTGACTTATTCATGAGTGGGTGGGATTAGCAATGAGCAAACATTTGTAAAATAATATCCCGCACGAAAAGATATGGCAACATGTTGGTGCTTGATTAATACTCTTGTTTTGTCATCTTGATTTGTGTACAAAGTGGTCCTATTCAAAATAATATCCAATGCTTACCATAACGTGATCACATTACATAAAATCTTTTGATATATATATATATATATATATATAATTTTAATATTATTAAAAAATGTTAAAAGATTTAAATATGCATTTTTAATATTGTGATATTTTATATTAGTTATTAATATTCGATAATAAAAATGTATATCTAAAAATAAGATAAATCCAAATTTAAAAAATTATGTCAAATAAAAAATGTTTTTGAGATTGTATAAACGTTCTAAATAATGTTTAAATTGCACAAAAATTGGAGAAAATTGTTAACAGGGATGAAAAATATTGATGATTATACACATAATTTTGGTCTTCAAAAATTTTGTTCAAAATTTTACACTTTTGTTATGATCATTTGAAAAATAGAAATTATTTTTCTTTTTTCTTTTTATTGGACAACAATCCTTGTAAAATATCAAGGGAGAAAAATGTGTTTCAGGCCCTATATTATGCCAAAGAATAGTCATACTATCTTAATAGTTGATATGTCCTTCAATAGTAACAAAATTGAAAACAACACACCTCAATAATCATAATGATTCTACAAACCAATATTATGAAATAATTTTAACATGAACTTGAATGTTTCAATAAATGTTTTCTTTTCTGTAAAATGTTTATAATCGTTTAATGAATGTTTTTGAATAATAAATTATCTTAATTTTACCTTGATGTTTAAATGAGATAGAATACTTATATATTTATAGATAATTTAAATTCAAATTAATATTTTATTAGCTCCTAAATTGACTTCTAGTGTAAAAAGGTTAAAATTTTGAGAGTTAGGGATGAAGGCACTTAAACTAAAATCTCCCACTTAAAAGAGTGTTCCTAGCATACAAAAGCTCTAGACATATCCCAAGAGCATATAGGTATTGAACAAAGAGGTCCAATCAATGAAAAGTTAAAGGAGGGAGAAAAAAAGAGTTGAAAGAGAATAAGAAAGAATCATAGATCATTAGAAGATAATATATGTTAATAATTTTTAAATACGAACCAATAAATGCATAAACATATTAAATTTATGTAATTTTAAAATTATTAAATATCTAAAGGCCATTAAATATCTACATTTTTCTAAATAATGTGTCAAAACATATAATGAAGGATATTGTAAACCTTAAAATAATATTAAATTATTTTTAAATTAAAAATTAAACAATGTTGTAAGTTTGAAGATAAAAGTTTTAGAATATAATTTTAGAGATGAAATATTACAAACAATGAAACCTTAGAATATATAGATAAAGATAAAATGGTCAACATATAAATATTTAAGTAAAAAGTTAAAATAAAACATTATTATGCAAATTACTCATACGCTGATCAACATTTAAATATTTATATGTTTATCAAGATAAGATGATCAATATTAATAAACATTTAAGTACTTCTTTTTAAAATAAAGTATTGTTATGTAAACCATTTATGTTTGATTTTGAGAATTTATTAATTATTTAAGAGTAAAATCTCATCATATAATATAAAAATAATTTAATAATTAATAAAAATTTGTCTATTAATAATAAATAGTTAGTTTACTTAGTAAGAGGTGGTTAAGTTGTATCCATGATCCATAAATTATCAAAAAAAATTATTGTGAGATATCACAAAATAAAACAAAACAAAAATTAAAATTGATCTCAAAACTTCCTTATTGTTCGATTAGAACCAAAAAAGTGAAATATAATAAACTCAAATAAGGGAAAAAATCCATAATTCCCTTATTGGTTGGGTAAAGCCAAGCAAGTAAAAAAATGAAATCATAAAGAGCAGAACTAACCCCTGGATAAGGGCATCTTGCTAACTCTAACAACAATAAACTATAACAAAACAATCATCAACACAACCAATAGAGGAAATAACCAAATCCTAGCAACGTAAAAAGGTGAAAAGGTTGGGAGCAAGGGACAGAGGTATTTAAACCAAAATCACCCATTCACAAATGTGTTCAGAGCATACACACACTCCAAATAGATCCCAAGAGCATATATACCTTTTGAAAAAAGAGCTCCAATTGATGGGAAGTCAAAAGAGAGAGAAAAATAGAGTTATAGGAGACTGAGAAAGAGATCATAGACTATTAGAAGTTCTGAAAATTCACCAATAATTTTTAATTTAGACCAATAATCAATAAATATACAAACATACTAAATGTAATTAAAAAACTAATAAATACCTAGGGATCATTAAATGTCTACATTTTCTCCCACTTTGATGTGTGTTTTCATAAATATCAAAGTAAAAGAAGATATGTGCATAAAAAATTATATACTTAGAACTCCAAAAAAAAATCTAATGTATCTATGAATCTAAAAAATATATCATTTCTTTTTCTACACATATGGGTGGGCGTTAATAATAATAATTTAATTTGAAAACAAAAAATAATATACCTGATTTAACTAAGAGATGGGTATAATACCCCTGTGGGGCCAATTGACTCCAATTTTAATTAAAATCCTAAACATATTTTTGAGTAAAATATTTAGTGGCATTTAAAAATAAAGACAGATAAAATTCATACAAATCATATAAATAAGATTGGACATAACCTTATGTGAAATTCTAAATAAATATTAATGGAGTTAGAAACCCTTATCATATGTGGGCCTCCACATATGTGTAATCACCTAAAAATGATATTTGAGTGCTAATATTATTACTTGAAATCATCCATCCCTAACTTAGCCCTAGAATTATTTTATGGGCCTATTTAAACACTTATCTAGCCTTCATGTAGGCCATACATATCCCTAAATATCTCTAAAGTTGTCCCAAATTCTAACTTTGACATCTTGTCCCTTAGTGCCTCAGGTTATACCACCTAGACACTAGCACCATAATAGAGACAGTAGCATCCCATGGCGCTAGTGACCTAGTTTTGGCACCATTGTCCTTTTCCCTCCTTTTTATACCAATGGATATATTTTCAAATGATTAATCCCTAGGGTCAGCCTAGACCTCTTTTCATACCCGTACAAGCACTAGAACTGTGTGTGTGTGTGTGTGTGTGTGTGTGTGTGTGTGTGTGTGTGTGTGTGTGTGTGTGTGTGTGTGTGTGACTTTTAGCCCTCTAACCACTAGATGGAAATCAAATGCAAGCTACACAAATAAACTCAAAACAAGTTATGCATAATCAAGGTTATTAATCCCTATTTTTCTCTTTATACATACAACCATCTACAACATTCCTAAGCTTAGATTACTCAGGTTTCCAATATCATCCATATTAAAAACATTTAAACCAACATTCATACTAGCTTCACTTTCACTTGCACCAACACTTAGGTGGGGAGAATTACATCGAGCTTGATCCCTCTTCAAAGTATTGGTATGTAAGAACTCTCATCATAGTGAGGTGTTGAGGATGTCCAATGTATCCCAATAACAACACACTTTGATACTTGTGCCAACTAGGTGCCCTAGTAACATAGATGTTTAGGGTTTACATATAAAATCAATAAAAAAATCACTTATAAGGAATTAGAACTTATGTGCACAGGAAAAGGTTTGTTAGACATAAACATAGGTGCACACAAAAGCTTATAATAGTTACGCACAAAGGAAACTAGTTCCAAAACAAGGACACTAGCACCACATGGTGTTACTGTCTAATTAGGGTCCTACTATCTAGGAAGTGTTTTGACTCTTGGATCCTATATGTGACACTTAGATCATTCCATTTCCTATTTTGCAGCCTTTAGATCTCTCATTTTAGTCAATTTCTAGCTAAATACTTGTTTACATTATTTATTACTATTTTTATAAAGGTTAAATTAAGTCAATTTTATTAAAAATCAATGGTTTTATTTATTGTATATTTCTACCCTAATTTACTATACTTAAACCCTTTAACAAACTAGGTCTTAAACTCCATAACCATAAAAAGTTAAATCATTTGGTGAACCCAACTTCCTTCAAATATTGCACAAAACCTAAACTTATATAACCCTAGGGTTTATGTTTCTAGCCTTCTAAGACCCACACTCAGATGCTAGATCCCTATTATTTTCTAATTTTTATTTCATATAACCATGTTGATAATGATGGATTAAGTTTATCACTTTTTAATACAAAGTTTTTTAGCTTCATTTGTATGCTTATTTCCTTTCATTTGGAATGATTTAAAATATGACATAAACACATATGTACATGATGCTTTATATTAGTTTAGCAAGAAAAGAGGGCCCTGAGCCCTATACAAAGCATTCCCTTGGGCAAAAAGGCCTCAAACATGCCATAAATAATACATTAACAACATAGAAACAACTGATAAAAATGAGACTAAACAAAAACACAAAAACCAATAGAACCACTAAGGACTATCAATTCTCCCATACTTGGCCATGAACTTGACCATATCCTTATAGTCACTGAGGCTATCCACCCCACATCTCTGACCTTGTCATCAAAAACCTTATAATAACAAACACTGAAGCTACATGGTGGAGGGCCTTGGTAGCAAATTTAACCATAACTCTTCATTTCTTCTACATATTGTCTATCTTAGCCTTGAAAAACATGAGATAATCAAAAATATTGAGACATAATGAGTAACTTCCCTTCTTCATCTAATCATGGGCTTCCTCAGCAACCTCCTCCATCTCCTCTGAGTTAGGCTTGTTCAGTTTAGCAAAGTGGATCACTCCTTCATCTTTATGTATAGATTTTATGGGTGTTTCATCTTCTCCCTCCCTAGTGGTATCCTCAACAAACTCAGAATCATCAAAAAATTGAATGCCCTAGGGGTTAGTGGATGGGAATCCATTAATACAGTCAGAACTGTGTACTCCTTGAACACCATACTTGCCAACACCACCCCCATCATCACGCCCTACTTGTTTAGGTCATGAGATTGACTCTATGCCTTTCATGAACTTTAAAATCCTACTAAAGTCCTCTTTACCAATTTTATCCTTCTTAGATTTTACGTTGCCCTCATCCTCCACAACTTCTCGATCCCTTTTAGCAGACACCACCATATCCTTCTCAGTCTCTCAATTAGGGGTCTCAAGTTTACCATTGGATTTATTAGGGGATTTAGTCTTGGAATCAAGTGTAGGGGTCCCAATAAGGGTGCTATAATATTCAATACTAGGACCCCCCTTCAGATTTTTAGGGGAGATTTTGGGGGTCCTGATACTTTTCTTATATTTACCTTTAACTACAGGAGATAGGGTCGATGGGGTATCCTCAAGCAAGCTAGCTTTAATTTATTTTGGTGGACATAAAGCCAAATGAAAATGGTACAACCTTAGAATGAGTCCTTAGTGAATGCGTATGAGAGGGTAGTTAGGGTTGTTAGCATGAATTTCCTTGGCTAACTTAATTGAGTTCTCTAGAGAAGAGAATAGGAAAAAGGGGAAACTAATCTCGATCCTATTCCTAAAATGGTTAAGCAAAGCAAATTAGTAATGGTAAAATACCTTGAATATACCCTCTAGAGTGAATTACTTCATGATCATGAGGAAAATTTTCCCCCATGATGTCGACAACTTCTCCCTTTTAACCCCCCTTGGAGTTTCACAACAACCTCTCCTCTAAAAAAAATCCCCATATTTTCTAGGTTCAATGCCCTACTACACTGACTATATTTTTTGCCTTTGATGGGGAGCCCTATGGATTTCAAAATAAAATCCTTAGAGACCTCAAAACCAATGTCCCCATACAAACATGCCTGGAATCCTCCTCCCATGACTTTGTAAACTGACAAGACAGATTCTCATCATGGCCAATAATCCCATTAAGGAATGGAGCCACATCCCCCTCTTGTATAATATGCCATACTGTAGGGTCCTATCAAAATTCCTTAGGAAAGGTCGGGTCAATCTTAACAATGTCACCACCCATCTTCAAATCTTATAAAACACGTAGCCAAAGAGAAACTTTAATGCAAAGAATGATGGAATGCTTTATATTAGTTAAAATGTATGTCATATTCCATTATATATATAAAATGTTATGGATCTCTTATGCAGAATTTAATTAAGAAATAAGTGCTTACTACATAGATGATCTATTACATAAACTAAAAACCAAGTTTCAATGTCATATCCTATGCACAGGAAATAATCTCCTTCTCCTCCTCATCTCCATGATGGTGATAGCTACTTTCCCTTTAACTAGGTCCATGATATCACTCCTCCATGAGATGATGCATCCTATACTATTTTTACTAATGTCTATACTCATCTTATCCATGTCTCCACCTCTCCCTTATAGGGTGTGTGCCTACATGTTCAATCAAAATAAACTAGGGTTTTTAATTGTGAGACTCTAAGGGGCCAAATTATTAGTATGAGAAAGCTAATATCAGAATTATAGAATTAAAATTAGTTATTAAGTGAAAAGGTCAAATTATTGGAAAATAAAATTACATGTACAAAGTCTTTAGAATATGATAGTGTTCATCATGTATATACATTTACACCTAGAAAATTTGTGCCTGACACTCTTTCATATCTAAATCATAAAGTGCAAGATGAACAATACAATCAAGATCAAAATAATACACAAGATGGGAATCCAGACACTCTCCTTCCACTTAACAATGAAAATATTATTGTTGATAAGGATGATATTTTACATAATTTTAAAGACAAATTTTAGGAATATCCCCATGATCATGTAAAGATTCTACAAGCCATAATGGAAATAAAGAACACATTAAATAATGGCCAATCTTATACTCCCCTAGATAATAATATTGTTACACCTACTTTGGGGAAACTCTAATAGTATAACAACTTATTTTAACTCTGTAACATTTAACAATAACAATACGTCCTATTTTTAGTTCCTCCTCTCTAGATATTCAATCCCTTATTCATGAGATTCATTCTCTACAAGCTAAGGTGTTACATCTTGAGTAAGGAACTACTAGGCCATCACATGCCTTAGATTCTCATGTTCTTTTACATACACTTTTGGCACATCACATAATAGCAACTCCTTTTCCATCTAAATTCATGGTACCTAAGCTTACTTTTTATGATGGTAAGGGTGATCCAAATCACCATCTAAGAGATTTACAAGAAGCATGTTTGGATTATATGTCCAATTATTGGCTCCTCACTAAGTTTTTCCCACATAATCTAAAGGACTATACCTTACATTGGTTCTATGATCTTCTAAATCAGTCTAACATTGCATTCAATTCATTGGCAAATATTTTTTTAGCACACTTTTCAATTAGCATCAGTGATAATATCTTATATGCTCAAGTGGCACAACTTAAGAAAAAATCTAATGAGCCTATTGTAGAATATGCCTTGCGATATAAAACTATATTGCCAAATATGACCAGCCCCATGAAAAATAGAGATATCCAAGACATATTCTAATAGAGTTTACTACCAACATTGCATGAAGCTATCATGTTCAAGAAGTTTCCAACATTCATTGATTTATGCCACACAATGAAAGAAAGGGAAGTCAATATTCTCTATATGGACAAAATAAAATATACAAGTGGATTAGAATCAAATACTAAGAGTTATAATAAGAATTCATACAAATTAAGGTCCACTAAAAATAAGATTGATCCAAAGGCTACAATTAACACAACTTTAGATCCACTTCCTTGCTTGTGTTTATTAGCTCCTCCACAAAAATCTTTACGAACCTTACAAAATCATTGACATGTGTTTTACAACAATTCCTTAAATGCAATGCCATATCTCTCCCTCTTATCAAAGAGGATGATATAACACAACCTATTCTAAATAACTATGATTCTAATGCATTTAGTGACATCATAAGGCATTGGGCCATACCACAAATAGATGCATCAGCTTGAAACATAAGATACATGATTTGATAAAATCTAAAATTGTTAATTTGGGAACACCCACAAAGGTACTTAAAGTTCAAAAAATAGAAGATAAGGCATAAAAAATATTTTTGGATCCATTTCCAAAACATACATCTAATGAGACAAGTATTACTTCAAGTGTTCACTATAAGTATCAGACACATCCACCACTAACATCCTATCACACTACTATAGAGGATGCACACCCCATACACAATATCATTGGTGTGTATCATACTATAGTACTACCTAGAAAATAACTACTAGTTAGAGTTTTGAGCATAGTTTCCATTAATACACCATAGACTTCGATTGGGCCATTAGTGCAGGTGAGGTCTACTCCTATAGTGTTACCACATACACATACTCTCCCATAGAAAACCTTATTAGAGAGACCCCCACATAGAGATATGTTACAGATTATAGAGGGCCTCCCTCTACCTTTCCTTTTAAAATCAATATTATTGAGTTTCTAGGGTTCTTAGCATGTGGTACCCATTCTAGCTACAACATCTTCTACCAGATGGGTCCCTAAGACCACTATAGTTCACAAGACACCCCAATCATCTTCATGAATTCATAACACTAATTCACAGGTAGTGTCAGGTATAGATAACTTAGCATAATAGGTTTTGGGACCTCAATTACCTTTTTATATAACACACATGATTATTGTTCCTTTATTTGACACAAGCCACATTTATAGTGAGTCTCCCATGAGACTCATTGATTAGTATGTTCCTCCCTTCTTGTACATAGTCTAATTCACTCTTATTCCTTATATATAGTGTAAACACTACGAATTTACACTATTTTATTAGTATGAATATATGTGTCTTACCCCCTCTCCATCCTTTTTTACCTTAGTAATTTTAGTTTTACCAATTACTATTTTACATCATGTAATTAGTCTTACTAATTACTTTCTACCTAGGTAAGTGATTAACCCTCCCTAAATCTAGTTAAATCTCCCCAATTTTATTAGAAGTATGTTGTTTTAATCTCTTAACAACTTTTTACTAGCTATATTTCGTTTAAAATAGCATAGTATTAAGTTTAACCTCATGAATTATCATTGTTTGAATGAACTTGGTAAAATTAGAATAGATCGACATTGATCCCTATGATCATCATCGATCTTGTTAAAATTGACATTAGTTTAAACTCAAACCACCCTTGAGCAAATGGATCCTGAATTCATATATTAGAATGATGCATAAATTATCATGGTTTACCTATAGAAGAATGATGTACCTATATTAGTCCATCCCAACTCATTCAAAGCTTAAGAACACTTACATCAATATGATAATTCTATGAATTACTAGAAGCATTTTAGAGGTAAGTATATTGATCATTTTAAATATATTTTGATTCCTGTATTGATTGTTTACATTTTGTTTATTATCCTAAGTCTGGTTAAATAATCATTAGTTATTCCTAAAACCATGTAGAATTCCTTAAAGCCCACCTTTATCCCCCATCTTGAGTTTTATGTCCACACTATCAGGATTGATGATGATTCCTCACATGAATGGACACTGATTACTATAATTGATATCAATTCTAAGATAATCAACATCAATCCCTATGTTTTTTTATTTATTTCTACAATCCAAAGCTTATTTAACAATCATAGGTAGTTTTAATTAGCTATTTTTGGTCTAAAAATCATGAATTTATATTTGTATATGACATTGCCAAGCATTAGACATGATGTGGTTTCCATATATGATTTACCCATAGTCCCTCACCTACTCTTTGTAGATCAAAGTGACATTTCCTTTGATCTAGGACTTTATACAATTATCTTTTTCCCTACTTTAGAATCAGTCACTGAATAATTAAAATTAATACAAAAACAATAATATTCAATTATAGCTTATTGGAATGAATGATTTGATAACATTTATGCAATAGATTAATCCATTTAATGTTAGTATCAGATCTATATTATCACATGCTTTGTTGTAATTTCTATTATTTCATTATGCATTTGATTGCATAAGCAATGGACTGACATCCCCTTAAGGAAGGGTATCACTTCCTGGAATTGATCTAACATTAGGCAGTCCACTCATCTATCTTATTAATCAATCCTTTTCAATTTATCTCTTGCATGTAGGTAATCCTTCCTAGCCAAAAATGAGCTCCCACTTTATTGGATCAATGGTGTGCAACCTCCATCATAGGTATCCCTTTAAAACCCTATATCATAATTTATATTTTTGGTAAGTTTATTTATTAAGAAAATGAACATAAAAATACTAAAACATTCTAACACACCTGATGGGACCCTAGGTCTCATTATTCTTATTGTGTTTCATTGTGAAATCATTTTTTAGTTGTATTTTATTGATTGTGTTTGCATTTAAAAAACAAAAACCAAAAAATTCTTATCTTTTTAAAGTCTAAAAAAGAATTGCATTCATCCTCCTACTTGTTTAGATAATCCACATAGATTAATTTTTGTGGATTAATACATTATGATAGTCACACTCTCTCACACACAACCAAACCATGATAATCTTTAAAAAAAAACATCAAAACATTTCCTACCTAGATGGACCTACTTGGATTTCATCACCAAGGGGAAAACTGACTCTATGTATTGATTGAATATAAAAATTCTAGAAAAGAAGTATAAATGCTAAGCACTTGATACCCTTATCGCTATGGTGTGTGAAATGAGGGGGCAGGCCCCAATACTAAGCCATGAACTTCCTTCCAACATGGAATCAGACCTTAATGTACCTTTGTGTATATAGAGGTTCTAACTTTAAATAAAACCTGAAACTAACTTTAGACTACCATTTCTTAGTACCTTTGTTAACCCATCTCCCCATCACATTCTAAATTTAGTTTCTTAAAAAAGTATATATTTTTTTAAGTACCTTTAGTAGTGTGTGTGTTTTCTTTTACTAAAATGAGATAATAAAAAAAATATTGTGTTCCTTTTCATTTTATTCTTTGTTTCTTTTTTAGTGCTATAAGGTTCAAACGTGATAATAGTCACTGAAAAAAATTGAATCTCATACTTCATCCTCATCCATGGAGAACACATCAAGTCCTCCTACCTCTCGTAAATCCATAGGGGAAGGCGTTCCCCAATTTTATACATAAGGAGACCTAGAAATCTCTATTATATTGGATAGTGATCAAATTACACTCAATCATTATCTTAGTTCTCAAATCCATATGCATTCATATTTCCCATCGAACCCAATATTCTATGTTTTTATGGCATTACCCTAGAGGGACCTGTAGTGCTTGTTGCAGCCTGGTTTCCTCTTCCAATAATCCACCTCTAATGGATTCTGATACTAATGTATCACAACCCCTAGATAATCCACCACTATTAGTATCTAGTAACCCTCCCTCGACCATTACACAAATCCAAAATGTTACTACATCCCAACTTATGATTAATCCACCACCCATTACTTCACCCCATAATTTAGTAATCTCAATCCCTACGACTCTCCCAACAATCAAAACAAGCATAGATTTGAATCTTCAAACCCAACCTTTATAATAGGTTCCTCTAAGATAGCCTTTTCAGCAATATGTCCCCTTGACTACTCAATACCTATCTCCCTCACAATCCTTTGTGAACATTCACCTTCACTCATCCCCATAACAAAACATACCCTTACAAGGACCCTAGTATGTGGTTACATCCCAACCTATCATGAACACTTATGTTGGTTATCCCCTTTCAAAACCATTTTCCACTCCATTTCTCACATATCAACATCCACAATAAAATATCTTAGGGGGTATGCCTCAATACAATACCCATCCTGAACTCATGAACATCCTTATAAATAAGATGGAAAATCTAGAAGCTTTTGCCTTTGGGTAATAAAATATGCTCACCTACGAGAAAATTTTCAACGAACCTATTAATCCTTTCATCCCAATTAGGCCATATCCTTTGTATGGGGAACTTCTAAAGTTTATGAAATTTTAAAACAAGGAAGATCCCCATCAACACATTAGGGCATTTAGACATGCTTGTTACCTTATATCTCATGATGATGCTCTCCTTTTAAGGATGTTTCCCTTGTCATTAGCTGGACCAACTTTAGATTGGTACAACTCCATCCCTCAACATTCATTTGATTTTGGGTAATTAGCCCAAATCTTCTTATAACACTTTTCCATTAATATCGTAAGGAAAGTAACCATAACCGACCTATACGCCACTATAAAATTTGATGATGAATCCATTGATGACTTTGTAGTTAGGTGGTGAGGTCATATAAATAAAATAACTTGATCCCTTCCTTAGTCTGAATTAATTGAGTTTTTAACAATATCACATGCTAAGCATATCTCATCAACACTATAAGTACAATCATTTAAAACTTTTGGCGAAGCCTTTACCATAGACCATAAACTAGAAGTCCAAGCTTTAGAGGAAGGAAAAATTAACTTATGTAAATAATAAATTCAAACTTGACCCCTCCAAAGGGACTAACAATGCCAAAACTAAAGGAACAATAAATGTTATTGTCTCAAATTTTGCACCTTCACAAACAAAGAACCAATCCAAACCTTCTACCTCAAACACAATCACAAAAAACTTTAACATGATTTCCTCCTCAAAAATATACACCCTTAGGGGAGTTATATGCTTCCATTTTAGAAAATATCCTAAAATATTCCATTATCAAGATTCATCTAGTCAGACCCCTTGATGATTCTCACCCCAGTCCTAATTGGTATAAGGAAAATGACTTATGTGCTTATCATCATGTACCTAGTCATAATGTCAATAGATGTTGATATTTCAAAGGTTTGGTTTAGAACCTTATAGACCAAATGGAATTATAGTTGAATAATCCTAATTATCCTCCTAACCAATCCATCAATATCTTTAGACAACCATTCCCAAACCATCCTTCTACATCTAATTATGTACAAGCAAATGTAAGAAACACCTTAGATCATAAAACCCATGTAATCAACACAATTCATGATCAAAATTTACCTAAAGAAGTTGATAATGTTTTATAATAATATTCTAAAATAACAAGGATCCTAGATCTCCTTATAAGAGATATTTACAAACCATATGAATTGGTTAGATATGTTCTTAATATCCACTCAAGTTTTCCTGATCTCATTATTTGGGATCCTCTTGAAGAAACACTACTTAAGCTTGGTTAAGGTAACCAATGAAGAATAAAGGATGAAAAAACTCTCAAGGGGGATACTTGTGTAGATATCCTAGAAGATACACATACTACTCCTTTAGTCACTACATCACCTTTACATAGCATAATCACCCCCTCTATCTCACTCCATCCTGAGATGTCCACTACATTAGCTCCAAAACTAGCTTCCCTTGTAGTTCAGGCCAAGCCAAGTCCTATGAAATGGAAAAATAGGGGAAATGTTTTAGGAAGTGGAGAAAAATGCCTCAGTGAACCATGAGGTAAGACCTTACAACATCCACCAATAATAATTATCTCCCTAAAGAGGATATCCCTACTAATTCCAACTAAGCTTGAAAAGGAAAAATGGTTATGCCTCCAATTTGAATTGAAACATCCATACTTGGACCTTATCTTTCTGTAAGGCTAAAAGACACCATTATGGAATCTTCCTATATGAAACATACACTAGTACAAAAGGATATTACCATAATAGTAATGCCAATACATAATATTTTAAATCCTTATTACCCTTAAAATCTCAATATAAGGTCTTATTCCAAACATAGATTACCCTTTGTTAGAAACATCTGAATAATTAATGTACAAAATCAAGACATGAAAGTGAATGTAGCCCCCATGGAAATGCCTCAAATGTGGAAAACCTAACCAAGATCCATTATGTGGGTCTTATTCCATGATTATTGATCAATTCCTTTGAACCTCCCTTATCACACTACCACCTATAAATCTTGTTAGCCCCCATACTAAAAAACTAGCATGGTATTAGGAAAATAAGAAATGCACTTACGTTCATATATTGGGGCATGATAATAAAAGTTGTAATGATCTTAAAGCTATAGTTCAATATTTATTATAAGAGGATAATATTTTATAGGAAAAAGTTGGTCCTAATTATCCTCATAGTCAAACTACTAGAGTTGTGAGCACCCTAGGAACTAGTACATTACTGAGAGGGTCAGAATAAATTTCAAAAAAGGTAGATATAACCTCTGATTTAAATTAGTATCAAACCATCTTAGACCCTCTAGACATAAATTATTCAAGAAACACAACAAACCATTATTTCAAATAGATATAATACACATAACCACTCAATCCCAGCCATAGGGTCATAAAACCCAAAATTCTAATAGAACCAAGGTGTCTATAGCAAAATCCCCTAATTTTGTTGTAGAAAATCCTATGTTGCCTATCCCAAAACCTAAAGATTTTATCCTAAGGAAAACACATAACAACAACCCATCAAAGTTGATATAGATATTAGTTCTAAAATAAATCCATTAACTTCCCATCAAAATATCTTTAAATGAACTTATCCAAAATTCTTCACAACATCATGAAGCTATGATAGAGGCCTTGCAAGACACCCAAGTATAATTAGATGAACCTCAACATCTATCAACCTTCATTGGATCCTTAAAGAAGTAATCATCTATCACATTTCATGATTCTTAAATATCCCCATTACAACCTGATGATCATAACCCACCATTATTTATCACTAGCCAAGCTAATAAAATATAGATCAAAAGAGTTATGATTGAAAATGGAGCTAACATAAATATTATCTCCTCACATTATTTCAAGAAACTCCAACTACTAGAGACTATTACGGCTCAATCTCTAACCATATGATGAGACTTTAATGATAATGTTGCCCCCACATTAGGTATGGTCATTCTCCCCATCCAAGTAGGTATATGTACCATACTAGATCTATTTATGTTATAGATGGATAATTTTAATATAAAATCATACTAGGATGTCTTTGGATATGCGCTATGCATTGTGTCCCCTCTACTCTACATCAATACCTTAAATTTGAACATGAAGGTAAGATCCATGTTGTCCCAATAGACCCACATCCATTCAAGATGTGAAACTTGAACTATCAACCTAATGATGTCTTGATCCCCCTAAATAAATTGAGCCCATTATTTTTTGGGGAACATAAACTATTTATACAATTCCCTCATCCTATATCCCTGATGAAAACTCCTTTGACTCAGCATTCCAATAGCTATTTATAGGGTAGTATCAGATGTTAACTCTTAGCATCTTATCAACCCCTCAAGAATATAAATGCCCTGACCAATAGTGTACTTACCAAACCAACCTAGGAGATGTTATCCCCTTTAGTCCCCCTCACCTCTAAACACACTTAATAAATGGAAGAATTGATCAACCCCCTTTATATGGGGAAATTCAAACACGTACCAAACCATTTTCATCTAACTTTTCCTTTCTCAACAAACCAAAATTTTCACAAACCTATATTCAATGATGTGTTTGGAATGGATTTGGATTGAGATGTTATGAAAAAGGACCTCATGAAGTTATGATAAATGACCTTAGAAAATCACATGAGAAACATGGCATCAATTTCACAAAAATTCCTAAAGGCAATAATGATAACACTTTGATATCCAATATCTTTGTAAATATGGATGATGAATCACCATCCTCCCTACTCGGTTATCCTATAATAACTAGTGACACCATTTCCATCCTACCTAACTTTTTTATTATTATCACCATTCACTTGGAGCCATTAACTGATCAAAACAATGAAAAAACTCTACACTTCCTAACTTTTCCTGACCTAATAGATGAAGATTCCTCCTCAGTCCATGTGATGGAGTGTTAGAATGAAAACTATATTTTAACATATTTAGGGGCATGATATTCATATATAAATAATATCATGCGATCTAAGTCTCCTAATAATTTAAACAAGGTTACAACTGATATTAACATAGGAACACTTGAGGTCCCATGAAACATCAAAGTTAGCCAATCCTTAGATGCTCAAGACAACCAAGATTTCATGACATTCCTTTCTAATCATATCCAAGCCTTTACTTGGTATTATAGTGATATTCTAGGAATAGATCCTGCTATAGTAATCCATAACATTGTCACCATTCCTGAAGCTAAACATGTAAAACAAAAACTTCAAAAAATGCATCTTCATGTAATGCTTCTTGTCAAGGAAAAATTACATTGGTTTTTATCCATTAAATTTATCCAACCCATCGATTATCCTCAATGGGTATCTATCACAAAACCCATAAGGGGGCTATGCCTTTGTACTAACTTTTGCAATCTTAATATTGCTTGTCCAAAAGATGATTTCCCCCTTCCTAATATTGACTAGCTCATGGATCTCAATGCAAGACATGAAATGTTGTTGTTCATGGATGGATTTTATTTCTATAACCAGATCCTTATCACCCCATAATATCATTGTAAAACTTCTTTTATTACTCCATTAGGGACTTTTTATTATAAGGTCATGCCTTTTGGTTTAAAGAATGCAGGAGAAACTTACCAGCATGTCATGACCTATATTTTACATGAATTAATTCATAAAATAATTAAGGATTATGTGGATGATCTCTTTGGTAAATACAGGTATCATAAGAATCACCTATCTATCCTTTAGACAATATTTTACCATTTAGTCAAATATTAGGTTCGTCTTAACCCCAAAAAGTGTGTCTTTGGGGTTTTATTAAGAAAGCTTTTGGGTTTTATCATTTCCTTTTGAGGAATTGAAGCTGACCTTGATAGAATTAAATCCATTATCAATATGCCACCTCCCTCCAACCTCAAGAAACTTCATAGTTTACAAGGGAAACTATAGTCTATTCACTACTTTATTTCATAATTATGTAATCGATGTCAACCATTCCATCACCTTCTTAAGAAAGACAACTATTTTATATGGGATTAAAATTGTCAAGTAGCCTTTTATATGCTTAATAAATATCTCTTATCTCCCCTATCCTTATTCCTCCAAGAGAGGATAAATTTTTTTACTTGTATATCTCAACTATAGACCATGTTTTAGGTGACATGCTTACCCATCGAGATGAAAAACATAGAGAGAAATCAGTTTATTATATGAGTCACAATTTGGTTGAGTATGAGACTTATTACACACATATTGAAAAAATATGTTTGGCCTTAGTATTCATATCTTCCAAACTTCACCACTATTTTCTTAATCACAAAACCTATGTGATTACCAATATCGATCCTCTTAAGTTCATGCATTCAAAATCAATGAATGGCAAGATGGATTATGTTTTTCATCGAGTTTGATATCAAATTAATTAACTAAAAGTTGATTGAGGGAAAATCATTGCTGATCAATTAGTTGATGCACCCATTTCTAATAATCTACCATCCAGTTATGAATTTCTTAATGAATCTATAGCCTCCACCACCCAAGAAGATCTCAAATTTTAGATGACATTATTCTTTGATGTATCTAAATGTGAATGTGGAGGGGGATTAGGGATTATTATAATACTTACAAAAGGAATCCCTATACCCCTATCTCTTAAACTTAATTTTGACTGTACTAATAATATGGCATAATATGAATCCCTAATTATAGGCCTCTAAATATCTTTAGCTCTAGGTGTTAAGTTGTTTCACTTTTTTGGGGAATCCTAGCTAGTACTTAATCAAATAAATGGCATGTATTGGTTCAAGAATAACATCCTCCATAGGTATAAAACATTATTAGAATAGTTATTAGCCACCCTCAACCACTATGTCATCCAAACCACTCCTTGATCAACCAATAAGTTTACCCTATCTTCCTCTTAGGAATATAAATTATTTATCCTTATCCACAATGTCAATCAGCCTTATTATTCCAAAATTTATCTTCCTTCTATCCATATTATAGAATAAAATAACTTAGATATATGGTATACACAAGTATCCAATTATTTATCTAAAGGTATCATTCTTTCAGATATATCCAAAAACACTAAGTGTGTTTTTCAATAGTAGAACACCTGGTATATAATATTGGGGGGTTTCATTTATAGGCAGTGGTTTGATGGTATTCTATTCTATTGTCTCCATAACTCTGAAGCAAATATTGCAATCAAAGAAACACATGATAGAATATGTGGCAGTCATTTTAGTGGTTTAACTATCACCAAAAAGATTATGCAAATAGGTTATTATTGGCCTACTTTGAATTGGGACTATTGTGAGTATGTTTAGAAATGCATGAAGTGCCAACAACACACCAACTTATCCCATGTCCCCAATCATGAGTTTATAGGTAGCCAAAGAATTTTGGCCTTTCTCCCAATGGGGATTAGACCATATAGGTAAGATCAATCCTAAATCTTCCCAACAACATAGTTTTATCATTATTACTACTGAATATTTCACTAAATGGGTGGAGTTTGTTCCTCTTATTTTGACCAAGGTAGATAATATTTTTTATTTCATTAATCATCATATCATATGTCATTTTGGTGTCCCACATAAAATCATTATAGATAATCAAAATAAATAGGTTCAAAAGTTGTGTGATTCCTTTAACATTAAGCTAAGCTTCTTATCACCTTATTATCTTCAAGCCGATGGATAAGATGAGGCATCCAATAAAATCCTTATCAATATTTTAACCAAAATGGTCAATGAGGCTAGAAGGAATTAGAATCTTCACATACCTTTTGATTTGTAGGCTTATCAAACTAGTATTTGAATCCCTACAGGTGGTACCCCTTTTTATTTGGTTTATGGTACTGAAGTGATTCTCCCTCTAGAATTCCAAATTCCTTCTCTTTAGATTTGTCTTAAGGACATCATTTCTAAAGAGGATTATTGCCAATAATGATTAGCAAAGTTGGAAACTTTAGATGAGCATTGAGCCACATCCCTTGATCACCTTGATGTATATCAAGAATGAATAAAACATGCATATAATAAACATTTGAAAGAATGATAATTTAATATTGATGATCTTATCCTTAAATAAAATCAACATGTTACAAATATGAAAATAATTAAATGATGAAAGTTTACTCCAAATTGGCTTGGACCCTATATTATCACTCATAAATATAGATATGAGGCATACCACTTGACCTCCCTTGATAGGAAATTGGAATGTTAACCTCTTAATGTTTTGCATCTACATCCTTTATACTATTAATGATCTTATTAAAAACTATATTCATCATAAGTTCTCTTTAAAATCTTATCCCCTATCTCTAAACATACTCAATAATGATAGAAAATCATGTGTTTTTTTGGTAGTATACCCATTTCATCCTTAAATATGGACACCCCAACTCTGTTCATAGCATGATCTCACAGATAATCTCTACTAAAAACAAGGTAGAGTTTCAAATCATTATTTCCCAAAAAATCCTTCACCTTAAAATCTTGTTTGAAAGGAACATACTATTATCTTATTTTGTGACTTGGTTTATGAAAACACCCTAGGTTACCTTAAATCTAATCCATGGAAAAAAGTTAATTTGGGATACAAATTCTAGAAATAGATAAAATTTGTAGATTGATCCCCTAAAGGATAGTTGTTATTACAATTAAGAAAAAAAGAGTAAAGTTACAGACTGATCCCTCAAAGGATAACTACTAAAATACATACATCTAAACATATAGACCACTCCCTTGAAAGATGGATATATGCCTATATGTTAGGAAACTTCCCACATTAATTAATTTCATATTAAAATCAAACCATTTAAAAATCTATAAAATCAAAATTATATACCAAAAAAGCTTCATGCATTGATCAACTTTCATAAATTTTTAGACTTCCCGCATTGATATATTTACATATATACATGTATTAGTTTAAAGTTAACCTAAAAATATTGGAAAAACAAAGTAATATGTGTATTCCCAAAGAATTAAGTTCCCCCATTCCCTAAAAACATAAAAATCCCCTTTTCAAACCAAAGAATTGTGAATTGTGTTGACATGAGATTGTTATGGATTCTCATTAACATTGGATAAAAGGGAGCACATGAGAAATCAAAGGGAGGCTTATATTTGGTTAGGGTATAAGCCAATTATGAGTCATGCATCCTTGATAATTTAATACAAAAACCATTTTATCATAAATTACCATTATTTTAAAAAATTTAAAAACCATAGAATAATATAAATCCATAATCAACCATGACATAAATCCAACCCATGATAGCCCATACAATCCAATTAGTAGTAATAAAAAACAAAAAAACCATGTAAATACCATCCATGTAATATAAAATCCATATCCATACACATAAGATCATGAAATTATTACATGCTTTAAAATCCATGATCCATTGCAAATCCATTAAAACACATCCATACAAATCCATAATCAAGATAACAATTTAAATCTACATCACATGATCTAAAAATAATAATCCATGTAAACACCATATAATCAATATAAATAATGATGTATCACATAAATAAACTCAAATTCCATCTAAACATAATCTTAGTAATCTATATCCATAATCAAATAACATAAAATCATGTAACAAATGTGTTTGCACATAAAACTCATAAATGTATATATAGAAGATCAAATGTACATCATAAGAATGTCATGATATATAATATATACAAATCCAATCCATAAAATAAGCCATAGGTATGGATACTATGTAAACTAGGGATAGCTTAGGTGGATATTCACTCTACCTCCTTCACTACCTCCATCCTCACCTCCATCTCCTCCCCCATCCCTCCCATCTCTCCCTAATGGTATGCTCCCCATGCTAGCTATAGCAGTCTGTGTCCATCATGGCATCTAACCCTATGTGGATATATGGGTGGCATATTTGGGAACCTCTATAAGCTACTCTATAATAATTTTCTCATAGTACTAGAGCTCTACTAAAATATCCTTATACTTGTCTATATTAATAGTATGTGGAGGCCCAATCATCCTACCCTATATCCCTCCCCCTATGGTATATCCTGGCATAACTCCTCCTATAACCCCTGATAGTGCCTAGAGTCTCTCATCTTAGTTATAATATCTATATCAAGCCTAACACACCTCATCATAACTCTATTATAATGAGTTATAATGCCCCTGTAACTTAGTCAAAATGGCCTATAGATGATCCTGCTAAAACTCAACTCTAAATAATCATGCATATAACACATCCCTCTCTACTATCACTATCTATATGTTTGGGTCTCCCTCCCCATCTCCTCCTATCTCCTCCATATCCACCATATCTACATATATCATCTCCCATATAGGCTACACCACTCTCTCATGTCTACCTCCCAACTGGCCCATCCACCATAAAAAGTATACCTCTATCATCCCAACATCATCCACATCTACTCCCTTTATCTACTCCTCTAGCAAAAGCTCAATCTTTATCACCCATGGCTCTGGTAACTTCCCCCTCAGAGTCATTTATCTTGTATACATATGGTGCCTCTAGTATATCTTAAAATATTCCAAATTGTCATTGCATATTCCCAAACTAAAATAACTCCACCTACTTCATGTGTTGCCCTCATATCCACCTCACCCACTACCCTACCATAAACTCCCTATCCATCCTTGATCATGCTGAAAATATAACATATGGCCTCCATACCACCTCCTCCTCTTCTAGCTCATATAGAACCTATCAATAGTAATCCAAGTCATGAACTCTCCCATCTCCATGGGAAAAGTCATCTCTCCATCATATAAATCTCACACTAAATACAAACTGGTGCCATCCCATCTATGGTAGCCTTAGTGGCTACACTACTCATATGTTCTCATAAGCATAGCATTGTAATACAAAGGCCACATCCAACCTAAAACATCACTATGTCCTCCATCCCCATAGTTCTTTGTATATCTATGCTAAAAGTGTGGGAGCCCATACAAACACTATACGATGCTTCCACATATCTTCTAGAACCACTATCAAGTTCCATGTAAATCTACCCCCACCTAAATCAGGTAATGAATAATAGGAGATAGATATCATCATCATGGTGATCACTCATCTCCCATCTCAGTCTTGATCATATAACACCCTAAAATTAAATCTTCCCACTATAAAAATAATATCTATAACATCAATGACATATATTTGTGTCAATGCTACTACTCATCCTCTCTCATCCATTAGAATAATCTTTGACCCTACACTGATAGTCATAATATCCTATATATATCCTCTAGTGTTATGGTCATTTCTCTAGTTGGTAGCCAAAAGGTCCCTATAACTGGATCCCATTATTTTAATAGTACCACCAGTAGAATCTAATTTATGTACACATAATTATAGTGTCATAATCCCCCTAATCCTACCACCTCTAGATGCTCCTAATATCAATCTCCCATCACCTCTCATAACCACTCTAATAATGATGACACTTGATCCTACATGGTCAATAGTATGCATGTTTGCAATGTCATGAACCCCTAGGTTTCTTTAGTTTCCTACACCACTAACTCTATCCTCTTAGTTTTTAAATCACTAGGAATCAACACCAACCCTTAAGGGATCGACGCTGATTAACACCTGATTGATGTTGATTGTCTAATTGGCATCGATTCATAACAAATTGAAGGTCGGTCATGAGGGAGATATTAATCCAATATGGATTGATGCTAACCCCTACTAACTCTAGGAAATGAAAAAAAAAGAGAAAATAATTTAAAAAACCAAAAAATTGAAAACATGAAACAAAATAATTACCCCTACCTCATTGTGTGATCATCATCATTATCAACCAATCTATCTAGCCTCCATCTTATATATTTTACTCAAACACATGGATGATTGTCAATTTTTGGCTTTGGATTGCATGATCTTGATTCATAAATGAGCTCCCACTGCATTTGGTATCTTATTTATAGCCCTTTAGGATCGACATAGATTATTTTTTTAATCTTCATTGATTCTCCAAAATTTATATCAATCTATTAGATAGATGTTGATTATGTCCATTTTTGCTTATTCCTTGCACCACATGAATTTTTTTTTCATCCTTATAGTCCTATTCTAAGGCCACTTAATTTACCTTTTATTATAGTTATCCCATTCCTTGTTACCTAGAATTATTAGCCTATGGACATAGAACCCCCATTGGTCCCACAACATTTGAGAGGTCTACATTTATTTTAGAGTTTATCCCCTATAGATCTTAAAAATGTACCTCATCTTGAGAGTAGATGTCTCTATGGAGAACACATGTATCAAGAACACCAGATGTTTTGGTCAACCCATCCTAGCTTTTTATCTCTTAACTACCTCTGATAGAGCTCATATTTTTATAGTTGTGATAATCCATTACTTATTTACCTTAGGGAATTCCTATTTGGATATCCTATATCTTGTTAGTACAACATTATAATTCATGCTTATCCTTGCATCTTAAATGCTCATTTTCTATCTACCTTATCCATTACCACCTCATTTTCAAACTTGTATCCACGTCATTATCCTTTGTCAACTCCCAATTTTAGGGGGGATCCCTCTTCACATAAACCTAGGGTATTAGATCCATACTATTTTTTATCTCATATTTGGTTATCACAAATTGCTCAATAAAAAGGGAAAATGTAGACACTATGAATGTACACTATTTTATTAGTATGAATATATGTGTCTTAACCCCTCCCCATATTTTTTACCTTAGTAATTTAATTTTTACCAATTATTATTTTATGTTGCATAATTAGTCTTACTAATTACTTTATACCTAGGTAACTAATTAACCCTCCCTAAATCTAGTTAAATCTCCCCAATTTTATTAGAAGTAAGTTGTTTTAACCTCTTAAAAAATACTCACTACCAAGATTTCATTTAAAATAGCCTAGGATGAAGTTTAAACTCCTAAATTGGAGTTGCTTAAATGAACTAGGTAAACTTAGATTGGATTGACACTAATCTCTGTGATCATAATCGATCATGTTAGGATTAACATCAATTTAAACTCAGACCACCCTTGAGTAAATGGATCTCAAGTTCATACATTAGAATGTTGCAAAAAAAGTCTTGAAATACCTATGGAATAATTATGTAGTTGTCTCAATCCATCCCCACTCATTCAAATCTTAAGAACATCTGCATCAATGTGATAATTATTTGCAATACTAGAAATGTTTCAGAGGTAAATATATTATTCATTTTGAATATATTTTGATTCCTATATTTTTTTTTACATTTTATTTATTATCTTAAGTATGGTTAGATAATCATTATCTATTTCTAAAGCCATTTAGAATCCCTTAAAGCCTATTTTTAGGCCTCATCCTGATATTTTTTTCCCCACTATCAGGATTGATGATGATTCCTCACATGAATCGACACAAATTACAATAATCAATATCAATTCTGAGATAATAGACATCTATCCCTATGTTTTTACTTTCTATTTGCAATCTAAAGCTAATTTAATAGTCCTACATAATTTCAATTAGCTATTTGTAGTCTTAAAATCATGAATCTCTATTTATAGATGACATTACCATGTGTTATATGTGATGTAGTTTCCATCTATGATCTACCCATAGTCCCTAACCCACTCTTCATATATTATAATGACATATCCTTTGAGCTAGGACTTTGTGTAATTATATTTTTCCCTACTCTAAAAGTAGTCACTAAACAATTATAAGTAATACAAGAGCAAGAAGATTCAGCTATAGCTTATTAGAATGAATAATTTGATAGCATCTATGTAATATATTAATCCATTTCATTTCAGTATCACATCTATATTATCACATGATTTATTTTAATTTATATTATTGAATTATTCACTTAATTTCATAAATAGTGGATTGACATCCCCTTAAGGAAGTGTACCACTTCCTGGAACTAATCTTGCATCTGGCAGTCCACTCATATATCTTATTAATCCTTCTTTTTCAAGTTGTCTCTTATGTGTAGGTAATCCTTCCTAGCCAAAAAATATTTCCCACTTCATGAGATCAATCTTGCACAACCACCATCATAGGTATCCCTTTAAAACCTTGTATCATAATTTCTATTTTTAGTAAGTTTATTTATTAATAAAATGAACATAAAAACACTAAAACATATAGTTTCATTTTCATGTTAATTTTACATAGCTTATATCTAGAAAATAAAAAAATAATATAATAAGACAAACCACAAAAACATTCAAATATTTACTTGGACAATACAAATTGTAGATTGTATGCATTGCCATGTTTACATTTCTTATACTTGGCAGGTAGTACATATGCTATTTATCTTAGTATAACTAGTTTTTATCACACATATATCCTTCACTTGTTCTTGTCAAGTGTTTGTAACTACTTATATGACCTAGGTCCACCACATAGATCTAGACTTACTACTACCTATCCATTAGGGGCATATACACAAATACACAATTTTCTTATTTGATACATTCACCCATTTGGGGGCATCTTATACATAGTTTTGATTGCCAGTTTATATCTTTATAAACTCTAAATCACATATTTGGCATTTTTATATCTTGATATTGATCATCCTACATTACTCAGATTCACTACTGACTACTACTATTGTATACTTTGTTTATGTATATATTTTCTCTTATAGAAAATTTTACCACATGTTCATGTTTAATTTATTTCTAACTTTATTAGTCTGGACTTGATTGTTTCTATATTATTTTACATCTATTCGAGGACATTTTATTATGCCGTTGCTTTGTGTCTCTATGACACTTATTCTAATTTTATGTATGCTTTCGACATGTGTTCATGTCCTTGTGTGTGCCTTCTTAATTTTGTATGCAAACATTTGAACATATCCTTCCATGTGGCTCTAGGACAACTTATTTTTTGTTTGTGTATGGGACATTTAAACATGTCCTTGTATGTCTTACTTTCTTATATTTAGTGACATGTGCCCATGTCCCTTGTATTGTGACCCCTTGTTCTACTTTGTGTACCTCATGTGTGTTTTATGTATGCTTTCTTGTATACATCATGGCCATGACACTTATTTATTTCTTATTGAACACTCTAGGTTTATATGCCATGAGGGACCTCATGCATTTATCCTTCCTCCTTGGTTGCTATGATGGACATCATGCTCCATACCCCCAGGTAACTACTCAATTATTACTTAGATTTATTGTTCATATACATTGTTATATATATTTTGATATCCTTTTGAATGCTAGATGTAACATATGTCATAGATTTAAAACTTATGTTTAGACCATCTTACATTTTGATGTTATGTATGCACATTATATTAGGTTATTACATAGATATCATATATGCTCTAACTAACACACATTTTGAAGAGTTTTTTCTTTTGAGGATAGTTCTTTCACAAGTTCAAAAACTCCCCTCAAAAGAGGGGGAATTCATAGAGGTTTGTCATAGAGATTAAGCTATTTGGATGCACTTAGAGTTCAATTTTCAACACACAAGCATAGAATATAGAAATATGTTTTAGGAAAACATAGTGAGAAATAGTGACATAAAGATCAATTTTAGTTTCACATAGATAAAAATAGTTAGACATTAGTGCCCAAATTGGGACACTAGCACCATCAATGCTAATTTACAATATATGAAACTATTTTCTAGTAGCCTTTGTTTAAAGAATTCTAGATTGGCTAGAAAAGTAAAGTAGGTACAATCCAGGTTTGCATAGGTTCTGTTACAAATTACTAGTTTTGTCTTAGTTTAGCATAGATTAATACCAATTTTCTTAGACTAGGGGAATCATGTGTGTCATGATCATTCCCATTTAAATTTATATTCTTAGATACATATTATTATAATTGAATATATAATCCATATACTCAGATATCAAATTTAGGGGCATATATGTGGCACATTTTTTTGTATGTTCACTTATGCACCAGTTGATCATATGGAATGAAAAAAATACATGTCATTCTCTATAATATACACACTAGACACCATTTTCTAAGTTACACACTAGATTTATTCCTTACTCCATCTGCAATGGTTGGCAATCTTGAGTAGACTGAAACTACCTAATATTCTTGAGTGTCCTAGAGCCATTTTATATTCTAGATTTCTTGAGTGGATGTAGAGTTTATATATACAATTCTAATTATAGATACACATCTTCAGTTATATTTCATAATTTTAGTTTTAGATTCATCTACTATACATGGATAGACAATGATCGAGTCATAGTCTAATTGAGTTCTTGAGCCACCTATATGAGAGGGTTAGACACATCTTCACTCCAACCCAAGCTATTCATATTTCATGATCAACAAATAAGGGGTGGGAAATGATGGAGTTAAAATAATATTTGAGTTATTGAGCCACCCGCACATGGGGATTAAGTGATCAATAAACTCAGTCGAAGATATTCATTGATTTGATCATTATCTATATGCACACATAATATGTCACGAGGTTTATGCATTGGTTCATGTACCCATTGAGTTTTATTCATTTATTTACTCTATCTTATCTATTTACTCATTTTTTTATTTACTTTTGATATCTATTAAGTAAAGACTGATCTATTCATGTTTCACTTACATGATATGCAATGGAGCATGCTTCACATACTCATATCTAAATTCATGGGCTTTGCCTCTTAGGTAAGTCTAGGAATGCTTATTTTTCCTTTATCTTAGTCATTTCACTTTGCTACATTTATATAATAAGGTGGGTGGTGTGCAAATGTAATCACCTAAGAATGACACTTGAGTGCTAAAAGTGTTATTTGAGACCATACATCCCTAACTTATCCCTAGACCTATCTTAGGGCCTATTTAGATACTTATCCAACCTTTGTGCAAGCTACACCATCCTTAAACATCCCTAAAGTGTTCCTAAACCCTCACTTTGACATACTATCCCTTAGTTCCTTAGGTTATGCCACCTATACACTATCCTCCTAGCACTATAATAGGGATAATATCACCCCATAGCATTAGTGTCCCAATTTTGGCATTATTATCCTTTTCCATCCTTTTTCTACCTAAGGATATATTTTTAAATGAGAAACCCCCTAGGGTCTACTTAGACCTCTTTGAATAATTGTACAAGCACTAGAATAGTATATATACACAAATTTTATCCCTCTAACCACTAGATGGAAATTAGATGCAAGTTACATAAACAAAATCAGAATGAGTTATGCACCATCAAGGTTATAAATCCCTATTATTCCCTACTTCTACATATAACCATCTATAACATTTATTATCTCATATTAATCAAGTTTCCAATCTCAAACACATTCAAAACACTTAATCTATCATTCATACTAGCTTCATTTTCACTTTCACCAACATTTAGGTGGGGAGAACTACATCGAGCTTGAACCCTATATAGAGTAATGGTATGTCAAAAAATCTGATCATAGAGGGGTGTTGAAGATGTCCAACCTACCCCACTAACAACACACTTTGATACTTGTTCCAACTAGATGCCCTAAAAACATGAAGGTTTAGGGTTTGCATATAAAATTAATAAAAATAGATCACCTATAGGGAATTAGAACTCATGCACATAGGAACATGCAAGGCAGACCCAAACATAGGTGCACCTAGAAGCTCATAATAGTTTTACATAGAGGACATTAGCACCACATGGTTTTATTGTCCAATTAGGGTGATACTATATAGGAAAGGTTTTGAAACTTGAATCCTATCCATGACCCTTAGATCAATCCCTATCCTAGTTTATAGCCTCAAAATATCCTATTTTAGTTGATTTCTAGTTAAGTACTTGTTTACATTATTTATTTATATTTTTAAAAAGGTTAGATTAATTCAATTCTATTACAAATTAGTGGCTATACTTATTTCATATTTCTACCCTAATTTACTATACTAACACCCTTTACCAACCTAGGGCTTAAGCTTCATAATGCTAAAAAGTTAAATTGATATGAATAGAATTTGAATCGCTAGAAATTAAAGTTAGGAAGCATATTAATAACAAGCCTATAAATCTATTGTATTGATAATGGTGATGTACATTCCCCAATAACATGTGTCTAATTATAATGGTTGATATATATGGCCCTCTTTTGATATTTGGTATGTGTAAATTAGAAATCCAAGAGAGGTTATCCAATCTATTAGTGAACAAAATAAAAATGAGATTGAATAAGTAGAATCTCAAGCCTAATACCTAGGTTGATATATGTGTAAAAAAAGCAATAAATTCACATTAAAACACAAAAATGAACATTTATACTTCTTTAAAATATTTTCTTGAGAACTAGTCTTAATAGGTTGACCTCGGCTTGTAGGCTATAGAATCTTTGGCAATGTTTGATTTTGCATGTAGGAATCACCTCTCCTTATATACACTTGATTCTTGTCTTGGCTTGACTTTGGCATGGAAATTTTGTTGAATCTCCTTATATAATTCAATAGAGTAAATTTTCATGAAGAATCTTGCCTATAATGGCCAAAGGCCTTTTTATTTATAGACTTTTTAGATGTTTTTGAAAAAATGATTTGAGATCAATATCAATGATGGAGGATGAGTCATCAAACTCATGATCACATAGTTAGAGTGTGTAAGATATGTCATTTAAATCCTTTTGGAGTGTGTAAGGCATGTCAGAAGGAAAGTGTAGTCATTAATCCTCTTGAAATGTGTAAGAGAGGAGTAAAATCTTACTTACACTCATTCTTTTTTCCATTAACTTCTTGAGTGACATTACCTATATGAGGCAATAATTCAATTTTGATTTTAGGAAAATGGATAATTCTAAATTCATAGTATTTTTCATTAGAAGAATGATTAGGATTGATTAAGTGGGATTAATAAAAAAATAGAAGAATGGTGGATTTTATAATGTTTCTATTTTTTAATCAAGTATTCACTTAATTCTCCTATGTAAGCACTTGTAAAGGGTTGTTTTAATTTAGGAAGCACTCGGTAAGATTAATGATGCAACATGATCCATTACCCAAATTAGGGATGTATCATTATGATTTTAGATTAATATGATAGTTTTTTGGGTAAATTAGTTCTATTAGTGATTTTTGGTTAAACTTGCATGCAATTATAAAAATCACTCTTGATTGTAGTTTAGACATAGAAGTGGTTAAAATTAAGTGTCTACATTTTGCCCCTATTTGACAAGGTGTTGTGAGACACTAGGCACAATAAAGTATTTTCAAAGAATGAAAAAGTCATTAAAAATAAATTTGATAATTCTTTAAGAATGATGTCTTCACTCTTATCTTTTGAAAATTATGAGTTGATAAACTCAGACTCATTCCCAAAAGGGCACTTGATTATCTATGGATGCCCCCTCGAGCAGATGGTTGGGGAATAAGTTAAAACAAATGGGACCTCAAAAAAGAGAGGAAAAATAAAGAATGGGAGAAATGTTTGGGCTTGGATTTATAAGAAAGACTAGATGATGGACTTGGACCCAAAGAGGGTGGTCTCGGTTGATCATAATAATGTGCCCCAACATGGGAGTTTTGGTCATTGATTCAATGAGCTTCCCCAATAGGGTGAATTTAACCATTGATTGGTTTAATTAAGTATCCCTAGTAGGGAAAATATTTATTTTGATAAATGATGATTAGGCAAGTGATTAATTTGTTGGAGGATAGTAGATAAGGAAATCCTTTTGCTAAAGCATTGCCTGTGAGACTCACAACACTTGTTTTTTAATGTAGCACTTAATAGTATGTACCATGATATAAAACACTATGATGATGAGGCCATAATATGCATAAGGATTGATCCCTGATCCAATAGATAATTAAAAACATGCACCAATGATAAAAACCATGATGACAATTTGTCATATGTCAATAGATGGACTCAAGTATAAATATGTGAAAATAAGCACCATGATGATGACCCTACTAGCACAATGGACTGAATTGAGGTGATAATAGAAAAATGAAACAACTAAGCAATTAAAGAACCAAGAAAACATAAACTAAAAAGAAAAGAAATAGAGAGCATCCTATTTCTCAACAAGAAAAGAAAAGAAATGCACCAAGAATAATAAAAATAAACATTATTGACAAATATACAAACACCATAAAATAAACAATTAGTGAATGAATTGTGCATGTATGCATTTAAGGCGTTACTCTTTGATTTTCCCCCCTAAGATCTAGAAGACATTGATAGGTGTAGACACCAAAATCGTGTCTACTCTTTGGTCGACTCTCCCCCTTGGTCCACTTCTAACACATTCCTAACCCACACACTTATTAATTTAAAATATTAAATTATTTTAAATTAATAACACCTCCCTTGGCACAACACCCATGACACCTCACCCCACCTTGGATACCTCTCCTTGGATGCCTCCCATCACCCTATGACCAATTTATGACCTATTTCAACCCTTCCACTAATCCTCTCACGCCTATTAAACCCACCTTCAACCGTTTATCAATGACAATTAACCCTGGCAGACGAAGGAATGGGCAAAAGGCTAATTTTAGCCTTTTTCCCATCTTCTAGCCGTCGATGTTGGTTAACAGTCGACCGACACTGATGGAATCACCAACGTCGATTGCTTAAAACAACCTAAAGGTGATTTCTCTTCCCCCGTGAACGTGAATTCTCCTACTCCAGGATCCAAGCTCTCTTACTTCTCATCTTCTTGAAAGTATTAGCATCCCAACAGCACTTTCCAAGCTCAGGGATTCTGCACCAGTCATTCCAAGCTGGATTGAAGGTTGTAAGACATCTCTCGAACCAGCCACAATAGAAACAGGCCTCTTGCACTTCCGCCTCTCCACCTACAACTAAGTATTTCTACTGGTTTTTATTTCATTGTCTTTTTAATACACTAACAAACAGCCCATTATCCATTTCCAAGCTCTGTTGACACAACCAGACCTGTTCTTCTCAAAAAGGTTGAAAAGCCTTCCCTCATCCTTATCTCCTCTTTCGCCCCTATCCTTTATCTGGTCCCTTTTTCAGCCACACTCTCTGCCCTGCAAAACCCAACACAAGCCATTAAACTACCACAGACCTCCCAGACTATTCTAATTGACCACAGACAGCCTTGAGACTCGTCTAAAGCCCCATTGCCTCGACTGATGCTGGCCACCAGGCCCATTTCCCCTACTGATGTCGGCAGGATAACTGACACCGGTGACCTTGACCAACCGACGTCGGCATACTAATCGACATCGGCGACTGTGGAAGATAGATTACCACATACAAGTATGCATTTATTGCTTTTTCTTTTGTTTAGTCTTTTACCATTTCTTTTTCTAGCAACATTCTGCTCTTTATCAACTAGTGGACTGTCACCCCTCCAAGAAGTCTTTGCACTTCTGGGACTGAGCTTTTGCTTGGCAGTCCACCTTACATCCATCTAACAATCTCTGTGTTTGAGTCTCTTTCCTCTATAGGTGTCATCCTCCACAACCAAAGAGGAGTCCCTTCAATCGTCTGGATAACGGTGCACAAACTTCATCCAGGTACGTACAAACCCTTGACCATATTATCATAGTTTCTTTCATCTTTTGAATGTGAAAAAGAAAAAATAGTTAGAAACATTCTAGCACGCCTGGTGGGACCCTAGAAATTCTCTTTGGGTTCATACTTTTTCTTCTAAAAACAAACTTTTCATATAGGTGCATTAGGTCTCTTCTTGCATCTTTTTCTTCTATCTCTTTCGAAAAGACACTATTAGCAGAGTTAAAAAGAATCATTCTTTCTTTCCTGCATCTTAGAATAGTAAAATTCATACTCTTCAACCTTTTCTCCACTTGTCTGCATCTAAACACACATTTCTATTTGGGCTTAAAATCTATTGCATCTCATTTCTGCTTGAATGCATATTTAGTCAACACATCTAGTAATTAAAACTGCATTATGAATAAATCATAGCACACTTATGTTATACATCCAGACCACTTTCACAAATCAAACATCTAAACATACCTGAGACAAGGTCCAACTAGGATTTCATCACCTAGTGGATACCTTACCCTTCCTGGTAATCCCACTTGGACTTCACTACCAAGGGGAGAGCCCACTCTGTTCTCTGGCAGAGTATAAACTATAGGGGAAGTATATACTGGCTAAGTGACCTAGCTTATCTCTGGGCTCATGAAGTGAGGGGAGCTTGCTCCTTAGCACCAGGCCACGTACGGAACCTAATACAAACTTTGACCACTGAAACTAACCCAAAACTAGCCTTAGACTACTTCTTCTAGGACCCGTTCTAAAAGCCAACTTCCCAAACACACACTCTAAGGCATAAGCCAACAAGACTCTAAAACTTATTCTTAGGAATTAACATTTAGGGGCTGCTTGTCTTCATCTATTTTTCTGTCTCTATCTAATTTTTTGAGTTGGTGAGGTCGCATTTTGAGCTCCAAGAACAACTCAGACTTTCTTCTTTCTTCCAAAAACTTTTAGTTTCTGGAAACACACAGTAACTGACATTAGTTTTTTCACCGACGTCGACAACTTTTTCACCGGCATCAGTTTTTTTGCCGACATCAGTCACTTTCAAAATTCTTCTTCTCAAATAACAAGCTTAAAACCCAACTTTCTTGCTATCCAACACCCATTCTGGTTATCTGAGACTGAAAAACACAGTTTCTAGAATCTGAACCTTTTTTGCCTTGAATGGTTTTGACACGTAGTCAAACCAATACTCTTGTTGACCACGCAAGGCAACAACCACTTCCAGCTTCGCCTTCCATAACTAGTCCTCTAATGGAGTATCAATCAAAGACCGAATGAACTCCTACCCAACCAACCCCGACTCAGCCCCCTATTGTCCCTGAAGGGGACCAAGACTTTGAAAGGTTCCTCAACCTCAATGTCAAGGCCCTTCAACATTATCTTGCGAGAATTCAAACGTGAGACTCTTTAGGCAACCCAATTTATGGGATGCCAACCTCTTTAGTTGAGATGGGAGTCATATCAACAACGTTTGTAATTCAACCCATAGACACCCAGGCCATCACCTCAACTAATAACCCGCCCATGACTAATCTTCAAAGTGTGGCTTCTCTTTCTATCTCTGGGCCCACTTCCATTGGGGCTTTGGCCCCCCATCAACCACAAACTATCCAACAAAGTTCTACCCCATTCCAAAACCTAATTGTCTCCATCCTACCTACTCTCACACCCATCAACACTAGGGTGGCTACTCATCCTTTGGCTAATATCACCACCATCCAACCACCTCTGGCAACATCAAGCCTAGTCGTGCCTTCTACCTTCACGACACAACCACCCTTGGCTTCAACATCTATCCTAATGGCTAGTTATCAATATGTTGCACCCATACAAGTGCAACCGACTACGTCATACGCCCCTTCTAACACCTTCCAAGTGCCCTACAACCTAGGGGCGCTCCATCTACAAATCCGTCGATCGATCTAATCAAAATGTTGATGGACAAAATGTCTAATCTTGAGACATCAATTTTCGGTTCAAGCAATGTTTTCTCTTATGAACAAATTTTTAATGAACCCATCCATCCCTTAGTCCCAATCTGGCCGTATCCCAATCAATGGGAACTTCCTAAGTTTACTCACTTCCAGAGTAAGGAAGACCCATAATAACATCTACGAGCATTCAGACATGCTTGTTACCTGATAGCACATGATGATGCATTACTACTACACACATTCCCCATGTCACTTTTTGGTGTTGCCCTCGATTGGTATAGCTCTCTCACCAGTCACTCTCTTTTCACATTCACCTAGCTAGCCCAACTTTTCCTTGACCACTTTTTGATCAATATCACCAAAAAGGTCTCCATCACGGACCTGTACTCTATCAGAAAATTTGATGATGAATCCATAGCCGATTTTGTCGCCCATTGGAGAGGCTTAATCAACCAAATCTCCTTTTCTTTACCTCAAGCCGAGCTCATCAAGCTCTTTTCACAGGCTTGTGCCAAACATATTTCATCTACTCTGTGGGTCCAAACATTCCACACCTTTGATGAAGCTTTCACGAAGGCTAGAAAGCTTGAACTATGTGCCATCGAGGAAAACAAAGTCAAATTGTAGAGTAAAAACCCCAACACCAAATCAAATGAATCTTCCTCCAAATCTTCTTCTTCCAATTCCAAATCTAAGGGATCATCAAACACTATGGTCGTTAGATCACCATCCTCTACAATAACTAACCAATCTGAACCTTCCACATCACAAAAATGACTTTTGTCATTATCACCATGTCAAAGGCCATGACATAAACAACTGCAAGACCTTCAAAAACATTGTCCAAGACATGTTAGATAAAGGTGATCTTCTTTTGGATAACCCAAATGTGCCACCTAACCAAAACATATACATCTTCAAACAACCTTTTCCTAACCATCCCCCTAGCCAAAATAATGTGCAAACCATGAGCGATGACTCCCAAGAGCGTAATATACACACAGTCAATACGGTCTCGCCTCTTATGCCTAACCAACCTCTCTCATAGTCTGAAGAGGTTATCCCACCCATTGGTCCATCATAGGAAGAAGAGCCTTCTTCTCTCACTTCTCTTCCACATGTGGACGAACCGTCTTCTCCTGTTAGTTCTCCATTGACCTCTCTTATATTGAAGGATGCCTTGACCATACCAACGATGGTAGCCTCACCCTCATCCTTCCTATCATCAATGGGGGATCATACTTTTCCCATGCCTTGACCACATGCCGAAGACATCACCATCCCTACTCTCTGCCCTCTTAAAGAGCCAAATTCTCCAATCCCTTCTCTGCCGAGAGAGGAACTCACCACCTCACCCACTTCAGTCGAAGAAGATTCAGTGAAGGTTGATTTGAACCTCACCCCTCACAATATTAGTCCTCGCACTAAACCAAAGAAGGCTACTAAATCCCATCAGAGAAATTTTCTTCCACCATCATCATTGCCCTCCATTTTGGGCCCACACCCATCCACCTTAATAGGAGTGCTTCCTACTCTGACACCCAACAAAAACAAATCACCTCCATTACGACCAACACCTAACAAAATCATACCTCCTTCAAAATATCCAATGCCTCCTACCATGAAATTCCCATCTACGCATTTGGCCACGCTGCCAAACAAAAGGATGGTATGAAACACCCCCTCAACAACTTCTAAATAGAAGTTATCAACTTTTACTGCAATACAATGTGCAGACCCATTATCAGGTTCTTACACCTTGCTCTTATGCCAATTATTACAATCCTCTAACATCACTCTTCTGCCTATCAAACCATTTCAACCTCTCAGACCAAAACCGTCTTGGTTCGATGACATCAAAATTTGCAAATATCATCGCACACCTAGGCATGACACTAAGAATTGTTATGCCCTTAAGGTTTCCATCCACCAATTCATGGAGAAAAACACCCCTCTTGTTGAGGATACTATCAATAAATCTCCAACACCATCTAATGTCTCCAAAACCTCTTCACTGTCACACTCATCAACTCTCAGATCAAAGCCATCTTGGTTCGATGACACTAAATTTTGTGCATATCATCGCACACCTGGGCATGACACTGAGTGTTGTTGTGCTCTTAAAGTTATCATTCATCAATACTTCAAAAAAGACACCCTTCTCACTAAGGATCCTCTTGACCACCCTTTAACCAAACCATCGACACCATCACATGCCTCTCAAACATCTTCACCTAAATCGGGATCCCCATACAAGACTATGGTCCCTTTACCACCTTCAACCCCATTATTTGAAATAAACACCATCAATGTGGCCAACAGGTCACAAACCATGAAGGATAAAGGGAAAGAGAAGGTTTCTCTCCCTAAAACATATCCATTCGTCAAGTCTCGTCAACCACCAAAACCCAAGATCTCAATCTTGGGCACAACCCGACCCACTTATTCAAACCCAATTAATGACCCCATGGTGAAACAACATCGCCAAACCTCTGTGAAGACATCTTTATATGATCTCATACAAAACTCTCTATATCATTGTCTAACTTTGATCAAAGCCTTACAGGCAGTGAAGGTCCAACCCAAAGACCCCCAACCACTGGCTGCTTTAGTCACATCATTACCTACCATTGCCTCCATCACTTTTAGTCATTCTGAGATTCCAACCTCCAACATGGAAGATCAAGATCTTGCCCTCTCAAAATAAATCTGCCAGACATTCTCTCTATCACATAAGTAACTGGGGGAATTTGACTCTATCCTGACTATCATGACCTCAACCAAACATCAACCGACCAAGCCTCGACCAAGCCTCGACCAAGCCTCGACCAAGACTCGATCAAGCATCAACCAAACACTGACCAAATACCAACCAAGCCTCAACCAAGCCTTGACCAAACATTAACCAACATTGACCAAACATCAATCAACCAAGCATCGACCAAACATCAACCAACTTCTTAATCATCTTTAACACGTGACCAATTTGGAAAGAAGTAAACGAGGCAAGTTTGCTCCTAACTAGCTCAGACCTTACATCATAATGCACAAGTATAGATCACGGACTTATCATCTGTCTTTTCTTGAAGGCTGATCAAAATCTGAGCCCCTTAATGCCTTACATCTGCAACCATTCTACTGTTAGTCGAGTACTCATTCACTTGACATTTAACTTGAGCTCATCCCTTGAGCAATCCTTATCCTTTTTATCCTCATTCCTTTCAATCTTGTTTCCCTAAAACAAACCCTATGTAACCCTTTTATAAAGTATGAATGCTTTGTCCTAATAAAAGGGAGCCCTTAAGCTTCTATAGTCTTATCCATGACTACAAATCCTGTCAAAAATAAATGGAGATGTCAAAATATCAAAATGTCATAAATTCTAAATGCAGACTGCTCCCTCGAAGGATAGCTGTATCATCATTGCTATAGCTAATAGATGGCTCCCTCAAAGGATAGCTATTCAAAGCCCTCAAATGTATAAAGCAAAAATATAGACCACTCCCTCGAAGGATGGCTATACCTAAAATCTTGCTACAAATAGCACTCTCTTAAAATATTCTCGCATCGATCAACTTCACAAATGACCACAAAACAAAATGACATCCCCATGTAGACTTCCCGCATTGATCAGTCTACCAAAAAAAAAGGGGTCATGGACTTGACTTATAGTTGTTCTCAGGGTCTCCTATACAAAGGGGCAAAGTTATCCCTATTAAAAAGGTTTACCCTGTCCTAATATATCACATCACCTGCTCAAGGGATTTTGAGTTCATTTTAATGTTGAAGTGATTCGATTGCTTCTCTAACACAACCAATGGTCAATGATGTAATGCATGAATGGGGCTTTTTTTTCTAAATAAGCCCCCTACCTATGCTATCATCATGGTCCGTGTCAATGAAAGGGCACAATGCCTTTCACTTCCTACACACTTTGGTCACATTCAACCAAATCATTTGCCAACCAAACCAAACCAACCAAACCTTTTTCAGACCACAAAATGTTCTCGTAACCTATTCACGATAGTTTCTATGGAAACCAATACACATGGAAACTATCAACCATACAATTTATGTCAAGCATAAACCATTACTTGCTGAAGCATAAATAGACTCATTTCATTTTTAGCATACATCCATCACCCAATATGGAAAATTGCTAGGGATGAAAAACCACAACCAATGTTACAGAATACACCATCACATAATATGGAAAAGGATGTAACATCATCTTACCCTCTTCATTTCAAGCACATACCCTCAGACATATGGGAAGTGCTAAACCATTATCATGACCAGACCAATCATCAACCATTTTGACTCTTGATCTGAACTACATTGGTCTAAGGCCCTTCCAACAATGGCTATGTAGGCAGCACTCAGATCACATGATGTCTTCTGGGGTTAGCTCAGCTACATCCATTTGTTCATCTATCTGATGGACAAACTATATTTGATTTGACCATGACTTAACCTAGACCAAACCAATCATCAACCATTTTGCCTCTTAGTTTAAACTACATTAGTTTGAGGCCCTAACAAGAGGGGCTATGTAGGCAGCACTTAGATCACATGACATCTTCTGGGGTTAGCTCGACCACATCCATTTGTTTGTCTACTTGATGGATAAACCATTTTACCTCTTAACCACGACTTAACCTCATCCAACCCATCCATAACCGACCCTCTTCCTCCCTTCTAGGGAGAACTACATCGGCCCGAGGCCCTAACGACAGGGGCTATGTAGGCAGCACTCAATTGACATGGGGTCTTCTAAGGTTAGCTCAGCCATTCCTTTGTCACATATCATTCCTTCATCCTCAACTCACCTCGACCAACAATCTTGGAGATCATGACTATCTCCTCTGACCACTACCATTTTTGAGACAACTATGCCTTGGTTGTTTTGATTGCATGTATGCTACCTCATGAATGGTTAGCAAAATTTTTTGCACACCACATTTCAACTCTCACAAGTATTGAATCGCGAGCAAGTTGATTCCCACTACTTGTGACATTTTTGTGTTTTCCAAGAGCACTTCCTGAGCTCGAGATACTTGGAACATGATGACCATTGGAGCTACAACTTGGATCGAATAACCCAATTAGCTACGACTAAATGCTGGGGCCCAGTTATTTCAATTTTGGCACTCCTTGACCCTTGACCTGCGACAATTTGACTTGACCATCACGTGAAGTGGTATGCACGCAATCTCAACTATTGCAGCGTTCACACTCAAACTTCACCATATCCATCCACTCTCTATCAAATTGGCACTCGATATCAGGTTCCCTTTCCTCGACTCCCACTTTGAGGGTGAATACCTCATCCCATAATCAGCGCAACCTACATTCATTTTGCCTTGCAATTCATTAGAACAACCAACAAGGCAAAAACTACCTCATCCCATACCTGGTGCAACTTACTCCTATTTTTGTCTTGCAGTTCATCTAGAACAACCAACAAGACAAAAAGGGGCAAATGTAGACACCAAAATCGTGTCTACTCCTTGGTTGACTCTCCCCCTTGGTCCCCTTGGTCTACTTCTAACACATTCCTAACCCACACACTTATTAATCTAAAATAATAACTTATTTTAAATTAATAACACCTCCCTTGACACAACACCCATGACACCTCACCCCACCTTGGATACCTCTCCTTGGATGTCTCCCATCACCCTATGACCAATTTATGACCTATTTCAACCCTTCCACTAATCCTCTCATGCCTATTAAACCCACCTTCGATATGTATTTATTGCTTTTTCTTTTGTCTTTTTAATACACTAACAAACAACCCATTGCTTTTTCATAGTTTCTTTCATCTTTTGAATGTGGAAAAGAAAAAATAGTTAGAAACATTCTGGCACACCCGGTGGGACCCTAGGAATTCTCCTTGGGTTCATATTTTTTATTCTAAAAACAAACTTTTCATATAGGTGCATTAGGTCTCTTCTTGCATCTTTTTCTTCTATCTCTTTTGAAAAGACACTATTAGCAGAGTTAAAAAGAATCATTCTTTCTTTCCTGCATCTTAGAGTAGTAAAATTCATACTCTTCAAACTTTTCTCCACTTGTCTGCATCCAAACACACATTTCTATTTGGGCTTAAAATCTATTGCATCTCATTTATGCTTGAATGCATATTTAGTCAACACATCTAGTAATTAAAACTGCATTATGAATAAATCGTAACACACTTATGTTACACATCCGGACCACTTTCACAAATCAAACATCTAAACATACCTGAGACAAGGTCTGACTAGGATTTCATCACCTAGCAGACACCTTACCCTTCCTGGTAATCCCACTTGGACTTCACTACCAAGGGGAGAGCCCACTCTGTTCTCTGGCAGAGTATAAACTCTATGGGAAGTATATACTAGCTAAGCGACCTAGCTTATCTCTGGGCTTGTGAAGTGAGGAGAGCTTGCTCCTTAGCACCAGGCCATGTACGGAACCTAATACAAACTTTGAGCACTGAAACTAACCTGAAACCATCCTTAGACTACTTCTTCTAGGACCTGTTCTAAAAGCCAACTTCCCAAACACACACTCTAAGGCATAAGCCAACAAGACTCTAAAACTTATTCTTAGGAATTAACATTTAGGGGCTGCTTGTCTTCATCTATTTTTATATCTCTATCTAATTTTTTGAGTTGGTGAGGTTGCATTCTGAGCTCCAAGAATAACTCAGACTTTCTTCTTTCTTCTAAAAACTTTCAGTTTCTAGAAACACACAGTAATTGACATCAATTTTTTCATTGACATCGGCAACTATTTTTGCCGACATCAGTTATCTGACCGACATCGACAACTTTTTTCACGGACATCAGTTTTTTCGCTGACGTCGGTCACTATCAAAATTCTTCTTCTCAAATAGCAAGCTTAAAACCTGACTTTCTTGTTGTCCAACACCCATTCTGGTTATCTGAGACTGAAAAACATAGTTTCTAGAACCTGAACCTTTTTTTGCCTTGAATGGTTTTGACACGTAGTCAAACCAAAACTCTTGTTGACCACGCAAGGTAACAACCACTTCCACCTTCGCCTTCCATAACTAGTCCTCTAATGGAGTATCATTTAGAGACCAAACGAACTCCTACAAACCAACCCTGACTCGGCCCCCTATTATCCCTGAAGGGGACCAAGACTTTGAAAGGTTCCTCAACCTCAATGTCAAGGCCCTTCAACATTATCTCATGAGAAGTCAAATGTGAGACTCTTTAGGCAACCCAATTTATGGGATGCCAACCTCCTTAGTTGAGACGACAGTCATATCAATAGCATCTATAATTCAATCCATAGATACCCAGGCTGTCACCTCAACTAATAACCCGCCCATGACTAATCTTCAAAGTGTGGCTTCTCCTTCTATCTCTGGGCCCACTTCCATTGGAGCTTCAGCCCCCCATCAACTGCAAACTATCCAACAAAGTTCTACCCCATTCTAAAACCTAGTTGTCTCCATCCCACCTACTCTCGCACCCATCAACACTAGGGTGGCTACTCATCCTTTGGCTAATATCACCACCATCCAATCACCTCTGGCAACATCAAGCCTAGTCGTGCCTTCTACCTTCATGACACAACCACCCCTGGCTTCAACATCTGTCCTAATGGCTAGTTATCAATACGTTGCACCCGTACAAGTGCAATCGACTACGTCATACGCCCCTTATAACACCTTCCAAGTGTCCTACAACCTAGGGGGTGCTCCATCTACAAATACATTGACTAATCTAATCAAAATGTTGATGGACAAAATGTCTAATCTTGAGACATCAATTTTTGGTTCAAGTAATGTTTTCTCTTATGAACAAATTTGTAATGAACCCATCCATCCCTCAGTCCCAATCTGACCGTATCCCAGTCAATGGGAACTTCTTAAGTTTACTCACTTCCAAAGTAAGGAAGACCCATAGTAGCATCTGCGAGCATTCAAACATGTTTGTTACCTGATAGCACATGATGATGCGTTACTACTACGCACATTCCCCATGTTGCTTTCTGGTGCTACCCTCGATTGGTACAACTCTCTCACCAGTCACTCTCTTTTCACATTCACCTAGCTAACCCAACTTTTCCTTGACCACTTTCTGATCAATATCACCAAAAAGGTCTCCATCACGGACCTGTACTCTATCAGATAATTTGACGATGAATCCATAGCCGATTTCGTCACCCGTTAGAGAGGCTTAATCAACCAACTCTCCTTTTCTTTACCTCAACCCAAGCTCATCGAGCTCTTTTCATAGGCTAATGCCAAACATATTTCATCTACTCTGTGGGTCCAAACATTTTGCACCTTTGACGAAGCTTTCACGATGGCTAGGAAGCTTAAACTACGTGCCATCGAGGAAAACAAAGTCAAATTGTAGAGTAAAAACCCCAACACCAAATCAAATGACTCTTCCTCCAAAGCTTCTTCTTCCAATTCTAAATCTAAGGGATCAGCAAACACTGTGGTCGTTAGATCACCATCCTCTACAATAACTAACCAATCTGAACCTTCCACATCACAAAACATCACCAAACAATTCCAACAACAGTATATATAGCGTCAGTATACTCTTATAGGAGAATCATACACTTCTGTTTTGGATAAACTCCTCAAACAGGGGGTCCTGAATCTACCTCAAATTCGACCACCTCAATTTGACCCCTCAAAAGCCATCCCTACATGGTATAGGGAAAATGACTTTTGTCATTATCACCGTGTCAAAGGCCGTGACATAAACAACTGCAAGACCTTCAAAAACATTGTCCAAGACATGTAAGATAAAGGTGATCTTGTTTTGGATAACCCAAACGTGCCGCCTAACCAAAACATAGACATCTTCAAACAACCTTTTCCTAACCATCTCCCTCACCAAAACAATGTGCAGACCATAACTGATGACTCCCAAGAGCGTAATATATGCACAGTTAATACAATCTTGCCTCTTATGCCTAACCAACCTCTCTCATAGTCTGAAGAGGTTATCCCACCCATTGGTCCATCATAGAAAGAAGAGCCTTCTTCTCCCACTTCTCTTCCACAGGTGGACAAACCGTCTTCTCCTATTAGTTCTCCATCAACCTCTCTTATATTGGAGGACACCTTGACCATACCAGCATTGGTAGCCTCGCCCTCATCCTTCCTATCATCAATGGGGGATCATACTTTTCCCACACCTTGACCACATGCCAAAGTCATCACCATCCCTATGCTCTACCCTCTTAAATAGCCAAATTCTCCAATCCCTTCTCCACTGAGAGAGGAACTCACCACCTCACCCACTTCAGTCAGAGAAGATTCAGTGAAGGTTGATTTGAACCTTGCCCCTCACAATAGTAGTCCTCGCACTAAACCAAAGAAGGCTACTAAACCCCATCGGAGAACTTTTCCTCCACCATCATCATTCCCCTCCATTTTGGGCCCACACCCATCCACCTTAATAGGAGTGCTTCCTACTCTGACACCCAACAAAAACAAATCACCTCCATTATGACTAACACCTAACAAAAACATATCTCCTTCAAAACATCCAACGCCTCCTACCATAAAAGTGCCATCTACGCATTTGGCCATGCCGCCAAACAAAAGGATGGTACGAAACACCCCCTCAACAGCTTCTAAATAGAAGTGGTCAAATTTTACTGCAACACAATGTGTAGACCCATTAGTAGGTTATTACACCTTACTGTTATGCCAATTGTTACAATCCTCTAACATCACTCTTCCACCTATCAAACCATTTCAACCTCTCAGACCAAAACTGTCTTGGTTCGATGACACCAAAATTTGCCAATATCATCACACACCTAGGCATGACACTGAGAATTGTTGTGCCCTTAAGGTTGCCATCCACCAATTCGTGGAGAATAACACCCCTCTTGTTGAGGATACTATCAATAAATCTCCATCACAGTCTATTGTCTCCCAAACCTCTTCACCGTCACACTCATCAACTCTCAGATCAAGGCCATCTTGGTTTGATGACACTAAATTTTGTGCGTATCATCGCACACCTGGGTATGACACTGAGCATTATTGTGTTCTTAAAGCTATCATTCATCAATACTTCAAAAAGGACACCCTTCTCACTAAGGATCCTCTTGACCACCCTTTAACCAAACCATCGACACCATCACATGCCTCTCGAACATCTTCACCTAAATCGGGATCCCCATACAAGACTATGGTCCCTTTACCACCTTCAACCCCATTATTTGAAATCAACACCATCAATGTGGCCAACAGGTCACAAACCATGAAGGATAAAGGGAAAGAGAAGGTTTCTCTCCCCTAAACATATCCATTCATCAAGTCTCGTCAACCACCAAAACCCAAGATCTCAATCTTGGGCACATCCTGACCCACTTATTCAAACCTAATTAATGACCCCATGGTGAAACAATGTTGCCAAACCTCTGTAAAGACATCTTTGTATGACCTCATACAAAACTCTCTACAGCATTGTCTAACTTTGATCAAAGCCTTACAGGTAGTGAAGGTCCAACCTGAAGACCCCCAACCATTGGCTGCTTTAGTCACATCATTACCTACCATTGCCTCCATCACTTTTAGTCATTCTGAGATTCCAACCTCCAACATGGAAGATCAAGATCTTACCCTCCCAAACTAAATCTACCAGACATTCTCTCTATCACATAAGTAACTGGGGGAATTTGACTCTATCCTGACTATCATGACCTCAACCAAACATCAACCGACCAAACCTCAACCAAGCCTTGACCAAGCCTCAACCAAGCATCAACCAAACACTAACCAAATACCAACCAAGCCTCGACCAAGCCTTGACCAAACATTAACCAACATTGACCAAACATCAATAAACCAAGCATCGACCAAACATCAATCAACCAAGCATCGACCAAACATCAACCAACTTCTTAATCATCTTTAACACGTGACCGATTTGGAAAGAAGTAAATGAGGCAAGTTTGCTCTTAATTGGCTCGAACCTTACATCATAATGCACAAGTATGGATCAGAGAATTATCATCTGTCTTCTCTTAAAGGCCGATCAGAACCTGAGCCCCTTAATGCCTTGCATGTGTGACCATTCTACTATTAGTCGAGTACTCATTCACTTGACATTTAACTTGAGCTCATCCCTTGAGCAATCCCTATCCTTTTTATCCTCATTCCTTTCAACCCTGTTTCCCTAAAACAAACTCTATGTAACCCTTTTATAAAGTATGAATGCTTTGTCCTAATAAAAGGAAGCCCTTAAGCTTCTATAGTCTTGTCCATGACTACAAATCCTGTCAAAAATAAATGGAGATGTCAAAATATCAAAATTTTATAAATTCTAAATGCAGACTACTCCCTCGAAGGACAGCTATATCATCATTGCTGTAGCTAATAGACTGCTCCCTCGAAGGACAGCTATTCAAAGCCCTCAAATGTATAAAGCAAAAATATAGACCACTCCCTCGAAGGATGGCTATGCCTAAAATCTTGCTACAAACAACACTCTCTTAGAAGCTTCTCGCATCGATCAGCTTCACAAGTGACCACAAAAAAAAAATGACATCCCCATGTAGACTTTTCACATTGATCAATCTACCTAAACAAAAAAAAAGGGTCATGGACTTGACTTGTAGTTGTTCTCAGGGTCTCCTATAAAAAGGGGCAAAGTTATCCCTACTAAAAAGGTTTACCCTGTCCTAATATATCACATCACCTGCTTAAAGGATTTCGAGCTCATTTTAACGTCGAAGTGATTCAATTGCTTTTCTAACATAACCAATGGTCAATGATGTAATGCATGAATGGGGCTTTTGTTTCTAAACAAGCCCCCTACCTATGCTATCATCATGGTCCGTGTCAATGAAAGGACATAATGCCTTTCACTTCCTACACACTTTGGTCACATTCAACCAAATCATTTGCCAACCAAACCAAACCAACCAAACCCTTTTTAGACCACAAAATGTAATCGTAACCTATTTACACTAGTTTCTATGGAAACCAATACACATGGAAACTATCGACCATATAATTTATGTCAAGCATAAACCATTACTTACTGAAGCATAAATAGTCTCATTTCATTTTTAGCATACGTCCATCACCCAATATGGAAAATTGCTAGGGATGAAAAACCACAACCAATGTTACAAAATACACCATCACATAATATGGAAAATGCTGTAACATCATCTTACCCTCATCATTTCAAGCACGTACCCTCAGACATATGGAAAGTGCTAAACTATTATCATGACCAAACCAATCATCAACTATTTTGACTCTTGATCTGAACTACATTGGTCTGAGGCCCTTCTAACAAGGGCTATGTAGGTAGCACTCAAATCACATGACGTCTTCTGGGGTTAGCTCAGCCACATCCATTTATTCATCTATCTAATGGACAAACCATACTAGATTTGACCATGACTTAACCTAGACCAAACCAATCATCAACCATCTTGCCTCTTAGTCTGAACTACATTGGTCTGAGGCCCTAACAATAGGGGCTATGTAGGTAGCACTCAGATCACATGACATCTTTTGGGGTTAGCCCAGCCACATCTGTTTGTTCATCTACTTGATGGATAAACCATTTTACCTCTTAACCATGACTTAACCTCATCCAACCCATCCATAACCGACCCTCTTCTTCCCTTTTAGGGAGAACTACATCGGCCTGAGGCCTTAACGACAGGGGCTATGTAGGTAGCACTTAGTTGACATGGGGTCTTCTGAGGTTAGCTCGACCATTCCTTTGTCACATATCATTCCTTTATCCTCAACTCACCTGGACCAACAATCTTGGAGATCACGACTATCTCCTCCGACCACGACCATTTTTGAGATAACTATGCCTTGGTTGTTCTGATTGCATGTATGCTATGTTAGGTTGTGGAGCTAAAAGCTTCACTGATGCAAACAGGGGAGGAGGTTGCTGAAGGTTGCTGAGTTGTAGAGCAACTGGCATCAGTCTGATCAGCCGATGTCAGTTAGGTTAGTGAAGAGAAGCAATTGATGTCGGTCAGGGATCAGCTAATGTTGGTCACCTCCAGGCAGATAGGGACCGATGTCAGTCACCTATGTGGTTCATAACTGCAAATTTTATGGGTAGTTAGTTAACGAACCAAGTGTTTGCATGTTAAGAGCCAAATTTAGACTAGAAGCTACGGATCTAATTATTGTAATTAGATGTCTAATTATTGTTTGGATGAGATCTATATAATAGACTCATGGGCTGTATTGTAAAAGTGTTCTAGTTTGAGTTGAGCAAAGTTAGTTCCTTTTGTGTGTGAAGTGAGTAAGGGTGTTCCTCCTAGTTCCACAAAAGTGCCAAGTGTGGGTGCTTGTTTTGGAGAATCAGAAGGGTTCTTCAGTTGTATAGGATCTTGGTCAGCAGGTGTGCATGGCTATGTTAGGAGATCTACATGGTAAGTAAGATCATTGATCTACAGGTGTATGTGTGTGCATGATCCAAGTTTGTAGGTGTGTAGAACCAGATTGATTTGTAGGTGTGCAAGATCTAGGAGGATAGCAACACAGCAGGGAGTAGGATCAGGCAGGATCTACTTGGAGTACAGTGTGTACTTAGAAAGAGAGCAAAGAGGAAGGCAAGGAAGATCCTTCCATAAGTAAGATCATTTGGGTTGCAGGTTGTTGCAGTTCTTGGGAGATCTACTTGGAGTGCGTGGAGCACTTGTGGAGTGTGTGGAGCACTGGTGTATTGGTAGTAGTGGACACTGACTGGTTGGAGGTGAACACCAACTCTATGTTTGAGTTGTGTGTTGGGACTGTAAGAGAGAGAGCTTTGAGGGAAGATTTACTGTTTATGCCCTAGAGGTGTGGGAGCCCTAGAGGTGTGTAAGGAAGAAGAATTGTGGCAATCTTCTTTGTTGTATTTCCTTCTGGAAGAGTATTAATACAATTGTGTATTGTCTCTCATATTCTGTGTTGTTTCTGAATTCTAGTTACTTGTGATTCTAGTTAATTCCACACATTAAGTTGCTTGTATTTGGTAATCAATTGTGTGCTTCTGTATTTCCCAACAAAGTGGTATCAGAGCTAAGGTTGTAGGGAGTGGTTTTGTGTTTGATTATAGGTCACTCTCAGGGGTTTCTGATTGAGTGAGAGTAGAGCAATGGCAGAAGAAAGTAAGCTAAGAATAGAGGAATTAAAAAGCACAGATGATCACTTACGGTGTTATGGAAAGAAAGAGTAGGTAAAAGAAAATTGTTGGTTTGTGGAAGATCAACATGAAGGAACTGAAGAAGCAGATGTTGCAGGTGATGTGGCACAAGATGCTCTTGGAGGTTTCTTGGATAAAGTAGAATCTTGTTTTATAGATTCTGTTGCCTCTTTCCATGCAGTCTGAAATAGAGTATTTTTCCATGTTAAGGTCTTTGGAGACTTTGGAAAGATTTATTTAGGAGCTGGTGTGCCTTGCCAAAGAATTGGCAAAGGGGAAGTGAAGCTAAAATTGCAGGCAGCCAACACATGGGTGTTGAAGGAGGTCATGCAGGTCCCAATCTTGAAGTTGTGGCTAATTTCTTCAGGGAAGTTGGGTGATGAGAGATGCACAAGAACTCTCACAATGGATGCACTTGAATTAGCTAGTGGTAAAAAAGCAGGTACTCTTTATCTACTTGATTATATTACTGATTCTTCTTCTATTGTAGAGATGTGGCTTTGTAGGCTTGGTCACATGAGCAAGAAGGAGATGCATGTTCTTAAGAGGAAGTCAGATGTGTTTGACAGACTTAAGAACTAGAAAGCCTTAGTGTTTATGGAGGAGATGGTAGACAGAGATCAGTGGAGAAGGCTGAGTAACTCTGAGTAGGGTAGTTTGGATAGGGTTTTGATCCATGGAGAGCTCGTGGGTAAAAATTCATCACTCACAGGAAAACATAGGTACCGGTGTCAGTCAGGGGAAACTAGCGTCGAACAGATAGGTGCCGATGTCGATCATGTGTAGACCAAAGCCAGTGATGTCAGGCAAGGTAAGACTGACGTCGGTCAAGAGGACTGATGTCGGTAATAAGTAAGATCGATGTCGATTAGGAGGACCGACATCGGCAATAGGGACACCGATGTTGACAGAGTTGGTAGTCAGGATAGGGGCATGGAAACTAACGTTGGTCAGATGCAGACTATGTAGTGACCAAGGTCAGTCACTATAATAGATTTTGGGTAGACAACAAGCTATCAAGGAGTCTCAAACGCCCATATGGAGGACTAAAAGTGGTAAGTAAGCCTCAAATTCATTGTTCCTCTTCTTTATACTAATTGCTAACTGCAGAGCAGGAAGGATCCAAGAAATAGTGGGAGCATGGCATGAACATGATGCATGACCAAATGGGAGATTTGGTAGGGTTGTTAGCCAGTATGAAAGCATAGAGATGAATGGATACCTTAGTTAAAGAATAGAGAGAACAGACACATGAGATGGAAGGCCAGGTCATATGGTCTTGAGGAAGCTACAAGATAATGGTACAGGGTTGACAGGTGGAGGACAAAGCATGGCTTTAGTCAATGTCAAGGTACCTATTGTAGGTTACTTTACCAGGTGGATGATGAATTGCAACATCATTCTGTTACTGTATGTTGTGTGCTTACATGTAGGGTTACACATACAAGGTTTTGCTAAACTAAAGGTAAAGTTAGTTCAGTACTATGTCATGAGGAATTTGGAGCAACAAAATTCTTTGGCATGAGTGGGTTCTAGAGACATGGAGATCACAGGTTGATTTTGTCTCTAGATGATTGTGTGAAGTTGATGAGCATGCTGATGGGTTGGATAGTTTTATGAGCAGTCTTCTGATTCACATGATGAGGTTAAGTACATGAGTACTAGACCTGGGTTTCCCATGCAGTGGGAGCTGTCAAAAAGTTTGGAGCCGATTCGAGAAAGAAGCACTGGAGGGTAATTCAGTGGATTCTCAGGTATTTGAGATGGACCAATAACAGGTGCACATGTTATGCAGGGTCAAGTTCTTTTCTACATGTGTTTGTAGATGTGGATGCGGTAGGTTACTTGGATGATAGGAGGTGTACCATGGGTTGTGTGGTGGTTGGTCTTCAAGATTCATCTTGAAGAGGGATACAAGCCAAAAAATAGATTAGATGGGGTATAGGTATAATGTAGCTGTTTATCTCTAAGTGGGAGATTGTTAGGTTGTGGAGCTAAAAGTTTCACTGATGCAAATAAGGGAGGAGGTTGCTGAAGGTTGTTGAGTTGCAGAGCAACGGGCTTCAGTCTGATTAGCTGACATTGATCAGATTAGTGAAGAGAAGCAACTGATGTCAGTCAGGGATTGGATGATGTTGGTCACCTCCAGGTAGACAGGGACCGATGTCGGTCACCTATGCAGTTCATAACTACAAGTTTTATGGGAAGTTAGTTAATGAACCAAGTGTTTGCATGTCAAGAGCCAAATTTAGACTAGAAGCTGCAGATCTAATTATTGTAATTAGATGTCTAATTATTGTTTGGATGAGATCTATATAATAGACTCATGGGCTGTATTGTAAAAGTGTTCTAGTTTGAGTTGAGCAAAGTTAGCTCCTTCTATGTGTGAAGTGAGCAAGAGTGTTCCTCCTAGTTCCACAACAGTGCCAGGTGTGGGTGCTAGTTTTGGAGAATCAGAAGGGTTCTTTAATTGTGTACGATCTTGGTCAGCAGGTGTGCATGGCTATGTTAGGAGATCTACATGGTAAGTAAGATCATTGATCTGTAGGTGTATGTGTGTGCATGATCTAAGTTTGCAGGTGTGTAGAACCAGATTGATTTGTAGGTGTGCAAGATTTGGGAGGACAACAACACAACAGGGAGCAGGATCAGGCAGGATCTACTTAGAGTACAGTGTGTACTCAAAAAGAGAGCAAAGAGGAAGGCAAGGAAGATCCTTCCATAAGTAAGATCATTTGGGTTGTAGGTTGTTGCAGTTCTTGGGAGATCTACTTAGAGTGCGTGGAGCACTTGTGGAGTGCGTGGAGCACTGGTGTATTGGCAGTAGTGGATACTAACTGGTTGGAGGTGAACACCAACTCTATGTTTGAGTTGTGTGTTGGGACCGTAAGAGAGAGAGATTTGAGGGAAGATTTACTGTTTATGCCCTAGAGGTGTGGGAGCCCTAGAGGTGTGTAAGGAAGAAGAACTATGGCAATCTTCTTTGTTGTATTTCCTTTTGGAAGAGTATTAATACAATTGTGTATTGTCTCTCATATTCTATGTTGTTTATGAATTCTAGTTACTTGCGATTCTAGTTAATTCCACATATTAAGTTGCTTGTATTTGGTAATCAATTGTGTGCTTCCATTTTTTCCAACATGCTGCCTCATGAATGGTTAGCAAAATTGTCCACACACCACATTTCGACCCTCACAAGTATTGGATCATGAGCAAGTTGATCCCCACTATTTGTGACATTTTCATGTTTTTCAAGAGCACTTCCTGAGCCTGGGATACTTGGAACATGATGACCATTGGAGCTAAAGCTTGGATCGAATAACCCAATTAGCTACGACTAAATGCTGGGGCCCAGTTATTTTGATTTTGGCACTCCTCAAACCTTGACCTATGACAATTTGACCTAACCATCACGTGAAGTGTATGCACACAATCTCAACTATTATAGCGTTCACACTCAAACTTCACCATATCCATCCACTCTCTATTAAATCGACACCTGATATCAGGTTCCCTTCCCTTGACTCCCACTTTGAGGGGAAATAACTCATCCCATAATCAGGGCAACCTACATTCATTTTGCCTTACAGTTCATTAGAACAACCAATAGGGCAAAAACTACCTCATCCCATACCTGGGGCAACTTACTCCTATTTTTGTCTTGCAGTTCATCTAGAATAACCAACAAGACAAAAAGGGGCAAATGTAGACACCAAAATCATGTCTACTCCTTGGTCGATTCTCCCCCTTGGTCCCCTTGGTCCACTTCTAACACATTCCTAACCCACACACTTATTAATTTAAAATAATAACTTATTTTAAATTAATAACACCTCCCTTGATACAACACCCATGACACCTCACCCCACCTTGTATACCTCTCCTTGGATGCCTCCCATCACCCTATGACCAATTTATGACCTATTTCAACCCTTCCACTAATCCTCTCATGCCTATTAAACCCACCTTCAACCGTTTATCAATGACAATTAACCCTGACAGATGGAGGAATGGGCAAAAGGCTAATTTTAGCCTTTTTCCCATCTTCTAGCCACCGATGTCGATTACCAGTCGATCGATGCTGGTGGAATCACCGATGTTGATTGCTTAAAACAACCCAAAAGTGATTTCTCTTCCCCCGTGAATGTGAATTCTCCTGCTCTAGGCTCCAAGCTCTCTTACTTCTCATTTTCTTGCAGGTATCAGCATCTCAACAACACTTTCCAGGCTCAGGGATTCTGCACCAGTCATTCCAAGCTGGATTGAAGGTTGCAAGACATCTCTCAAACCAGCCACAACAAAAACAGGCCTTCTGCACTTCTACCTCTCCACCTACAACTAAGTATTTCTACTAGTTTTTATTTCATTGTCTTTTTAATACACTAAGAAACAACCCATTGTCCATTTCCAAGCTCTGTTGACACAACCCGACTTGTTCTTCTTGGAAAGGCTAAAAAGCCTTCCCTCATCCTTATCTCCTCTTTCACCCCTGTCCTTTATTTGGTCCCTTTTTTAGCCACACTCTCTGCCTTGTAAAACCCAGCACAAGCCATTAAACTACCACAGACGTCCCAGACTATTCTGATTGATCACAGACAGCCCTGAGACTCGTCTAAAGCCCCATTGCCCTGACTAATGCCGGCCACCAGGCCCATTTCCCCTACCGACATCAGTAGGATAACTGACGCCGGTGACCTTAACCAACTGACGTCGGCATACTAATTGACGCCAGAGACTGTGGAAGATAGATTGCCACATATAGGTATGCATTTATTGCTTTTTCTTTTGTTCAGTCTTTTACCATTTCTTTTTCTAGCAACATTTTGCTCTTTATCAACCAGTGGATTGTCACCCTTCCAGGAAGTCTTTGCACTTTTGGGGCCAAGCTTTTGATTGGTAGTCCACCTTACATCCATCTAACAATCTCTGTGTTTGAGTCTCTTTTCTCTACAGGTGTCATCCTCCACAACCAAAGAGAAGTCCCTTCAATCGTCTGGATAATGGTGTGCAAACTTCATCCGGGTACGTACAAACCCCTGACCATATTATCATAGTTTCTTTCATCTTTTGAATGTGGAAAAGCAAAAATAGTTAGAAACAATAGGATAAGATGACAACTTGGGAAAAAAGGGGAATATAAGAAAAAGAAAGGGTGGCAAAGTTATCTCTAAATTCCCCATGCAAGTAGACACTACCTATATAGTCCAATAAACTTTAGGTCAAATCTAGTTCTCCTAGGGATGTGGGAAATAATAAAATGATGACAAGTAATAAATTTGATTATAGAAGAATAATAATAAAAGGTACACTTACAAAATAATGAGAGCATTTAGATAAACCAATAAAGGTGAAATGGCAATAAGATTAACTTAGATGACTTGAGATGCCCCATACATCTAAGCACTACCTACGTAGTTCATGTGGAATTTAGGGCAATGTAGTTATCCCAAAAATGGAAGTGTAAATGAAGGAATGGAAATGGAAAATTAGAAATTATCTTGGTTGGAGAAGGGGTTCCCACCTAGTAAATGTGGCAAATCATGCCATCCAAAATAGAGGCAAAGGCCACTGGCGAATAGAATGACAAAACATGTAAATATTTTACAACTTAATATCTCTCATGGAGATTTTAATCATTTTTTTAACTTTTTTAATTTTTGGGTTGTTGGGATTTTAAATTTTTTAAGGTTTTTGGATTGTTTTGAATGTTTTTGGGTTTTTGGCATCTCAACTCAATGGAGAATTATGAGAAGAAAAATGTTTTAACTTGAAAAATGGTGAGAGCGTGGCTTAGGTTACTTGTAAAATGTTGAGATCATGGATCAAGTCACTCACAAAATGGTGAGAGTGTGGCTTAAGTTACTCACAAAAAAATTATAGCTAGCTTAGGTTGCTCATAAAATGATGAGGGTGTGGCTTAATTTTTTTGCAAAATGGCAAGAGCATGGCTTAGTTTTCTCATAAAATAATGAGTGTGTAACTTAGGTTATTATCAAAATGGTGAGTACGTGGATTACATTGCTTGAAAATGAAAATAGCATGGATTAGTTTTCTCACAAAATGATGAGAGCATGGAAAATATTGTGACCAGGCTAACATAAAAAACTGAGCACTACCTACATAGTCCAAATGGACCTTATGTCAATGTAGTTCAACCTTAGTAGAAGATAATACAAATCAACATTAGGGTTGAAAAACATGAATGGAACATGAATATAAAAATGGTACATGATTTAATAAGATACAAAAGATGTGTTATAAGTGCAATCACTATGAAGGGGGGGGGGTGAATAAGTGAGCCCATATATTTCAATTTCAATTTCAGTCCTTTCAAACTATTAAACAATCAACATATATTAACTTGATCAAGAAACATTAATAAGATAGCTCATTCAATCAATACATACACAAGATCAAACACATAACACAAAGTTCCTATGGGAAACCCTCATGGGGAATAAAACCCACTCTCAAGTCTACAATACATGGACTACTATCCTATAAGAAATTATAAATAAGATACTTATCAACTCCTTTATACCAGCAAGCCTTGATCATATTCTCTTGACCAAAGGCCTTTAGTCAAACACTTGTTTCACAAGGAACAACTGCCCCTAAGGAGGATTGAGTCTTTTAGACCCTCCTTTGAACACCTCCACCTTAGAACTGATGTCTTCAACAACTAATGATGGATCTCTATTTTCTAACCCCTACATAAACTCTCTTTATCTCATATAGGGCTCTCACATAGGCATGCCACAATCTCTCTCCTTATTCACTCAAACTATCCTCATATGCACACTTCCACCTCTTTGCATATCCTCAAACTACAAGAGCACTATTTTTACATCAAAAATATGACCTAGAAGTCATACACATATTCCTTAATTAGATATTCTCATTAACTCATCAACTGGGCACTCTACCTCTCCTTCACTCTACAACTCTTACAAACATCTTGCAATTATCTCACAATTATTCCCCACAAAGTCTAAAAATCATCATCACACACACACACGCACACACACGCACACACACACACACACACGCACACACACACACACACACACACTTGGTTAGCAAAAATATATTCCTTGACCATTTAGGCATCTTACATAGGTCACACTTAAGCATAATCCACTTTCAAATAGCCCTAAGTCACTTTTAGGTCCTATGGAGACTAATTTAGCTATTTAACATTTTTTCAAGAAAACTAAGAACATATGAAATTTTTTACAACTAATGAATCCATGCCACATGATCTATAGGTCCTCCTTAAGTGTCTAAATCCATCACAATACCTGTTTGCTTAAGCACAAATTGCTTAAATAATGTTTTGTGCACACAGTCACCATGAACGAATACATAGTCAACTTGTAAACCTTTTTTCATACCATATATGATTGGTAAAACCTTCATAATTCACAAAAATAATCCTTATTGAGTATAAAACTCTCCCATATACCTAATTCATCATGAGATATCAAAACAACATCAGAACGAGCTCAAATAACCTTCTTAGGTTACTTGTAAAATATTCACCAACACAGTCAAATTTGGAGATAAATATATTTGTCTATACATACTTATATATTTAAAATCCATATTTATATATTTAAATTTTATTCCTCTACCACTTTTATTTTTACACCATTAGAAATTTTTTCATAGATCGAAAGATATGACCAAAATATATAGCACTATTTTTTCCTTTGATAAATTCAGATATTTGAATTCAAATAGTCATAGTTAAAATTCAAACAGTTGACCTCATCTCATGAAATATTTAAATCTTAACTCAATTCATGTATTCAATCTCTATGGATCATCTCGGTCCTTATCTTATATCACTCACTCTTTAATCAATCTGTACAAATACCTGCTCACTGTTAGATCCTTATCCTTTACTTTTGCTCAATGTTCAAAAACTATCACTTTGACTTATTTGACTTGACACATGTTGTTAGATAAATTTTTATGATCACCTATTAACCATTGTATCTCTATTTTTTCCTAAACTTCAACTCTTATAAAATTGACTACCTATAGGGACTATTGCAATCTGTGTGATAAGCCAACTTTGAACCTTAATAACTTTCACCTTGCTCACTCGTATGATCTCAAATTTGGACCATATGATATCCTCACATTTTATAATTCAACCATGTGAAAAAATAATCATATAAGCATCACATGTGTGAGATATAAAAAAATTAAAATTCTTACTCATATTTTTCTACCATAGAGCCAACAATGTTAAGAATTTCCTAGAATGCCAATTTTGCACATAACTTTTGATGCACTTCAATGCATGACCTAATTTTTTTTAAAAATTAACTAGGATAAAAAATTAACAAACCCATATGATCATATTACTCTAAAAAATCTACACATGTGAGATATGCCATCACCAAACTACCTACTTGGCTCTTTCTTGCCTCATGCAAATTTGGCTAAGTATGAGAAAATAATGTCAAACTATTTGGGAACCTAATTTTGCACCCACATATCTTTGACTAAACTTATGTTCATGTCCTAATATTTATTTCATAGAAACTAGGGACTAATGTGATCACAACCATATGACCAACTCCCCCTAACTCATCCACATGTGGCAATGGTGATGTCAACAAATTGCCTACTCAAATTTCCTACCACTAAATCCAAACTATCTAGATGAAAACTGTAGACTACCAGATGAATTCCAATCATGAAAAAAATCTATCAAATCATAATTTACCATTTATATTACCCCTTACACATTATAAATACTTAAAACTCATCCCTAAACATCCCTAACCATGCAAAAACCAAAGATCAACCAAGCCAACATTAAGCACACTAGGACAAGCGTATTTCACACTTGGTCATTCGTTCTTAGGCTATCAAAATAGTTCATACATTCACTAGGACATATCCATGACATCATTAACAACTCTCTAACAATCTCACCCTTTGTCATTGATGTCAACAAACATCATTCAACTCACCTTCTTTCTCTTCAAGCACTCTCACAATAGGAACTTTCTCCCCCTTTTACACAATGATACAATGGGCACCAACTTATCCTAAAGACATAAAAATAACATCAATAGGAAATGACCATCTTATAAATATGACACAAAATCCTCCTTACATTGATCCAACCTCTTCTTGCCTTGATAACTTACTCGTTCTCTATGGAAACACTCTTCTTCAACAAAGCACTGCACCCAATGAAGAAAAAACACAAAAAAGAATTAAAGTATGATGGAACACACATAAATTTTTTTGAGAGGGACTCCCCCTAATATTTTTGAGCCATTTCACCTTTTGAGCATCTTCAGATCTCCATACATCATGAGGAATCACCATACAAACTTACTAGCCTTCTATCTAAAACCACCTCATGGAACACCAATAAAACTTCATGCCACACACCAAACAATAAAAATTATCTAGAATAATCCTAAGAACTCATCTTGAAATTATCATACCTTTCCTTTTGGAAATACTGAGCAAAAACATCAAATCTTTATACTAGGCCTATCTAGATTCCTTGTAGCCCTACCTAGAACTTGTAGAGCCCACATATTTAAGTAGACATATCATCAAGACCTAAAAATTTATATCTATATCATTATCATATACCCCCTTAAGTGCACCAATTTTCATTACCTATCTCATCTTCTGTAACATACTTCTTTCATAAACTTGCTTTTCAATTAAGCCCTTATCTTGATAGAGACATGAGTAACTTGAAAACCATAAACCTTAAAATCTCTATGAAGCATGATTTGACAACCCATTTGGCCCATTAATAATATTAATAATACTTATACCTCAACTCATAAGGCATACCACTTTTATAGCATAGCCCAAAACCTTAGAATCTTAAAACAAACAGGGTCAACAAACCTCCTGGTCAACACACACCTTTGAAACTTCTTACACACTTGGAGATAGCCATCACACACTTATAAATAAAGATTTGAGTTTACACATTTTTTTGAACCCATAGATCTTATAACCTATTTTAGGACCTACATACACTTAAGCACAAACTAGGAAACTCGAGAGCAAACAAAAATCTCTAATTACACATAAAAGATATTCAAAGCTTAAAATTGCCTAGAACACATCTTAAAGAAATTTACAAACCATTATGAGCATAAAAATCCTTTTTGACATTGCATCAATCTCATTAGGCCACCTAAAAACACCCATTCTGATCATGTAGATTAACCATATATAACTATGACATCACCACAACATATCTTCCACCTAGACATACCTGCTCCAATTGAAAACACTTATCTCTAGCATTTTAGGACCATCTTAGGAACACCACAATAACACTTGCTTCTCAATTGAAATGAGTCTCTTAAGAAGCATAGATAAAGACATCCTTTGCACCATAATTATCTAAAACAAAGTGAATCCAAGAGTGGCCCACATATTCTCAATAACCATTGGAATCCTTTTATATCTATAAGACTTCTTGCTCTTATTATTTTTCTCTTTAGTATAAACTATGACAACTAGTTCCTTTTCTATATTATTCTCCATCTCTTCTAAGATAGGATTGACAATACATGGATCAACTATGAAATCTTGACATACCTTTTCTTTTGAATAAACAACATTACAACTTGAAACCTCATCACTAGGTACTATCAATTGATGTTCTTTGCAAGAAGCTTGCTCAACAATAATAGGATGTTCACTTAGGTCTATACACACCTCAGGACTAGCTTTAACAAGTACCTTGGTCTTCTCCTTCACAACATGAGTAGTAAATGAGAGCTCTTGGCACTCTTCACCTTCTGAAACATTTTCCACCATAGCAAACAGATTACTTGGACCTAAAATCTCATTATGACACATACTTACTACTTTCAATTTTTATGAGTTAACTTGCCTTTTTCCTTGCACTCTTAGAGCTTGATTGAACTTATTTTTATTTGTAGACCTTTACTTGTATAATCTAGTAATGTGAGCTCTTTGTTCATAGTTGTAGTAGACTTTACTCCTTGATGGAAACTTAGCTTGTCATACCTTATTTGGACAATGTTTTTTAAAGTATCCCACATCATGAAAGTTAAAGTAATTAACCTTGATTACTCATTTTGATTGATTACCCCCATTATAGTTCCAATCAAATTCATTTCTAATAGGTCTCTTGCATTCGCTATCCCTAGGACAAAATTGATTACATGTGTAAAAATAACCACTGAAACTTGCATACCTCATGGCATTTGTCTATCTGATCTAATTTGTCTTTATTCTGATAGCACCTTCATTCTTTTATTGATGTTTTATCTTCAAAGTTGGATCCAATTTTCTCTCATCGACATTCATGTAAACTTGAGAAGCAACTTTTAGATCTTCATTAAAACCCAATCTAGATATGTTACTAGCTGAATTTTGACTCTTTAGGATATCACCTAGATCATTAGAACTTTTATCAAACTTGATAAATGATTTCAACTTGCTTGCAAAATTCTCTAACTCATGTTTCAAAGACTTAATCTTAGAAGCATACCTTGAACATTCATCTTCTTTATCTTTCAAGCTTGTAGATAGAATTTCTAATTGAAAACTAAGATGCTTGACCATATCTTCATGATCCTTGGTGTCTTCATTCATTATTAGCTCAAATACACTAAATTTTTCCTCATAGTCTTTGAGTTAAGACTTCACCTTATTGTTAATCTTATTCTCAATCTTCAGTTCTTCAAGAGAATTTGTCAAGATAGTTTCATAGTCCACCTCATTTTCATCATCATTTGAAGCAATCCAAATAGAATCCTTTTGATGTGAATAACTACCTTCTTCAGCCATGAATAGGGATTCATATTCAACAAGACCATCATCTTCATGATCATATTTTGAGTCACTATATTTGTATGTAATCATAAATGCATGATGTCTATAAATCAATCCTAGTTTGGAGAAAATATAACATACCTACACTTTTTATTCAGAATACATTTTTTAAGTGTGGGCATGACCAATATGGGGATCTACAAGACATAATTAGGGGATAACTTGTCATAATACACCATGTTAGGAAGGGTTCCAAAGCCTATAGTATAACACTATCAAACAATAATCGTAAACAAGTCCTAGGTTTAATGTTCACTCTATTCTAATAAACAAGAAAGTAAATCTAATCTAGTATACACCAAAACTTATGATACAATATTAGGGGTTAGTAAAGCAATAAAAAATATATAGGAGAATCTCAATTGAACAAAGTATGAGTAAGACCCTAATACATGGAATATGAAGAGTAATATTATTTAAACCAATGCTTATACTACTTCTATCTACCAAAGAGAGAAGAACAAAGTTAGAATATACTTACTTGAATGTGACCCTGTCGAGACTCAATCTCTCCCTTGGCCAAAGGGGATTCATAAGAGGTTGTTGTGGTTTTTAATAAGAACTAATAAATTTCAAAGCATCTAAGACTTAACCACAAGAATAGATTCTCCAAGTAGAAACCCTAAGTTAAGATTCCTCAAGTAGAATGGTGGAAGAGTAGATTGTAAAGAAGCATAAATGAATAATAACTCTTGATTTAATATTTAAATAATGATGAAATGATCCTATATTATAGGTGGATCTCACCTTAAATCCTTCTAAATATGTAAATTATATGGGGTTGACCTAGTTGACCCTGTATGTTTTTGAGAGATAAATCGCTAGGTCCTAAACTAGGTCAACTGAAGGGCTAAAAAAACTCTAAGTGAAACATATACCTAAAATATATAGGGTTAACCTTATTGATCTTGTATAGTAATCAGAGGCTAAAAATTGTATAGCTTCAATCTAATTGACCTAGTATGGTCAACTAATGAAAGGGGATCAAGGTGAGAAAAAGAGGGATGAAAAAATAAAAAGACTAGAGGAGTGTGAAAGGGAGGATTAATAGCTTAGGGAATGGTTTTAAGATCTATTTGGACTAGTAATAATGTGGAAATAAAGGACGATAATCCTATGAAGCACCAAAGGTATGCCCACCCATTTCTCAATGCACCCCTTAGGGCATGCACTCAAAGAGATTGAGTCTCAACAGGTTCTTACAAGATGTAAAGCATCAATATTTGACAAAATTTGAAAATATTATCTATATACATATGCCCCATTAAAATATCATAATGTGTCACTAAGGTGTAACACGAGATGGTGCTTTGAGAAAGAACATAGTAACACATAATGCTAATGCTAAGAAAAGTTACAGTGTTTTAAAGCATAAAATAACTAGAAGTAAATGACTAAAAAGTAAATAACTAAAAAGTAAATTTAATTCATACCTTGACTTACCTTTATCACTAGATGGTTATTTTTTGTGTTTTTAGTTTTGATTGTGGAGGGTGTAGAAGCTACTTTCGACAAACCCAAGAATACAAAACTAAAGATCAAAAACAAATAAATGTAAGAAATCCAAGATAACTAGTGTTATGAGGAGATGATGTACTTGGGAAATTTTTCAAGCTAGGGTGATACATTCTATGTTATACTAGATTATCAAGTAAAAAATAAGAGTAAATCAGGGAATTGAAAAGCCAAGGCTACTAAAGACCAAAAAACTCAAACAAGCTATCCTTAAGTAAGAAAGGCAAACTCACCAAGTCAAACCAAGGATACATATCAAACAAGATGGTAATCAAACATAAAATTTAAAAGCATAACAAAATGGTATAACAACATTGATGAGTGAGCAGTAAAAATCCTTATCTCACTCAATAATAGAAAAAGGTGCACAAAAAGGGAAAACAACATTGATGAGTGAGAAGTAACAAGCCAACCTCACTTAACAATAGAAAAAAGGGTACAAAATCAGGTGTCTATAACAATAAGATATTAAAACAATGACAAATGGTAAGAATAAATTAAAAAAATTCTAGAAATGTAAATCATGGTATAAAGAACATAATCCATAGTTGCTCAAACATGTTGTTTCGCTCTAAGGATAGATAAAACTGAAACAAAGTAGTGCTAGCATGTTTTTAAGAGATGAAGAAGAAGGAAAAATAGATTTAAAATCATAATTTGTCTATCAAGGGGGGAAATGAAATGGGCGGAGGGGACAATGAAGGAAAAACCAAGGTAGAGGAACTCTTTATCGAAGTCAAGACACTCAAATTAGGCTTGTCAAAATAAAAGGAATTTTGACCTTAAGGACTTTGAAGAACTTATCTTAGCCACACAAGTCTTAGGTCAATAAATTAAGTATGAATATCATCCCATGAAATATATATGCATAAAAAGTAAAATGGATCTACCTCCCCATAACATGTTCCCTATTCTTTAGGACTCCTTACAGAGTTACCGATCTATTACAAAGATTGGGTACTTGCATGAGAAAGTAAGTAGTACCATATAGTTTTTTGAATTACCCTATCCCAATATACTAGCCTACTACACCATAAATGACCTAAGCCCTATGTGAGGCCAACTATGGAGTTTTATATTTTATTGGAGATAGGAGATGTGCTTGTAATCATGTCTTTTGGTATGATGCTCACTTTTGAAATTTTGTATGTTACCTTTTAGATATATCATTGCCTTTTGATTCAAATGATTTGGTTTTTAAATTTATTAATGGATTTTTATATTCCTCCTCCATATGGATTTGGAAAACCAAACATAGGTGTTAAAGATGACTTTCATTTGAATACTTGGGACTAGGTTGCTAAGAGATAGAACTTCAATGAGCATGGGGTCTAAGAGTCTTGTAAATCTAGGTGAAATAAAAGTGCTATCTTGACTTTGACCTTGTTTTATCTAATTTCAAGTGAAAGAAATGGGAAATCAAGAGGAATGACACATGGAACAATTTTAATTACTTCAAATCATAAAAATTGTGATAAAGGGAAAAAAGGGATACAATGATAGTAAAGCGAGATTCCTTATCATAAGAATGAGATAAATGGAAGAAAACATGCTAACATAGATTATTGTGCAAATTATATCTAAAAAAAGAAGAAAAAGATAAATTTTGAGAAAAAATATGATATAAAAATATAAAAATATGGTAATTTTATGAGGAGGGCTAGTTTCTATCCATGGCCTTACACTACAACTTCATAAAAGAGAAACCCATGATGGTACCAATAAGCAAGTGAAAGATAAAGTGAGGTAATCAAAAAGATGGTAGTTTTGTGAGGAATGTTGGGTCTTATTTATGGTCTTATGAAGCAAATAATAAAATAAAAACCCAAGGGATGTCAAAAATATAAAATGCAAGAAGATAAAGAAGACTATGGTATGCCAAAGAAACCAAAAGACCAAAACAGAGGACTAAAGGTTTTCGAAAGGAAGGAACTTGCTATAGAGGGAGAGACCCATGTAAGTAACCTTTTTTTTTTTTGATATATGTAGATAGAAAGCATGAAAAAGAAGGAATGTTTTTATGCAAAGTAATTTTTAAGTAATTATGCATTGGTGGGCTCTTTAAAATAATGACCTTCATTGGTTTGAAGATAGTAGGTGCTTGGATTAAGAATATCTTTGACTAAATATGGGACCCACCATTTTTAGCCATATTTAACTTATTTATAATGGGTTTATTATAATTTAAGGATAGGATCACCAACATTAAATGTGTGGACTTTAACACATTTGTTATGTTGTCTAAAAATGTGAGTCTTATATTTGCAGTTATGTTATAAGGTCGAAAGATGACGTTCAACAAGTAGATCAAGGGCATGAAGATGAGCTTCATGTAATTATTCATCAATAATAATACCATGAAGAGATATATGAATAGAGATAAGTTCAAATTCTAAAGGAAGAACTGACTCAGAAGCATACACTAACACAAATGAAGTTACCTTAATGGTAGTGCGTATGCTAGGCTGATAGGCCTAAAGTGTAGGGTAAAGATTAAGATGCCAATCTATGTGGGTTTCATAAATTTTATTTAGGAGGATTTTTTTGAATAATTTATTAGTGGCCTCAGCTTGGCCATTACATTATGGATGATAAGGTGTAGAAAATGTGTGATTGATATTGAATTTATTGTAAAGTTGTTTAACATGTTTGTTTTTAAAATTACCACCATTGTCTAAAATGATGGTATGAGGAACACCAAAGTAAAAAATGATTTGATTAAGAATAAATTTATAAATTTTGGGATTAGTGATGTTAACAAGGGGCATGTATTCTACCCACTTGGTAAATTATTTGGTAGTAGTGATGATAAAGACATACCCATCTTGGGAGTACGGGAGTTTGCCAATGAGATAAAAAACCCATGTGAAAAATGGCCAAATAGATTTGGTAGTTTGAATTTAGGCTAGAGGTGAATGGATTAAATCATCATGACACTGAAAAGAATTACACTTTTTATCATGTTTGACTGCATCCTTTTCAAGAGTATTCCAAAATTAACCCATACGTAGGAATTTACAAGCTATAACATGTCTACTATAGTGGCCACTAAAAATACCCCCATGTACTTGTTCAAGAAGAGGAAGGACCTCATCTTGCATAACATAACATAGAAAGGCACCTTTAACATTATGATAATAAAGGATGTTGTGTTTAAATACATACTTGAAATATTATTTAAAAATATGAATCTTTTCATGAGAGTCTAAATTAGGAGGATAAGTTTTATGTTCTAGGAATTGAATGATGTCTTGGTACCATGGGCTTTGTTGAATGGTAACATACTTAATGTGGTAGATAAGTGAATCTAGTGGTTGAGTTGAAGATGGATATTTTTTTATTTGTTTAATAAAAGTAGGATCAAAAAAGACTTGGTGCAAATGAAAGAGAGAGGCTAAAAAGGCAAAGAATTAACAATGTAATTTTGATCTCTAGGTATAGGCTCAATAGTGAAAGAGATGAAATCCTTAGCAAGAGTGGTTATAATTTGATGATATGTAATGAGGTTATCACTTTTACATTGATAATCACCACTGACTTGATGATAAATAAGATGAGATTCACCTAAAGCATGAAGATATTTAAAGTCTAAATTAAGAACATCTCTCGTGCCTAAGATAAGAGCTTTGTACTCAACCATATTATTGGTGAAATCAAAGGTGAAGTGAAAAGCTAAAGGAATGATCTTTCCAAGAGGAATTGTGAGAATGAAAGCTAACCCAACTCCTTAAAGGCATTTAACACCATCAAAGTTAAGGATCTAAGTATGTTCATACAATTTGACATTAATTTTAGGAAGCTCCTCGATAACTACTTTGGGTTTAGTAGTTGATCTAGGAAACAATTTAGGCGACAATTCGGATGACATTTCCACCCCAGTTGATGATGGAACTTTCAGGAGCCATAAATTTTGCACCGTAGCTCCAATTGACTCATCGTTTGAACCTTTGGAAAGCTAAGAATGAGGAGAAAATATTGAAATGGCATGGAGCTCTGCTCAATGAAGTTTTACCCCTAAAACCCCAATGGAAGTGTCTCACATTTCAATTGTAATAGTGCAGTCTAAAAATAGTAAGTTTCTAAAAATAATAATTCCTTGAATTCTATACTGTTTTAAATCTTGGAAGTCAAACCACTTAATCTCCCTCAAGATTGGCGACCTTCCACATACTCCCCATGCTTTCAAAATGTGTATAAATGAAGAGGTAACTCAAAATGTGAAGACAAACATCTCTTCCCATATATAAGCATATATTTGTATTGTGATCTTGAGTAATACTACATCTCTTCTCAGAGAATTCATTGTTACTATGTTTTTTTTCTATGTTATTAAGATATTTATCAACCAAAAATTTTGAGTTTTAGATCAGTGATATCAGAGCTAGGTCTCGAGGTTGAGACCCATGGAAGCTAGTGGGCATGATCCACATCCCTTCTCAGGGATAACATCTCTCCTCAGGGACCAATCAACACATGCCACGTGTCTGATTGGGTGCTTCAGTGGCTAGCCTATATGGGGATCTAGAAGAGGACCCAGATCACTCTAAAGCTTTTGGTGTGATAGCCAGTCCTCTAGTGGTATCAGAGTAGTTTGTCTTGAGAGTGTATGATCCTGAGGATGAGATTAGGCTACAAGAAGCTTGGGTGGGAAACAACAGACTTCCAAATTTTACACCTATTTGCTCCAAATGACTTCAAATGGTGGATGAAACCAAGACATCTAATCCTTTTAAAGAAATGGTGAATGAAGCCCTCTAATGGAAATAAGCATAGATGCTACAATAATTTGCCCAAATTCTTCAAACACTTTCGATGGGAAATCCTAGCTTCATGGCTCCACTTCCTGGCTCCTCATCCAGGGAACATCCTTTTAGTGCCCCAACACCCTTCAAGGTCTAGGTAAATTTTGATATTCATAAATTTGAAGGCAAAATCAATGCTAATGTAGTAGAAAATTATTTGGATCAACTGTCTTCCTACTTCTCTGTAAATAAGTTCATCGATGGAGAAAAGATTACTTTTGCTCTTTTGAAATCAACATTGCCTATGAAAAATTGGTGGGAAGTGTACAAAAAGAGGTTCAGTACAGATGACATTGGCCTTGAGGTGGAACCTACCTGGGATGATTTTGTGGAAGTGGTGAAAGAAGAATACTATCCCATCGGAGCATATGATGATCTGTACATATAGTGGCAACAACTTTGCCAAGGTAAGGACCAATCTGTTCAAGATTACACAGACACTTTTCATTATTTGTCTACAAGATTGGGCATTCAATAAAGTGAGAAACATAAGACTCTCAAATATCATGGTGGACTATAATGGTACATACGAGGAGAAATGGAACTCTTCAATTTGGAAACCCTTGGTGAGACATACAAATTCATAGTGAAGATTGAACAAAAGCATGGCAGAAAGAATACAAAGAGTCAACCCTCAAAATGGAAAAGTGACAAGGAAGGTCAAACATGAGGCTAAAATTGGAAGTAAAAGGAGTTTCAGGATAAGAAATCCCAAAAAGGGAAGGCTAGAAAATGGTGTGATTACCACAAAACTAGAAATCACTCCAAATAAAAATGTCAAGCCATCAAGTCATTGCTTTCTGAGTCACAATACTCAAAATTTACTACTCTACCTCATACACAACCCACAATCAAAGAGGATGAAGAAGAAATTGTAGATGTTGAGCCTGACACCATTGTCTCTTCATCATAGACCCATGAGGAAAGACCAGATGACAAGGAAAGATTGTTCTATTCTAAATTATGGGTAAAAGGTAAGCCTCTACATTTCATTCTTGATAGTGGGAGTCAAAAGAATTTAATCTCTACTAAAGTTGTGAAAAGTCTAAATCTATCCATGAATCCTCATCCAAAGCCCTAAAGTATTGGATGGTTGAGCCCAGGGAGAGACCTCTATGTCACCCATCAGTGTCTTCTTTCATATTCTATAAAACCATTCCAAGATGAAGTCTTGTGTGATGTGGTCAATCTAGATGTTTGTGATGTACTCCTTGGTTAGCCATTCATGTATGAGTGACATGGCATCTATAAATCATGAACTCAAAGGATCACCCTCACTCTTGGAACACAACACTATAGGGTACCAGAGGTACCACCTCCCACATTTGTTTCCCTGATCAGTGCTAAACAATGTAAGATATTGGTGGATAAAATAAAGCAATTTGTTCTCATGGTGGTCAAGCCACAAAAATCCAAGAAGGCCGATGTTGCAGTCCTGACTACATAATCAACACAACAATAAAAGTAGATAAGATGAATCACAAGAGAATATGATGACTTATTCAAGTCACCCACAAGAGTTTGACTACATTTCCAGGTAAAACATTCTATCGATTTGATCCCAAGATCACCTTTGCCTAACAGTCCTATGTATCGTAGATCAGTTTTGGAGAATGATGAGATAAAAAGATAGATTCAAGAATTGATCCAAAAGGGTCACATCAAGCCAAGCTCTTCACCTTGTGGTAGCCCAATTATCTTGGCACTGAAGAAAGATGGAACATGGAGGCTTCGTATTGAATACTGAAGCCTGAATAAAATCTCTGTGAAGAATTGCTTTCCTCTCCCCAGGATTGATGACCTACTAGACTAGCTCTATGGTGTGAAATTCTTCACCAAAATTGATCTCAAATCTAGTTATTACCAAATTCCCATCAATCCCACTGATGTTTGGAAGACTGCATTCAAATCTAAGGAGGGGCTCTTTGAATGGTCGGTTATGCCTTTTGGCTTAACCAACGCACCTGCAACCTTCATGAGTATGATGGATGACATCCTATGACCCTTCACCAACTCATTTGTGATTGTCTACTTAGATGACACAATCATCTATATCAAAACATGGGAAGAACATTTGCAACATGTTTGTAAGGTGCTTCAAACTCTTTGGGAGCACAAGTTGTATGCAAATCTTGATAAATGCACATTTGGGATGACAATAATTCAGTACCTCAAGTACATTGTGAATGAGGAAGGGTTCCATGTTGATCCAAAAAAGATTTGGGTTATTCAAGAATGGTCCACACCAAGGACCCTCATAGAGATTTATATCTTTTTGGGTCTCACAAATTTCTACTTCAGGTTTGTTCTTGGATTTTCACATGTTGCTTGGTCACTAATCCAAGTGACTAAAGGAGGAGCTAAAGCTACATTTCAGTGGGGTGAAATACAACAAAGGGAATTTGAGAATTTGAAGAATAGACTCTACTCAGCCCCTATTCTTGCCTTGCTATATTTTCATCAACCTTTTGAGTTGATGATAGATGCATCTAAAAATGCCATGGGAGCTATCATCATGCAACATGGCCATCCTGTTGCATATCACAATGAAAATTTCACTGATACAATCAAGAAATATCCAACATATGATAAGGAGATCAATGCCATTTCATGATGCTCTCCTCATTCTTAGCTTTCCAATGGTTCAAATGGCGAGTCAATTGGAGCTACAATGCAAAAGTTATGGCTCCCAAAAGTTTCATCATCAATTGGGGTGGAACTATCACCTGAATTGTTGCCTAAATTATTGCTTGGATCATTGCCATCAAGGTGAGTGGCTCACAGAGAATCAAATCAAGAAACAACTACCACACTTGATGGGGAACATTGATGCAATGGGGACCATTGCTTTTCAAGGAGGGAGGAATGATCCAAGCAACAATTTAGGTGACAATTCGGGTGATAGTTCCACCCCAATTGATGACTAAACTTTTGGGAGCCATAACATTTGCACCATAGCTCCAATTGACTCGCCGTTTGAACTGTTGGAAATCTAAGAATGAAGAGAATGTCCTAAAATGGCATGGAGCTTTTCTTAATAAATTTTGACCCCTAAAAACCCAATGGAAGTGCCTCAAATTTCAATTTTAATAGTGCAGTCTAAAAATAGTAAGTTTATAAAAATAGTAATTCCTTGAATTCTATATTATTTTAAACATTAGAAGTTGAACTACTTAATATCCCTTAAGATTGGTGACCTTCCACATCCTCCCCATGCTTTCAAAATATGTATAAATGAAGAGGTAGCCCAAAATGTGAAGACAAACATCTCTTCCAAGAGATAAACATATATTTGTATTGCGATCTTAAGTAATACTACATCTCTTCTTAGAGAATTCATTAATACTATTTTTTTTTCTATGCTATTGAGATATTTATCAACTAGAACTTTTGAGTTTTGGATCAGTAGTACTGGAGGGAGTAGTGGATTTATCAAGATTATTATCTTCAAGATCATCGATAAAGCTATGAAAATAATCTTTGAGAGAAATATATTGGTTAAGACCTTCAATGTAAAGGATATTATCATTTGGAAGATAATCTTAAAGAGAAGAAGTGGTTACTATGGGAGCTAAAGTAAGTTTATCAACTATTATTTTACCTTTAACAAATTTTTGAGTTATGATGTGGAGATAAAATTCCATAAGGAGGACCATCCATTTACCAATTCTATCTCTAGGAAGAAATACTTTGGAAATGAAATGATGAAGGGAGTCAGAATGAACAATGTCATAAGTAGCTTGGTAAAGCTTATAATGGTGAAGATTTTCCTCTACAAAATAGATAGCATGAAAATCATGCTCAATTTTGGTATAATGTGTTTCATAATCAATAGATAACATGATAATCATGCTCAATTTTGGTATAATGTGTTTCATAATTGAGGATAACAATCATGCTCAATTTTGGCTAATGTAGTAGATAACATACTCTCTTCCCATATCATCTTGTTGGGCAAGCATTGCCCCAACTAAAATAGGTGTGGAAAAAATATATAGAATGAAAGGTTTATCATTAGAAGGAGGACAAAGTGTAGGTGGATAAAGTAATGACTCTTTCATATTATCAAAGGCTTTTTGACATAGATCCATCTATTCTAAAGTAGTACCTTTCTTGTGAAGGGAATTGATGAAGTGAATTTGATATGCCATTTTGGAGATGAATCATCTAATTGATCCAATTTTTCCTAAATAAGTATGAATGTCGAGAATAGAAAAAAGAATGGGCATGTTGATGATAACACTAATTTTGGTAGGGTCAACATCTATGTCATAAAGAGAGACTAAGAATCCTAACAAATTCCTAGATGTGACTCCAAAGACACATTTATAAGGATTAAGTCTAACTTTATATTTAAGGAGACATTAAAAGATGATAACAAGATTAGAAAGATGATTCTTATGATGTTTGGATTTGGCAATGAGATCATCCACATAGGTTTCAAAAAATTTATTAATGAGATCATGAAATATGTGAGTCATTGCTTGTTGGTAAATGGATCTAGCATTTTTTAGGCTGAAATGAATTTTGACATAGTAATACATGCTCCATTCCATGGTAAAAGTAGTCTTATGTTGGTCCTCAGGGGTAATATGAATCTAAATGTATCCTGAGAAGCCATCCATAAGAGATAACATTTTGTAACCATCAGTGGAATAAATAATGACATTTATTGAAGGTAAATGAAATTTATCCTTGAGACAAACAAGATTAAGATTTTGTAAATCAATACAAATGTGAATGGCCATAGTGAATATCTTTTGAATGGGAAAAATGTTAAAAACCCATTTGGAATAATCCATTGGTTTACTAAATTTAACATCAAGCAATTTGATGATTTCTTTATGACATAAAGTATAAAATTCAAGTGGAAAATTTCTTTGTTTTTGATGTATGGGCTTAGCATTAGGATAATTAATTATGTTAAGCACCATAATTATAAGTCCAGTTTTGGGCATGCCCTTTTATGACCAAACAAAATCCTCACAATATTTGTCAAAAAATAAGTTAAAATTATCATATTTGGTAGGTGAGAGCTCACAAGAGATAATAACTAGTTGAGAACAAGATGGAGTACTATATTCAATGTGAGTGATTTATTCAATAAGAATGGAATTATCATCTTGAAATTGGTATGGTGCATTAGGTAAGGTATAAATTGGATTTGTTTTAGGATAAATGCTAGCAATGAAGTTGTTGAAGCAAGGAGTTTTAGTTTTAAAATTTCCAGGTTTATGATGCTACTAAGGAAGTTTAGGCTCTAGAGAATAAATTAACTCAAAGATAGATTCATCACTAGGTAAAGTAGGAAGAGGACCATAATACTCAACATCTACTTTAAGTTATATAATTTGATTGCCATGGTGATCATACTTAGAATGTATCTGACAAACATTAGTTGCCTTGGCATCTAGTGTAATTTCAAGAGTAGAAGAAGTAGATGGATCAGAAGGGGTTAGAATATCTATGGATTTAGTGACAAAAGATGGATTAGATACAATGATTGGCTTGATAGGTGTTAAAAGAGATGTAAAAACTTTTAGAGGTTTGGAAGGTATAATTTGATCTACCACCTAAGGAGTATCAATAAGAGGAGAATTGGCAAAAGGCACATGACCCTCAGGATCTAAGGTATGATCTACAAAAATGGTATGAGCATCTTGATTAAAATCATTAATTTGGGATAAGGTTTTATAATAAAGTTAGACATCCAAGTCTCTAGATTGAGCTTAGGCCATTATATGGTTATCATCATATGTTGGAGAAATTATATATGCTTGAGAATTAAGGAGAGTTTTAGAGTGTGAAATCTTGATATTACTGAATGTATGAGGATACATGATGAGAATATCTTAAAATAATTTGGCCACACTAAAATCATTGTAAGTAAATGCATCTTCAGGTAAAGAAGGCTCATGAGCATTGTATGGAGGGGGAAATTAAGTAATCTCATCAATAAGATGAATAGTATGATCCTTGGGTAATAGAGAATGAATAATCCATTATTAAATGTAGGGAGGTAACTTGGTAGTATTTCAAGTTTGTTACAAATCATTAGGCTCATCATCATCGAAATCCACAAGAGTAACTTGTAAATCAAGATTCATGTTGATGAACTCGGTTAAAGGAGCACTATTAATTTTAGGAATGGTAGGAATATGATATTGGGAAGTTGAATGCTCCATGGGTTGGGATCAACTTCATGCTTATACCATTTTCCATTATGTAATAATTTAATATATTGACTACCAAAAGAAGCAATGGCTCTCATTTGATGAGTCCATGGATGACCAAGGAGTATATTGTAAGATAGGGGTAAGTCAAGGACCATAATCTTGGTTCTAATAGTCTTAGGTAAAATGGTTAATTGAATCTAAATGTAATCAAGTGGATTTTTATTAGTCTTATAAAAACCATGATAAGTAAGATAGGTGTGCTTGAGATGATCCTTATTATAACCAAGTTTTTGGATGAGCCATAAAAATGTTACATTAATACTAGAACCTTAATCAACTATAAATTTATAGATAAGAGTATTATTAATGGATACTTTGATGAAAAATGGTGGATCATCGACACAAAAGAGAATTTCATCATTGATCATGTATTTTTTAAGGAATTAAATAGAGGGTTTGGAAGAAGGACACATAGATTCAATGGTATTTACATTGGTAGGTTGGGATTCAATAAAAGGTGGTTCTTCATCTAAGGAGCATGGATCATAAATTTATCGGAGTTATTGCATAAGGAATTTATGATGATAGGGAGAAGTATGAACCAACTCCATAAGTGGAATTTTACAAGGCATAGAGTTGATTTTTTCAAGAAAGTTCCAATGAGATTTAGAAGAACCAACATGAGGTTTAGGAGTTAAATTAGATTTTGGAGGAAAAGATGTGGTTGGAGGATTAAAATGAGGATATGGTTCTTCTTGGGATTTCAAAGCAACATTAATAGTGGTAGTATCTTACAGAATTTGTTCCTCCAAAGAAGGATTCTTATGCTTGGTAGTGGGATCTTTGTGAGTTAGTTTATGATGATAATTAACCTTATCAGTGTTAACATATTGAGAATCATTAAAATATTGGTCATAATCAGCATCAATGGCATAAGCATCCTTGGTATTTGATTGATTATTGGAAGAATATTTTTGATTATTTGAAGTAAAATATTTATAAGTTTGTTTTTTGTGAAAAGAAATAATGTATTCTTGATGACAAAGATTGATCATAGCATCATGATTGAATAAATCACCAAGTATATAAGAGAAAAAAAATTAGTAATCCCTCCATAATATTCATGATAATGCCCAATATTGGACATAGAACTAGAAAAATAGATTTGGGTCATAACACTTAGGAGGAGCATTGGGATGGATGAAAGGTTTTGAGGGCAAAAAAAAATCTTTCATTTGCTAAACTGAAAGAAGTGAGAAGGTAAAAGAACATCAGTTTTGGCAACTCCTAGTTTGGTTTATGGAGTATTACTAGTGATAGAATTATATGTTTAGAAATATCCTTTAATAATTTTAGGATTAGGTTTGAATTGCTTCATAATAAATTCTTGACATTTAGCTTGATTAAGAGCTTCATTAAGTGTTTGGGGAGCAAAGGTTCGATCCTTATATTGGAGAGTGGGAGTCAAAGTAGTGCTAAAGAGTTTGAATAATTTATCATCAATCATGTTGTGGTTGAATTTATGGTCCAATGATTTCCATATTTTGATAAAGTAATGAGCTGATTCAATGGGAGATTGCTTAGCATTAATGAAGTGTCTAAGATAATTTTTGGGGAGATCATTGTGTTGAAACTCTTTAACCAAAGGATTAACCAAATATTCAAGTTTATAAATAGAGTATTGGGGAAGTTGATTATACCATTATAATACATCATCGGTGAAATTTTTCAGTAAGACTTTTGTAGTGGAAAAGGTATTAGTTTAGATCCATTCTTTGTAAAGGTTGCCAAACGCTTTGAGAAATGAGGCAGGGTCTTTAGTCCCATCATAGTTAATAGTTGGAGATATGTTACCAATATCAATGGATATAATTAAGGGATCCAAAGGCTCATTTTGAATAGTTTGAAACATCTTGTTATTCATTATGGGTTGAGGAATATGATTACCTAGATATCTTGAAGAGGTGGGAGAATGGAATTGGGATTAGCTTGAGGATGGATAGTTAGAGATTGATTAGCCACATTGATTAAATGTTATGGAAGTTACATCATCTGGTTCGTGTTATAATTTTTCATTATGTTCATTTGTTGGATAAATTGGGATAAAATTTTATTTTTATTAGGAGGTGGGTTGATGTTGATAGGAACACTCCCCAAATTGGTGTTAGGGGAAGGATTACTAGAAGAAGGGTTATCAGTGGTATTATTAAGTAAACTTGTATCAATTAGTCTCACATTAGTTTTAATATTTTGAATATGAGAAGTTTATTGATAAGTAAGGAAAGGATTAGATCCATCAACTTCATCTTGAGGTGTTGTTATTTGTACCATATTATAGTTTATGGATGAAGGATGAGAAGAGGTGCCCTAAGAGTAATGGTGCTCTTGGGAGGAAAAGAGAGGGAGAAATGAACATCCCATATTGTATCTAAATAGATTTAAGTTCTCTAATAATATTCTAATAGGGGACTTCATTATGACTGAAGAGGAATGAACAAAATGCAAAGAAGGAGAAATAGGGAACTAGATTGATAAACAAGGAAGGAAAAAAGTAGTATAGGGTCAATTGGGTCAACATAGAATACAAAATAGGGTTTGCAAATAGTACAAGGTCAACTAGGTCAATCTATTATTGTGAACAAAGATTGGAAAAAGAGAATATAGGGTCTGTAAATAGTAAAAGGTTGATTGGGTCAATCTAGTATAGTGAATAGAGGCTAGAAAAAGGTACAGGGTCCACTAGGTTGACCTAAGTACAATAGATAGGATAAATTAAGAGCCTTATAACAGACTTGTGAAATGAAACAAGATAACTTTTTCAAGTAATTTAAAAGAGAAATGATAGAAAGGAAACAAATTTTCAATTGGATTAATGCTAGCCAATCCAATTGAAACACACAACATAAAACCTTACACCAATGTTGGCTAATGCAATTTTTTCTATACAAAATACAATTGAGAAAAGAGCAAGAAATCAACTTGGAAAGTAAATAGATTACTAACTGGGAAATCTAAGTATTTATTAGATTTTTAAGATATGATTTTAAATGTGATGGGAAGTTGTTTATAAGCAAGGAACTAAAATGGAAATCTAAGGATGGTTTCAAGTAGTTTGGGTTAAAAATAGATGTAGTGGTAATGATATAGGCTTGGTATTGGTCCCTAACTCCTCAATTCACACACTAAAATGATAAGGGTGTCAGGTGCTTATCAATAATATACTATTAACCATGATTTATACTTGACTAGAGTATAAATTTAGCTTCCCCTTTGGTGATGAAATCCAAGTAGGTTAGCCATGGGTAGACAAATGTTAAAATGATTATTTATATTTTATGATTTATTCATGTGTGAATAAAATAGAAAATATTGAAACTAAACAATTAATTAAAAAACCACCCAATTAAACTATGTGATCTATTATAAGCATGCAAGCAAAAAAAAAGAAAATGTGAACTGATTACTAGCATATAAGTTTAATTACAACTTCAAAACAAGGTAAAATTTTGATATAGTCAATAGTGTATGCATAAAATATAGAACATGGTCGATAGGGTCAAAACTATACTACAGAAGCAAGGTCTGAAAATGAATAGGGTCAACAGAGTTGACCTAGTTATCCAGGTAACACACAAAACACAGAACTGGGTCAATAGGGTCAATGTAATTGATTATTTAGGGGTAGTTTTGAATACTTAAAACTATAAAATGAAATAATTAAAATAAAGAGGAAAAGAGATAGAAAGGAACCTTGGTGGATCAGAATGTGGAGAATGGAGATTGTTATTTGATAACCTTGATATATTCTTGCAAATTCTACTAATTAGGTCGACTAGGTCAATCAAGCTTTACATAAACTTGCTTTTGTGTGCCTAAAAATGTATAGGGTAAATTAGGTCAACCTATTAGTCTATAATGGATGTTTAAAAATATAAAAACTTGTACTAGGTTGATAAGGTTTGTCTATTAGCCTGTACCTAAAATCTTACACATAGAAGTTAGATATTAGGTCGACAAAGTTGATCTAGTATGGAAAATATATGATAAAAAATAATGATGAAAGAATGAAATAATATGAATAAATATTGTAAGATTTATTTCACTTTGGGTTCACCAGAATGTATGCAATCAAAATTACATCATGTTTATAAATCAATCTTGGCTCAGAGAAGATAGAGCATACCTACACTTTTGATTGGGAATACATTTGTTAAGCGGGGGCATGACCAATATGGAAATCTGCTAGACCTGATCAGGGGATCAATTTTCACTATACACCATACTAAGAAGGGTTTTAAATCATATAGTCTAACAAAATCATGAAACAAACCTAAAAGAGTCTTATATTTAATGTTCACTCTATTCTAATAAACAAGAAATTAAATCTAATCTAGTGCACACCAAAGCTTGTGGCACAATATGAGGGGTTAGTAAAGTAATCAAAATATGTATAAGAGAATCTCAATTAAGATAGTTATGAGTAAGAACTTAATACATGGAATATGAAGAGTAATATTATTTTAACCAATACTTATACTACTTCTATCTACTAAAGAGAGGACAACAAAGTTAGAATAGACTTACCTGAATGTAAACCCATTGAGACACAATCTCTCCCTTGACCAAATGGGCTTTGAAAGAGGTTATGGTTTGTGAAGATAACTAATAAAGGTCAAAGCATCCAAGAATTATCCATAAGACTATATTCTCCAAATATAAATCCTAAGCTAAGACTCCTCAAGTATAATAGTGGAAGAGAAGATTGTAAAGAAGCATGAGTGAATACTAACTCTTGATTATTTATAGAAATAATGATGAAATAATCTTGTATTTATAGGTGGATCTCACCCTAAATCCTTCTAAATATGTCAACTTTATAGGGTCAACCATGTATGTTTTCAAGATGTAAATCATTAGGTCTCGAGCTAGGTCAGTCGAGGGGTTAACTAAACTCAAAGTGAAAAATATCCCTAAATAGTACAAGTTCAACCTTGTCAACTCTGTACAATAATTAGAGGCTGAAAACTATATAGGGTAAACTTAGTATAGTCAATTGGTGAAAGGGGGTCAAGGTGAGGAAAAGAGGGATGGAAAGAAGAAAAAGACTAGAGTGTGAAAGAGAGGATTAATATCTTAGGGAATGGTTTTAAGATCTAGTTAGATTGGTAATAATATGGCAATAAGGGACAACAATCCTATAAAGCACCAAAGGTCTATCCACCCCTTTCCTTGTGAGCCCCTTAGGGCATGCACTCAAAGAGGTTGAGGCTCGACAGGCTCTTAAAAGATGTAAAGTGTTAGTATTTGATAAAATTTGAAAATATTATGTGTATAAAGTCTTCACTCTCATCTTATGATCTACAATCTTCTTTAGTGTAGAGACTCTTCTTGTCCTTGAAGTACTTCTTGTTGTCAAACCTTTTGAATCCCTTTTTGCTTTTATTTGACCTGAATGATATCTTTCCATCATCATGACCTTAATCATGTTCTTCATCATCATCCTTCCTATACTTATGAGGAAATTTACTAGCCAAATGTCCTATATCACTACAATTGAAGCATTTTAGGGGTAGTTTACCTTTATGCTTGCCTGAACCTATTCTCAATTTCTTTACGATCAAATCAATTAGTTCATCCTCATATATATCATAAATTCCATCCTCTTTGGGTTTATTACCTTGGAATTTATTAGTTGGCTTCATTTCAATCTTGAAATTTTCTTCCTTCTTTGGTGCTATATCATCATTCTTCCTCATCTCATAGGCAGTAAGGATGCCATGCAGTTCATCAAACTTTAGCTGAGTAAGATCATGACTTTATTCTATGGTAAATAATTTAGGATCAAACTTGAGGGATAGGGACCTTAATACCTTTTAAACTATAGTAGCTTATTTAAGGTTCTCTTTAAGGCCTCTAATGATGTTCACAATCTCATCAACTCTCTACAGAAAGGATGCCACATAATCTTCTTCATTCATCTTGAGACTTTAAAATTGACTTTTGTGATTCTATAACTTAGAAAAATTGACCTTTGAATCTACTTCATAAATGATATACATTTTGTATCATATATCTCTATAATATTTACAATAAATTACCTTGGTGTATTCAGTCTCTAAAAGACCACAAGTAATAACATTCATTTCCTTGGAATTGTTCTCAAACAACTTCTTGTCTACAACACTAGATGGGGGAACAATTTGAGCAACATAACCATCAACAATAGATTTCCATACATCAAACCCTAGGGACATAATGTATGTCCTCGTCTTGGCACTCTAAAATGCATAATTGGATTCACTGAGCATCAGTTCTTGCTTAGTAGAGAAACCTCCTTGATGACTACCCATATTGTACCTTAGATTACCTTCAAGCTCTTAAGCCTTTACCAAAGGACTTGATATGATACCAATTATTAGAATTAAAATAACTGAGAGGGGGGAGTGAATAAATGAACCCATATATTTCAATTTCAATTTTATTTCTTTCAAACTATTAAACAATCAACATATATCAACTTGATCAAGCACCAATGACAAGAGATCTCATTCAATTAATGCATACAAAAAATCAAACACATAACACAAAGTTCCTATGGGAAAACCTCATAGGTAATAAAACCCACTCTCAAGTCCAAAAAACACGGAATACTATCCTATAATAAATTAAAAAAAAAGAGACTGATCAACTCCTTTAGACAATCAAGCCTTGAGCATATCCTCCTAACCAAAGGCCTTTAGCAGAACACTTGTTTCACAAGGATCAACTAACCCTAAGGAGGATAAAGTCCTTTAGACCCTCATTTGAACACCTCCACCTTAGAAATAGTGTCTTCAACACCTGATGATGGATCTATGTTTTCTAACCCCTGCATAAAATCTCTCTATCTCATATAGGCCTCTCACATAGGTATGCCACAATCTCTCTCCTTCTTCATTCAAACTTTCCTCATATGCACACTCAGACCTCTTTGCATATCTTCAAACTATAATATAACTATTTGGACATCAAAAATATGACCTACAGTTCATACACATAGTCCTCAATTTGGTCTACTCATTAACTCATCAACTAGGCACTCTACCTCTCCTTCACTTCGTAACTCTTACAAACACCTTACACTTATCTCACAAGTCTTCCCCACAAAGTCTAGGAATCATCATATTCAATTTAAATATATATAGAGATATCATCAATTATACAAAAATTGTTCATCCATAATACATGCCTTCACTTTTTAGGAATATTACATAGGTCACACTAAAGCACAATCTACTTTAAGATAGGCTTAAGTCACTTTTAGGTCTTATGGAGACCCATTTAGCTCTTTGACATTTTTACGAACAAAATAAGAACACATGAACACTTTTAAAAATCATGAACCCATGAAACATGATCTATAGGTCCTCCTTAAGTGTCCAAATCCATCATATTACCCTTCTTCTTAAGCATAAATCTCTTAAACAATATTCCATGCACACAGTCACCATAAACAAATACATAGTCAACTTGTAAACCTTTTTTCATATTGCATACAATTTATCAAACATTCATAATGTAAACAAAACATATTTATGGAGTCTAAAACAATCCCATATAGATAATTCATCATTATATATAGAAAAAATATCAGAACAAGCTCAAATACCCTTATTGACTTACTTGCAGAACATGCACGAACACACAACCAACTTTGGATCTCAATATTTTTGTTTATACATACTTCCAGATTTTAAAATCCATTTTGATAGATGTGAATTGGATTATTATACCAATTTTTTTAACACCATGAGAAATTTTTTCATAAATTTAAATATATAACCAAAATAAAGAGAAATAGTTTTTCTTTTGATAAATTCAAATATTTGAATTCAAACGGTCACAGTTAAACTTCAGACAGTTGACCTCATCTCATGGAATATTTCAATCTTGACTCAACACAAACATAAATATTTATGGATAAGCTTGGTCTTTATCATATATCACTCACCATTTGATCAATCTATACGAATACCCACTCGCCATTAAATCCTTATCATTTACCTTTACTCAGTGTTAAACAACTATCATTTTGACCTCTTTGACTCGACACACACCATTAAATCAATATGTACGATCTACCATGAATGTTTATATCTCCATTTGGTCCTAATTTTTAGCTCTTGTAAAATAAACTAAGTATAAGGACCATTGTAATCTATTTGAGAAGCCAACTTTGAACCTTAATAACTTTTACCTTGCTCACTCGTATGATCTAAAATTTGGACCATATGATCTCCTCACATAGGATAATCCAAAAATGTGAAAAAATGATCATATAACCCTCAAATGTGTGAGATATAATGATGTTAAAATTCATACTCAAAATTTTCTACCACAAAGCCAATAATGTCAAGAATTGTTTGGAAGTCCAACTTTACAATTGCATATAATTTGATGTGCTTTAATGCATGACCTATTATTTAGAAAAAGTAAAATAAGATCAAAAATAAACAAACCCATATGATCATATTATTATGAAACATCCACACATGTGAGATATTCCATCACTAAACTACTTACTTAGCTCTTTCTTGACTCATGCAAATTTGTCTAAGTATGGGAAAACAATGTCAAACTATGTGGGAACCTAGTTTTAAATGCACATATCTTTGAATACACTTAGGTGCATGACCTAAGATTTAATAAATATAAACTATGGATGAATGTGATCAAAACCATATGACCAACTCCCCCTAAATTATCCACATGTGGCAATGGTGAAATTAGTAAATTGCCTACTTAGATTTTCTACCATGAAACCCAAATTGTCTAGATGAAAACTATGGACTACTAGATAAATTACACTCATGCACATAAGATCTTTAATCATCCTTAACCACTAATAGGAACCATTTCAGATGATAAAATACTTTTAAATCATCCTTAAACATATATAACCATGCCAAAACTAAAGATTAACCAAGCCAACATTAAGCACACTAGGACAAACATATTGCACACTTTGTCATTATTACTTAGGCTACCAAAGAACTTCATGCATTAATCATGACACATTTATGACATCATTTAAAAATATTAAAAAAGATTCAATTCAAAGAACATCATACATGGAGACCATGCGTAAGCTAATTTAAGATACTACCTATCTTAGATGTGTCGATGGTGAACAAATCAAATAATCTACTTTGAAACTTTCTTAGAGACTTGGCATATAAAATTATCTATTTTACTAATGAACTAGAATCAAGATCAATATTGGTAATATGATGAGGGAATAAGATCAATATGGACTAACTCAATTGGAAGTGGGATGAAGGGAGGGTGTTTTTAGGTCATACCCCCAAGTAGGGGTCCTCATAGATATGGTTCAACAAAATCAAGTGTAAAAATTCTTGAAATGCATAATATTCATGGGCTTATCCATATCTTTACCATCTTGTGTATCCAATTTTTATGCTCCATATCCATAGTTTTTTATGATGATAAATGGGCCCAACTAATTAGTCTCAGATATCTCTTCTTTTCACAGGTGGCATTAGTATTATTTTGGTTTTATTTCAAGACCAAGTCACCATGTTCAAAGTCTATGTGTTTAATACACTTGTTGTAGCTAAGACATAACCTATACTAATATCCCTGGCTATTATTCAAGGAAGCTACCCATCTTTCATCAAGTATTTCTAATTTTTGAAACCAAGAAACTTTTTATGCCTCTTCATTAATGATATCCTACAATGAAATATGCAAACAAGGAAAATTCATCTCAATAGGTAGAATAGATTCTATGCCATAAATAAGGGAATATGGTATGGCTCATACTAGGGTTTGGGTATTGGTACAATAGGCCAAGAAAAACTAATATGGAATGCTTTGGGAAAGAGATCCCCTTGAGGCATTATGAATAGAATATAGGATCTAGATTCATGATAAGTTTAGGAACCATCAAAGTAAAGGGTCTAATACTGAGGCTTAGAATAATTACCATCCAAAGTCATGATTGAATCATTAGGGAAATTAAAAATGAGTAGCTTGGTATTTGATAAGGGTGATTCTACAAGCTAATATATAAGTGTTTGCCACTCAATTGATGTTTGATGTGCATATTCAATCTCAAATTGACTTAATATCATGATCCATTTGGATATACGAATAGTCAAGGCTCCCTTAGAAAGTAGGTATTTGAGTGGGTCCACTTTATAAATGAAAATGGTCTTGTTGTTGAACATATAATGTCATAAATTTTGGGATAAAAATACCATGGATAAGTAGGATTTTTCAATTGAGCTGTAATTATGTTCATATGTGACCAATGTCTAGTTTAAGTAATGTACAACTCTTTCTTTCCACTGATCATTATGTTTTTTTAGGAGTGACCCAAGGCACACTTATTTTTTGAGATGTAAATAAACAACTTTCTAGGTGTAGGTAGAGATAGAACAAGTGGATTTTTTAGATATTATTTTAATTCCTCAAAGGTCTATTGATAATTTATATTCCATGAGAAAATGGTACCTTCCTTCAAAACATGAGTAAAAAGATGGAATATCTCTACCAATTGAGAAATAAACCATCTAGTAGATTGGATCTTTCCCTGTATACAAAGTTGATTTAGATTATAAGGTGGAGGCATTTATGTAATGGCCTTAACCTTGGCTGGATTGACTTTAATGACCCTATAGGAGACAATGAAACCTAATAATTCACTTGAAGTAATTCCAAATATGAAATTTTTAGGGTTAAGCCTTACTTTAAATTCATGATTTTTGTCAAATATTCTTCATAATGCATCTAGATGTCTTACTCTGGCCTTATATTTTACAAAAATATCATCCACGTAGTCTTCAAAAATAACATGCATCATGTCATGGAAAATTAAATTCATTACATGTTGGTATGTAGCACTAGAATTCTTGAGGCCAAATGATATCACTTGAATCAAAACATTCCCCATGGAGTGGTGAACATTGTTTTATGTTAATCTTCAGGTGTGATTTTGAACTGATCATATCTAGAGAAGCCATCTATTAGAGATAACATATCATACCCTACTATGGAATCCATGATCATATCAATGTTGAGAAAAGTAAATTTATCCTTTGGGCATGATTTATTGATATCTTTTAAGTTAGTACATATTTTCATTCCTTGTGGATTTTTTAACTAGTACTATGTTGGATATCCACTCTAAATAATAAATAAGATGAATACACCTTTCCTCTAATAGTTTTTCTAATTCTTTCTTGACAAGTATAGCTATGTGACGGTGTATTTTTCTTAGATTATACTTAATTGGATTAACATCAATGTGTAAAACAAGGTGAAGTACAATTAAAATGAGGTCTAATCTAGGCATATCTAAATAAGATGAGGAAAAAAAGAGATAAATTCTTGAAGGAGGGTAGTGCGCAACTCACATTCCTCTTTAGTGAGGGATACTCTAAGTTTGATCCATTTAAGATCAGATATTGTTATAAAATTAAATTTTATGGTATCCTCCACAATTAGTGTGGAACCATATTCTATAATAGTCAACAATGTGGTATATTTATCTTCATATTCATTTGGTTTCTCAACTAGATCATTGAATTTACCTAAGAAAGAAGAATATAAATCACCAATGTCTAGCAAAGGCCATTTGGAAAAGGATTTCCAAGAATATTGATCTAATTGATCAAATACTTTCTTATCATCTGAATTGATTCTCAACCAACATGAAGTTTTGGGACTAAAGGAGGTTTGGGCTTCATTTGAAAGAGGGTGAACTTCCCTATCCAATGGTGCCTAAAATAGGTTTTCACCGTGGGATTCATCTTTTTCTTTACTTTTTTACTGGTTCAAAAGCACCTCAAAGAGATTTTCACTTTGGGACTTTAATGTTAGATTTTCCTTTCTTTTTGTTTATGATTAAGGAAGTTCAATTCCCTTCCAATGTAATAGTAAATCCTTGTTTGTGATCATGTTACATCTTGATTTCTCGCTAAGAAAACTATTTGATTATCCATGGATATTTATAGTTTACACATTTGATTTGGTTATAATTTAGACCATTCTTTTCTTTTTTTATTTTTCTTTGTTTTTTCCTCTCAAAGGTAATTTTATAAATTTTATTTATTTTTAACATTATATATAAAAAATCTATAATTTTAATAAATTAATTAATCATCCTTTATTGCCATAGTAATATAATGACAAATTCATAAATTACTAATCTATATTTAATTTAGCTAAGAAAATAATAATTATACTTAGCATTTATGACACCACATTTTATTTTGACATTTAATCGAGTTATTCCATTGGTTGAGTTTGCACACAACAACTCATATTAATCAGTGTTGAAGATGACACCATTTGGGGCACTCTAAAAAATAAGGTACATGACACCAATCAATTTAGATAGGTTAGAGGACAAGGAAGTCTTTGGACCTAAAATGCTTTTAGATATGGAAGAACAAGTTAGATTAATCATGTAAAGATTGGCTAAGGCCAGTGATAGGTAGAAGAGTAATGCAAATATAAAGAGGATAGAAAGGCACTTTGCAGTGGGTGATAAAGTTTTTTTGAGGGTCAAGCCTTAGAAGAGCTTGATTAAATTTGGGAAGTCAGTAAAATTGTTATCGAGATATGTGGGACCCTTTGAGGTGTTAGAAGTGGTCAATCTTGTAGTGTATAGGATTGCATTACCACCAACCCCATCTCTATTACATAATGTCTTTCATATTTTTTATAATAAGAAGTATACAGATGATCTTATGCATGTGTTAGATTGGAATGCTTTGTAGGTTATAGATCTTGAGTTGGTCATGGTAGAACCAATTAGGGTAATTGACACTCATAAAATTCATTTGCATAGTAAAGAGATGTCATAGTGCAAGGTCTAGTGGGACAAATACTCTGAGAATAGTGCTAATTGAGAGGACTATGACGATTTTATCAAGAGATTTATACATTTATTTTCTTGATTAGATATTATTATACTATGTTATGTTTTGTTGAACAATATTTTAATTTAGAAAATATGTGTGAATAAGAGTCATCTAAGACAATGACTAGCTTTATGGGGAAGGATGTTACATCTTGATTCCTTGCTAAGAAAACTATTTGATTATTAATGGATATTTGTAGTTGACACATTTAATTTGTTTATATTTTAAACTAAGCATTAAGATATATGTTTTTATGGGACAATAGGATATTACATAGGTTACATGTTTGCATTGCTATGAGTTAGTTGTAGTGTATGTGCTTACATTACGAACATGTTGATGTATTATTTTCATTATATTTTATGATGTATAAATATCATGATGTTATGATATAATGACCTATTTGTTGTGAGGTTGATGCAAGATAACTCATCCCTCAGAGCATGCTAAAGGGAGAGCATTATCAGAGAGGGTGACATAGATGGAGATGTCAGAGGATGATAGAGAACCTAGATAGAACCTTGCACACACCATAGTAGTTATCACATGTTATAATGCATAATGAAATGAGTAACAGTGTATTTATTATTGATTGCATTAGACAATTTATTTCTATAATTTGCTAAAAATAGTTTAAATGATTTATGAAACCCATTTTATGTAATAACATGTGTGGCCATTAAATGCTAAGTAGAAATGTGAATTGATTTTTAAATTAAATATGGATTAGTAATTTATGAAATTGTCATTAAATTAATATGTTAATAAAAGATGATTAATTAATTTATTAAAATTATTGATTTTTGATAAATATTGTTAAAAATAAATAAAATTTAGAAAATTGCCTTAGAGAAGAAAAAAAGAAAAAAAGAAAAAAAGAAAAGAATGGTCTAAAATTAGGAAAATCAAAAAGAAAGGACTACATTAAAAAAATAATAAGAAAAAAAATCTTTTATAAAGGCTACGCCCTTTTCAGCTTGGGACATCAGGAAAAAGGAGATCATAAGTATTTTGAAGAGATAATTACAAGGGGAGAAAGAGGACATAACACAGAAAAAAGAGAGTTAGCAAGGATGAGTAGTCAAATAAAAGTTTTTGAAACTTCTAGGTAGGTGCTTATGCTTGTGTAAAAACCCTTGATTTACTATGTGAAATAATTCGTTTGTTAATGAATTAAATTTTGGCATGGATTGTTTAACTAAGCATCTTAGCTAAAATGAGTTAATACTGGGAATTTTAATAGCCCTATATATAAATCAAAGCCACTTCCATGATGTAAATGCTTATGTCTAAATACTTTCACCAGTTTTAAATAACTATTTGATTATACTATGGTAGTGTTGATGTGACCAATTTTGTATATTATTTTACTAGGATCACATTGATTCATTATAAGAAAACTAGTAAACATGCTTAGTGGTAATGACCACCATTAAGTCTCAATTAGATGATTAAATAAAATGGGTGAACTGAGTAGATAATTGACATTGACGATCTAGAAATTACTCTAGGAATTGCTAATCTTAATATAGATTGATTATGGCATTGTCATATAGTATATACCTATCCTATACTATTGGAATGAGTCACTGAAGTTTAATAGTGAAAATTGTTAAATATTTATATTATGGTGTCACTGTAGTTTTTCATAGCCTATATATTATATAAATGACATTGTTGTATATAAATATTTATAAGACATTGAGGTGTGAAAGTGGAGTATGGTAATTGGCACTTTAGATTTCTATTTTTTTTGACACTCATTTAATTTGAACAATGAACTATGTAATGACTTAGACTCATGAATAGAAAATTCTTATTCTTTCATTAAATCTAGTTTATAAATATTGGATATTATTCAAAAATTCCATGGTAAGTGTCGAGCCACTCCCAAGGAGTAAGTACTTTATATATGATGAACTTTTTTTTTGCCAAAATACATAGGTGTCGACTTGGTTGCAAGCCATACATAGGTAGAGCTTTCATGTTTTCCTTTCCTATATATAATTATAAATATATAAATATATTTATAGTATGATTGTTTACAGTCTGATTTTATATATTGGTGTCACTATATATTTTATTTTCAGTCCTTATAATATATCAATGGTGTTTGTTGCACATTTCAGTCACAACATGTGTAATATTTTAAAATGCACTGTCATATATTATAATACCTAGTCTATATTGGATCACTATAGTTTCTTCTGCATATCTTATATTATTTATAATGGAGTTATCATAGTTTAAGTTCAAAAAAATGTGTTATATTCTATAAAGGTGTCATTATATCACATAAAGGCATTGCTATATGGTGAGTACTATTAACTTTATATATATTGGTGTCAATTTATGCTCATAACTATATACAATTAACAGTAGCTAAAACTTGTAGTCTTCATACTAGTTATTTAATATAAAGATTCTTGGCTGAGCCGTCACCTATTTAGAGGTGTATATCTTTCATTTTGGACAATTATTTTATTTGAAACTTATCCCTTAGTTTCTTGAACTTATACAAGAGCATTGAGGATTATTTATAAATTAAGGAATTTATAAGTATGCTAATTAGTATCTAAAACTAATTAGGGCAAACTTATAGAAAATTAAAAATATGGTTAATACATTAATGGGTCGACTTACACATGAACCCAACTACTAGCCAAATCTATAAATAATAATAATAAGCTAGGAGATCTTGCATATGTAGGCCTATATTAGGGAACTTTTAACTTAAGTATTTATAGACTCATTTAAAAGCCTCAAAATTGACCAGGAATGATTGCTAGCTTATAAATCATAGTCAATTTATTCAATATCATAATGGTTGATTAACCTCATGAAAATCTAATTTGGGAATATTAATAACTATAGGTGTTATGTTTGGTTAGTATATCGAGAATCCTTCAAGTGTTAACTGAGGCATGTGTAGGATAAAGAACTCAATATAGTCTTTATTATGATATGTAAGAGTTTTCCTATATATATAACTTGTGAATCAAAACATGTGGTGTAAATGTAAGTTTAGAATAAGTTACGCTATGTTTAACATGAATTTTAGGTATAAAAGTGTCTATTAGCATATACATATACATATGGGTGAATTTCTATGGTTATAGATTCATGGGTGGTTATAAACTATAAAATTATGTATAATAAAACTTAATGAATGCGTGAATTCAAACCCCTAACATATAACAAATGTTAGTTTTCATTACTCTATGTTTCATGTGAACTGAGTTTTGTTTTGTTATATCTATCTATTCGTATAAGAGTTTATGTTTTCACGGATTTATGACTACTTTATTAGATTAGGTACAGTACTTAGTAGTTATGTTTAAAAATAATAGACTATGGTAATATGGGTTATCATAGCATGTAGAATGTTTAGAAACTATTTATGGTGGTTAGAATCTATAGTTAAATGTGTAATTTTACTCAAATGGTATTAAATATAGTCATTATTTCTAGTATGAGATAGATAATAATGTAAGATTCATTTATTCATTTGATATAATAAATGTATGCTTTGATTACTCCTATGTTTAGCATGTTATGTGATGTGATTGCTAGTATAATGTAAATTGTATGAATCTTGTGGTTAAAATTATGTTTGACCAATCTTTAATTATTGATACTGAGTAAGGAGTGAGATGGACTTCACTATCTTACTAGCATCATAATGCTAGATGAAGGCAATCTGATCAAGTGGTGTGTATGAGTTTTGATTGATCTATAGATCACTATTATTTATTATTCTTAAAACTTTATACAAAATATGTTTAGTGAGACATTATCATTATTTAGTATTCTTTACATGTTTGTGTGATATCTTTTAATAGAATGGGTTTTATATGATACACTTCATGTTTAGTTTTAAAAATCATACAACACATGGGTACTTGCTTATCTCTATGGATTCTTATACCATCACTATCTACTCATCCATGAAGGGAAGGGGAATTTTATGATGGGATTAGTGTGGGGAATCATTGGTCCCTAATTGGTGTGAAAAAGTGCTTGGATGATGCTCTCCCTCCCCACAATAGTAATAATTTTTGAGATGACACTTGAGATTGCCACAAATACTAGAGTTTGGGAATTATTCTCCGGGGGAGCCATGTATCTTATATGTACATTGTATTTTATTTTACTTATTATTGAAATATTGTCATGGAGAGATATAATTACTTATTAATGGACATTGACAATAGTGGATGCAGACTTGAATCAGTCATGGCTAATTTCATGTAATTACTTTCTATATTCACATTATGTAGTGTTCTCATGATATTAGAGATTAGTGGTATATGATGTAATATGATTTATTTACTCTTACTATGCTTTGACTATTTTTTTAAATCTTTTTTTAGATTCTTTTGGTGGAATATAATTATGGTATATGTGTTTAATTTAAAAAATTCATGTATTTCTAGGTAGATCCCAGAGGGGATGTTACAGATCACCAAGTGGAAAATTATCTCTAAGGTCCAAGAATTTAGAGATTGACTCATTGTTCTAAAAATCATATAATGGTATATATGAGTCTTGTTGGTCATAGTCGATCAATTGGGGATGATGCAGGAAAAAGGGAATAATATGGCATAGAAGTAATGGTACAAATGGTATGAGGATCAAATAAGTTGACATCAACTAACTCATCATAAATGCTATAATATAACTCTATGTCATTATTGGTATTATCAGTATTAGATGATAAATTAGAGCCACTTTCGATATCTAATGGGTCACCCAGGTGGTTTTTATCCAATATCTTGAGTTCCTTTATTTTTAGAAATAGATACTAGCTCAATAATTATTTATTATTTTCCCCCAAGCCTTTGCCTTTATAGGCTTAATTATCCATTATCCTATTTTGAATAGGATACTTATGTTTTGGTAGTAGGTGGAAAAATCATAATTATATAACCATGAATCATTATCTACCTTGATTTGTTTTCTCCTAAGAAGTGGTTCTGATAAAACCTTAGGCCATTTCTAATGAGAATCATTCTTCCTATGCCATTCCATTTTAATATCTTTCATTTTAGGTCTACCATGTGATTTAGGTGTTTTAGGAAATTTGGCTATATGAAAAGCATTTCCAATCTTGTATTCCACAAGATGATTATATTTAATAGTAAAATGATTGGCTATTGTAATAGGTGGTGTAGATGAAGTGGAGGCAAGAGTGCTTAGATCCACATAATTAGACTTAGGTGGTTGATCAATTACATTATTTTAATTTTTAGGGATGGTCTCTATGCCAAGGTGATAGTTGTATCTTTCATACTCTATTCCAAATGTTTGTAGAATTGGTATGACTATATATCGATAGGAATAATAACTTCTAGGCTAGGATGAATTTTTTTCTACACTTATGGAGAGTAGAAGGTACAACATATACTTCATGAATCCATGGTCTCCAAAGGCGTAAATTATATGATAGTTCAAAATCAAGAACATGGCATAAAGTATCATCAGTTAGAGACCTAATGCTAATAGGTCAACAAATGGTACCCTGAGATTCCCATTCCTCATTATCATAATAGTTTAGAGTGATGGCATCTAAATACATATTTATTTTTGTATAGCCCAAGTGTTTGACCAACTTCAAACTTACAATATTTATCCATGAAACACTATCTATGAGGACTTGTTTAATCTTATATTAGGAAATATTTACTTTTATATAAAGTGGGTTATTGTGTAAAGGTCCAAGGGATGACATATCAGTTTGATCAAAATTAAGTTGATACTACGAATCCAAATGATTCACATGTATTTGGAATTTATCTAGCACAATGTCACTTGGGACCTTAGACTAACTCAAAAGGTCATTAAATATGCTCTTATAGACATTTAACATATGTAAAATATCTAAAATATAAATTTACACCAATGTCTTTTGTAGTTGTTCTATAATATCATAAGGTTTGTCATTAATAGGAGCAATCGACTTAGTTTTCTGGAGTGGAGGTCATTGAATAGAATTTTTAAAAGAAGAAGGTATATGGCCTTAAATAGTAACCTTAGAGCATTGAGTCATGATTATGCAATGTCAAGTCAATGAGGGTTACTATAATTAGAAAAAGGTGAGTAAGGGCATGGAATGGTAACTCTTATAAGTTGATTAAAATTTGGGCTATTATGATCCAAAGTAGGATCACTGTAAAATGAAGGTGGAGGTTTTGAAATGGATGGTGAAGGTCATTGGGTATTATTAGTATTTGGCTTAGGATTGATCTTAATGGTAAGGATATTCCACTAGTAATCTAACCTATGACATTGCCATAGTCGTAAGGGACATTATTACTATTAAATTGATTGTAATGGGCATCCAGACATTGATTTCAGTTTTGATGTTGTTGATTCTACCTATGATTTTTATTGTTAGGAGGTCTATTCTAGTTATGTTTGTTATCTTAATGTTGATTCTAGTTTTGATTGTTATTTGAGTAATGCTGTGGAAAAGGGTTTTTAATAGATACCCAAATTATAATTATATATTTTTGCCACATTATCTAACTCTATTTCACCACTTTCAAGAAAATATTGGATGAAATGGAAAAGTTACACACACACACACACACACACACACACACACACACACACACACACACACACATATGAAATCTCCTTTAACCCAATGATAACCATAAAAGTCATTCTCCTAATACCAATCAGGTTTAGGCTAGATTTCTGGAAATGGTTTGGGCACTGGCCAAATGATCATGTTAGTAGAAACTAGATTTTAAAAAACCATCTTAGTAGGCTCACCAAGATTACTGAATAATATACTATGATAATGACCTCTTATTAGAGGGGGTCTTTGTAAAGTAAGAGGTTGAATAAGTGGGTTTATTTAGACAGGTGGTGGTTCAGATGTTTACACATATCAAGACCTAGTTGCCCATCTCATACAATATTTATATTCATATTGAATTAGTTTAGGCTTATATAATGTAATTATTTATGTTTGTGTAGGAGATTATGTTTGGACCTTATCATAATCTTCATTCTGAGAGTAAATCTTGATTATCACTTTGTCAATGAGTGCTTGCTCAATCTATACTCCTTTGGTAATAAATTAATCAAACATGTTGACACACTAAAGCTTGAGATTATGAGCTACATTAAATTGTAGATTGGTAGTGAACATTGTGGTTAGTTTCTTGTTAGGGAGATTATGTGGGATTTAACTAGCTAATGAGTGCCATCATTGTGAATAGCTAGTAAATTTTTCTACTCATTGTTTAGCCTGACATATATTAACCACAGCCAGTTCATGCTCCACATTAAAAGAGAAATGTTGCATAAATGTCTCTAAAAATTCATTAAAGTTATTAATGTAATTCTTAGGTAGACCAATGAACCATTATAAGTGAAGTAGGTATATATTGTTATACATAACCTCTTGAAATGTGATGAATAATTATTTTAGATATTCCTTGGGATGACCTTTCCATTTTTATTTAACAAATTTGGGCATGTCCAAATGATGGCATAAAGGAATCTAAAGATAGTTCATATCAAAGGGATAAGATTATATGTCATCTAGTTTAAAATTCTAATTCTAACTTCCTACCTAAATGGATGAAACTGCATCTTTAACCTCCTAAAAATCTTTCAAAGTGGGACTAGTACAAGAGGAAGTGGGCACATTTGGATTGGTAATCAAAGGTGCATTACTTTGGCCTAGATAAAGAGGTGATCTAGAATATTGGTGAACTTATACGTGATTATTTATACTATGAATATTCACTCTTTCACTAGAGTTGTATTGTTGATAGGGGACTTGTTTTTGGTAAGGAACTTACTTTTAAGTGCAATGTTTATTTGGAAATAAATGTGGCTTAAATGGAGGAATTTTTTATTGGGTATTCAAAAAAATTTATTGAGATTAGAGGGGATCATATTTTTGATACCTAAGAACTTGTCATGTAAGGGGAATATGTTGTTGGTTAAGTGGCACATGTCATTGACTCAAAGAGTCCCCTTACTGAATAGAAGTTGAAAGTGGTTGATAAATATAAATATGTTGTCGATTAGATAACACCTATTGGGGAATGGTTGGCATGATTCATTATCACTTGTTGAGGTGGTGGATTAGTCACCACTTATAGAAGTGGTGGATTGTTACTTGAAACCTGATGTTGTATATTATTGGTCACCATTTATTAAAGTGGTAGATTTTTACTTGAAACATGCTATTATAGATTAGGCAAGGTCAAAATGTGTTATTGTGAAGAACCTAGGATATTAGGAGAAATATTCTAGTGGAAATTTGTAATAACATTTTGTTATATTGTAAAGGGAACTTGATGTGGTTTGGGGTATCTCTTTTTAGAGTTATCCACCACATGATGGAAAGAATCTATGGGGAGACTCAACTTAGGATTAATTACTAGATTAATTTTAATTATAGTCATGCTAAATAGATCTTATACTAATGTTTTATTGGTAAATGGATCAAGATTACACATAGGATAAGTTAAAAAATACATTAACTATGTAGTCAAAGGATGTAGCTCTATTAATGTGGTTTTTAAATATTCATGTCATAAGGGAGCTAGTAAGAGTAGCCATACCTTGTTTAGCTTGTTGGATATGAGAAGTAAGAAATTATATTTGAGTAGACTGGTTAATGAGTTGACCCTTTCCCTTGTTAAACACTACAAGAGATTGATTTTTATATATTATAAGTTAGTTTATATTTGTTTTTCTTATTAAGTAATGCCAGATCTTAGAATGACATTAGAGTGTTAATATACACTCAAGTTATTTTCATCTTATATTGAGTAGTTATTACTACTTAATATAATTTAATTATTCAATTGTATGATATTATGATCCTCCAAATAATTTAGATGACTATGAAAAATTAAATGATCATCTCATATAAACTAAAATCATGCTTGGGCCTAACTGGTAATGAAATATTTAGTGTCTAAAATGTCACTTGATAATAGTTGTTGAATTTATAAATTTCTAGCATAAATAGCTTGATGTTCCTAAATGAACAAATCATGGAAGCTAAGGTGAAACTCAAAAAAGTTATAAATCATATGAAATATAATTGAGTGACATAATTTTCTTATGTCAAAACTAGCTGATAATTAATTAACATTTGAGATATTTAAATCTATAAGTGGTTAATTACATGATAGTCTAGTAATAATAAGTAACCACTATAATCAAAAACATAATAGTTTTTATGACCATGATGAAAATTATAACCATTTAATTTGATTTCAATAAACTATTGTTACATGTTGAATGAATTTCACACATATTCCCAACACTATAGATCATGGTATAATGATCTCATTAGGGATAGTACTATAATGGGCTCTTTGTTTAAATGGAACTTATTAAATGTAGATACCATTTTTAAATTTCATGGATTTATAAATGTATTCTTAAACTACTAAACTTGTTTAGAATACACCTTTAATTAATTTAGTTATAACAAATACATTTTCTTCATTCCAAACCTTGACTTACAAAAGGATGTACGAACAAGAAATGAACTCCTATTAGTATGATACTTCACTAACATTCCAAGGGGATAATAATATACCCCGATCTATACCTATAATTATGCATATGTGAGTATATTATATAGGATAAGGTCACCTAGGTGCTCCTATTGGGAAGGTGTTTTTCACTATAAATTTGGAGCTTATCGTTATGGATCGCATACCAATACACCTTGAATTACATGTAGATTTATTAGGGAAATAATATTCCCTAAAGAATCTTTTAGGGGTAATTACCCTGGCTAAAGCTTGTATGTATAGAAATGTGGTTATAGGAATTATGGTAAGTCAGACAATACCAATTTACATGTAGTAAACTCAATTCACTATTTTTATTATGAAATCTGAAAGAAGGGACACTCAATTTTTTGGGGTTGTTTCACCCTTTAAAAAAGTGTTGCCATCAATGCTTAACAAATCATGACACTTTTTCATGAATTGTTCATCTTCCCATGTTGCATCTTCAATTGGAAAATTATTCCATTTGATGAGAAGTTAAAGAATGGCTTGGTTTTGAGATTTAATTGATTATGGACTCATGTTCCATAATGAACTTCCCTTATCTAAATTAGAAAAAATACAGTAGATTGGAAGTTTGGTACCAATTAATTTTTTCAAGCATGAAACATGAAATATAGGATGAATTTTGGAAGAGGATAGAGATTCTAACTTATAAGCTACATTTATGATCTAGTGGATAACCTTATAGGACTGACAAAATTTTGGTGCTAGCTTGAGGTTATCATGTTGTTTAAGTGACATTTGTTTATAAGATTTCATGCTTAATCTCCTTCCTCAAAATTCTTCTCACTTCAATGCTAATTTGCTTGTTGTTTCATCCCATTTTGAGTAGGTATGCTTGTCCATGTATTTCTAGTGTATCCCACATTGATACATTTACATGAGCCTTTTTAATCTGATCTAAAATGTTAGTGAAAGAGCCACAAACCTTATCTTGTCTACTAGTAGGAATAGTGCTACCCACAACTTGAGAATTTTGAGGTGTGAAATAAATCTTAGCATTCTAAATTATTTTATCTACTTATGCATTTGGAATTTCATTAGACATACCTATCGTTTGGAATGTTTGAAGGCTCATTGATGGACCATTATTGGCCCTTTGAACCTCTTCAATTTCCTTTCTCTTTAACCTTGTGTTTGCAGTTATAAGACTTGAATATTTGCTTGATTACCCTTGGTAATTCACAACACATGAGTCATATTTCATAAAATTAACTAAAGTATACCCCACTTGAGTATTCTCTCCATTATTCTCTCCTCTATTAGGTACCTTAGCTTGAGTAATGACATGGAATTATTCTTAAGTTTGCCATGAAAGCTTGATTTAAGGACTCATTGGCATAGGTATATGGATCATGAGGTTGATACCATAGAGGTTGACCGTCATGATCTTGATCAAGGTTGGTTTTAGTAGGCACTAATAATTTTTATGTGGAGGGAGAATTATGATTATAACCATTATATGCTTTTTCTTGAACTAGTTTCCCTTGACCTTTAAGATGACCTTGAAAGGGTGGTCTATTGCCTTGATATTTGGATAAAACTGATTCTATTGATAGTGAATTTATAAAGGTCTCACTTGATGCTATTGTATGATCCTCTTGAGACATAAAATCTCTTTCTCAAGATCCTTCACTCTTTCTACCCCATTAGATTTACTTGTCTGACTAGGGGAAGCTAGCTTATGTTTGAGAGTAGGAATGGGAGTAAAAATAAGTGTAGGGGTTTATAAATCAGGGAATAAAGGGTCTTAAATAGATCTTCTCAGCTTGAATCAAGAAATTCTTAGCCTTAATGGCCAATTTATAGGCATTCAATAATGTGTTCACTCCCATAGATTATACCATAATAGAAATATCACTATGAAAAGCCTTAAGATAATAAAGGAAAGCATGATGTGCAGTGGGTCTTACCAAGATTGGGACTTGATCCCATGTATTTTAAAACCTTCTATTAAATTCTTTAATAACTTCTTGAGGTTCTCTCCTTATGTTGGTTAGCTACTCAATCAATGAAAAATTTTCACTCTTGTCCTCAAACCTTCTCCTAAAAGCATCACCCAATTTATCCCATGTGGTGATAGATTTAGGAGCTAAAGTACCATACCAATCAAGATTGTTCCCCTTGAAAGAAATATCTAACAACCTAATAGGTATATTCTTCTCAATTATATTATGTATATTGTAGAAGTTGGTAATGTTTCTAATGTGCTTAATAAGAGTAATAAGAGTTTCACCTGTATATGAAGCTACACTTTTGAGGGCTGATATGGGAATGCCATCATAGTGGGAAAGTTTTAGAGGACTATAGCCATTGAAATAAATAAAAGGTAGGTTCCTTGCCATGATAGCTTTAGGATTTTGCAAGATTGGACCAATAATTTTTTTTTCTTATAGGTCTACGATGAAGGTATGATCTCTTTGGGTAAAGATGGGTGTTAGAAAATCTATATGATTTAACTAAATAATAAATAAGTTCTTGGAAATCAAAAGGAATGACTATAGAATGAGATATTGTGCTTACCTTAGGCATGAAATAATGCACTAGTCTACCACCAAGAGTTATTTGTTGGAGTGGTCGGATACTATAAGAAGTAAACTGTTACAACCTATTTATTTTCAAGACCAACATCCACCTTGAACAACCCTATTGGACCATAGGTCCCATTAGGTATGTCATAACTATGATAACCCAAATTTTCACTTTAGAGAAGTCAATTAGACCTTCTCAAATTTGAGATAACATGGAACTATCTCTAAGTATAGGTAGATTACTAAAAGATATATATCCCTAGATTACCTTCCATCCTCATGCCTCCACCACAAAGCACATTTTCCCTTGTTACTCAGACCTCTTCTTAGGACCTGCTAGTGAATCCCACATGGATATAAAAATGCAAGTAGAGAAGCCATCTAGACAAGATTTGGTTATTACCGAGGAACCAAAATTGACTATAGATTTTGATGAGACCTTGAATAATTAAAAAGAGTGAAGATGAGAATTTTTATGAGATGAGGGAAGCCAATTGAGTTTATAATAGAATAAGAGCCTTTCTCACTAAAAAATAAAAGGAAATCTAAGCTTGGAGAGAAAGATGAAATCCTAGAGGATCCCATATATATGGTTGATGATACTATAGGTGTATTGAAGAAGATGGTTTGTGTTTTATAGTATACTAATAAAATATTAGAGGAATGGGGTAGAATAGAGGCCAAAAAAAACCTATTGGACAATGTGTAGAGTTTTGATAAGATGATTTATAACATTGTATATTTTATATGTTAATAAAGGGCTATGTCATAACCATAATGGAGAAATGTGGTGATATTATAAAAATATATAAAGAGCCTAGATGATAAATTACACTTCGTTAGTAAGGTAGTAATAAAAAATTAATGACAACATCTCAATTTACTATAACTTCCATACATCACATTGGCACATGATTATGTGACTAATAAGAGGGATCACCTAATAGAATGACATAGATATATGCAAGATTTGGTTGGAAAATTGATGAGCTAAGAGTAAAAATCCACCCAAATATGTTGATATATGAACATTAATGAAATATACACACCACTTGGGTCGGTATTAACTAGACCATTCTTTGATAATCTGCTTTAAATAATTGCCAATACTTTCAAAGTAGAAGTTGATAGTACAATATTTAGAAGTAGTGATAAAGTGATCCAATTTTTCACTTTTTCTAAAGATAAATTATCACAAGTAATATAATTTAATTATTAATTTAAGGCTTCTATGGTGGTACACAAAAATAATGGAAAAACTCTAATTTTTGTTAAAACTACCAATTATAAAATTTGAAACCATATAACTAGAGTTTATAACATGTATGGATGAATAAAAGAAGATAAAAGATCAAGATTGGTTGTATTTATAAGTAATATATTTATCTTAATGATCTCAAAATTTGACTACTACATCTTATTCTCTTATATATACTACAATATATACTCCAACAAGACATGCACTTTATACACTTCCTTTTATTATGACTACTTTAAAATATTTATTAGGTATAAATACATTAGAATATTTAATTAATCTAGTCATTATGGTAATTTAAGGACCATAAACAACAATTTACACATCAACATCCTATGCTTCCACTAATTCCAATCAAATATTCCAAACTGTAGTCCAGTCTAGTTTGATTATATAGTCTCAAGTAGCAGTTCAACTTAGACTCAGTAGAATAACCATTGAAGTCTAATTTTGATATAATTATTTATATACTTTTATATACAAATTATAAATATAAATTAAGACTCTTTTATTTATAACCATTGTAAATCATGTAGAGTGTACATTTGCAATTAAGATCTAGTCTTATTTTAATTTTTATAAAATTGGACAAACTTTGAATATGAGGCCACCCCATCCAAATTTATTTATACATGTATTTTAATAATTTTAAATGGAGGATAATTTATCAATTAATTCAAGCGAATAATGTTTTTTTAACTATTCTATGAGTTTATGTGAATGTGTTATCTCTTCCATTTTTTTGTGTTTCATTGAATAATTTCCATTAAGTTGAAAAATATATAGTAATTTATGTATGTGTTTTTTTATATTTTTTATATTTATATATATGTTATTATTAATCAATTATTGTTTTATATATCATAATTACAACTTGTTAGTGATATTGGATATGCATATCAATCTAGTACTACCAACATCTTTTACTATAATTAATGAGTCATTATGAAAGTGTTTCCTTGGAATATTTACCATGTTTGATTGTGTTATATGATTATAAATAACCCAAAATAAAAATTATTTCATTTTATATGCTCACTGTAGTACAAAAATTCAACTTAGAAGGGTTTAATCTTCATTTGTATCATAAAACCCTTTGTTTTTCCCCTACCTTTCTTTAATTTAATTTTTTAAATTAGATTCACCTTATTTTATATCCATACATCCCTATTAAGTAAATTTTATATTGAGTGTTATAAATTTGTCATATTTGAACCATCTAAGGTAAATAATCACTCCAGTCACTACTATTTCAACATATGCTTATTCATAGAACTTAGACCTACAACTCATGCCTTGGAGTTACCTTTCACCAATCTTAAAATTTTATGGAATTTATCATAAGAATATATGTTTTTGAAAAAACACATCATAGGTTTTATATGGTGTTAGAAGGAGGGCCAAAACATATGAATAATTATAATTTACTTGAGTTGTGTATACTAGATCCACTAGTAAGGTTAACAAGGTCTAAATCTAATTATGGTTTGCTGTTATTATCACCTCCAAAATTTAACCAAAGACCCAAATCAGATAGATGTATCCCTAAGAGAGCCTTCAATCAACCAAATTAACCAACCCAAGGGAACTAATCTCAATATTTCATTATGGCATGGTTATCTGGTTCTACCATAACCATATTTGGTATCATCCATGAGTTACAAAATAATCCTTAAAAGTTCCTTCATTTATTATCTCATTTTATGGAAAAATTGTAGAGGAACACATTAAATACTTAATAATTATTTAGGATTATTGAATATTATTCATGAAGATGTTGTATGGAAATTATTACCTTTCACCTTATGATGTTGCTTACGAATGGTTCCTTAATCTTCTAGAGAATTCAATGATCTCATGGGATCAATGTCATAATACATTTATTGCACAATTTGGTAGGTTACACACCATTGTGTAGTGTATCAAAATTTTTATTGTATGAAGTGGGAACCCAATGAGCTAATTATATCTTTCAATGCAAGATTCCAAAATATGTATAGACCTATTATTGCATTAGCTTTATAAATGTAAAAGAATGCCTTAGATTCAATGATTATAGTGTTAATTTTTAGGGTTAAAAATATCAATACATTACCTAAGGCTTATGATAAAGCAATCAATGTTGACCTTCAATTGAATCCTCACTAAAATTTTGGCCTTACCTAACATCATTCCAAATTTTCTAGCTTTGAATCCCATTACAAACGCCAATTAGAATGTCATGAAAATAATCAAAACTAGGTCTTCACTCAGATACTTTAGCTAACATTACACCAAATCATAAGATAAACATTTTGAATAATATTAAATCTATGTATAATCATTAAAATCATATTCAATTCCTAGTTATAGTTAATACTTCTACCACATAAGGCATAACTCTTGATTCTACCAAAATAGAGTTGGATGCTATTTAATGTATGGCGTATAAAATTAGCAATCAATTTATTAGTAAGTATAAACTTTTAGGGAAAATATCAGGAGAAAAAAAACATGAATTTCACATTCCATATGTATAAAATACCGTTTAGTATGCCAAAAGTTAACCTAGAGCCATCACCCAATAAACTCCATGAGATAAACATCTATGAGGTAGCTTTTCCCAACTAGTGTAGGGTCTATAACACTATGCAATAAAGAAAATTAGACTATATATAATAATGTAATTCCTAAGAAATATTAAAAAATGATATGGAGAGGTATGATATTACCCCTAATTAGTCTGATCTATCTAGTCAAGTACACCCAAATCATCTAATATTATAATGGTGTTTGAGACTTTTGATTTATCATTTTGTCTTGAGAATGAGAATGAAATAGAAGACATAACCAATGTGATTAATTATTTTCAGTAATTCCAAAAAAAACTACAATATAAGTTCAAAAATCAATATCCTACTACTATTATACACCTTAAAATAATAATGCAATCACTCCTCTGGATCCAATAGCCAATAAAAATCCACTTCCCCTAAAAGGAAATGATAAATATAAATATATCAATCCATATAGCAAAGGTGGTTATAAAATAATATAGGACATGAATAAAATTAAGGAAAACATTAACCTTCATGATTTTTCTCTGATTATAATAAAAAATATAGTTATTATTAAAATCCTTTACTAGAAAAAAACCATGTTTTAAAAAGTCTAAGGTTGATTACACAAATATGGTCATATATAAATAAAAACCTAAGGTTCCCAAATTTCTTACTAACTATCAAAATATTTGGGAAAATTTTGAATAATTACTTAGTTGACTCAGGTGCTTCAGCTAATGTGATACCCACTAGTATTTTTAAAAAGTTAGGTCTGAATTCAAACAAGTCCAAAAGAGTAATCTTTCAATTGGACAAGTATTTTATTATTATTATTGAAAAATTATTAAATATACACATACAATTTGATTTAAATCCATGTGTATTAATACACTAGCATTCTTATAGTTGACATTTATGATGTTTATGATCTACTTTTGAGTTTGGATTGATCAAAAATATTAAATGGATATATGGCAATAAACTTTTCACACATGTGGTTTCCTTATAATGGATTAGCTAATAAGATTAGGGTTGATAGAGGACCAAATATTAAATATTCCATCAATAAATATAATGCTAAAAATGAGAGAGTCAACATGTAATTATCACATGTAGAAGTTTACACTTTCACATCGAATCATGAGAATAATGAACATAATTTTTAAGGTCCTTCAAAATTATGGACCTTATATTTTGATGGGGCCTACTTTAAGAAAGGCTTTTGTGTAGGAATAAATTTGAATGACCCTAACAAGAATAAATACCTTGATACTTTTAGGTTATATTTACATTACACCAACAAGCTTGCAGGGTATGAGGCCTTGATTTTAGGGTTATAGTTTGCATTAAATCATAATATCAAACAACTATTAATGTTTGGATATTTAGAGCTAGTTATTAACCAAGTTAGAAGTAAATACAAATGTAATATATCATATATAAATAAATATAAGTATATAAATTTAGGTTAAATCAAATTATTTTAATCTTTCAATATAAAATCAATTTAAAGAGAATTAAACTAGACAACAAATTCTTTGGATACTTTAGCAATAAATTTGGCCCCACTTCAGGAGTCTAAAATTCATAAATTTTATGTATAATTAGTACCATGTCTTTAATTCCCATATAATGTTTCCAATTTTCATGTATTTGATGATGACCAATAGATCATACAGTTTATGGAAAATTCTAGTGATTTTAAAACTCATATTGTTGATGAAAGATATTTTGATCCAATGAAAAAAGAATAAATTGAAGACAATGGTATTATCCAACTAAAATAAAATAAAAACCTAATGGAATGGTGTCATTATAATGAGTCTTTGAGATGGACGATTACTATGAAAAATAAAAACTTGCTAAACTAGTGAATTTTATTTTTACAAAGTGAATTTAGGAATAGATGAACATCCATAGCATGCCAATATTCGATTAAGTTGTTTTGACCAAGAAAAATAAATAATAAAAGAATTGTTGATAGAATACAAAGATGTGATTTCCTAGATGTATGAATACTTAATAATTTTTTATCCTATGTTTATCACACATACCATACTACTATGATAGGGACACAAACCTTTTAGGAAAATATAAAGACTAGTTAATCCCATTATAGAACCTCTCATTAAGAAAGAGTTCAGTAACTGTTAAATGTCAAAATTATATTTTACATTAGACATTCTACTTGGGTGACTAGCATCATTATTGTGTGAAATAAAAATGGTGAAATCAAGCTATGTGTGGATTTCATAAATATTAATCAAGCTTTAAAAAAGGATAACTATAAATTGCCTTCCCTAGATCAAGTTATCTAGATAGTTAGTGGATCTTAAATGATGTCCTTTTTGGATGGATTTTTAGGATACAAATAGGTATTACTATATAATGATGATCAAATAAAAATCTATTTCAATACTAATTGGGGAGCTTTTGTACAAAAGAATGTCTTTTAGACTAATCAATGTAGGTGCTACTTTTTAACATGCCATTTATTTTTATTTTCAAGGGATCATTAGTACGTGCATCATAATTTACATGAATGATATAATTATATTTTCCAAGGTTATAACGAATCATGTGGACCACTTGTAGAGGGTATTTGATAGATGCAAAAGGTATGGATTCTCACTGAATCCCAAGAAGAGTATTTTAGGAGTCACATAAGGTAAGTTGTTGGTTCATGTTATTACTAAGGAGGGTATTTTTATTTACCTTGAAAGAGTATAAGATATTTCAAAAATTACATATCCTAACAATATAAAATATCTCAAGTGTTTCTTAAGTAAGATAGATTTAATTTCAAAAATTAATTTCAATAGTTACAGAGATTATAAAACCATTGAATGTTATGTTAAAATATGATGCAAAAGTGGAGTAAACAAATGAATATAAGAAATCATTCCAAGACATCAAAAGTGCCATCACCTAAGCTCTAGTTTTGATTAGCCCATTTTTCACCAAGGAATTTTTTATGTATTTCTTTGCATCATAACACATTATAGCAGTTGTGTTCACTCAAAAGGTTAAATATAGTGAACATCATATCACCTTCAAGAGTACTAACATGAAGGATGCTGAATTGAAATATTCCATGATTGATAATTAAATTTATGATATAATCAAATTAGTGAAGAAATTTAGGCACTATATTGTGTGCAACAAGATATGTATGACTGACCCATATCCAATTGTCAAACTCACACTTGGATAAAATAATTTAAGTGAATGAAGAGTCAAATGGATGGATGAATTAAAATATTTTAACTTTGAAATCAAACCTACCAAAATGGTATGAGGATAAGGCATCATTCAACTAATCACAAATACCAATCTATACATTTCTATTAAGTAAAATAGTCTTAAAAGGCTAATGGTGATTGGTCTAATTAGATTATTCACTACCTACTCATAGAGACATGTCATCCTAAACTAAATAGAGATTAAATAAGATCACCTACGATCAAATCAACACACTATATGATTAAAAATGGAGTGTTATATAAAAAAAAGGGGCGTCTATTTGGCATGTGTTTTTAAAGAAGATGCAGATATCCTTGACAACTTTCATCATAATAGAGGAAGTGGACATACCTTAGGTAATGATATGAACCATAAAATTATAAGGATGGGATAATAATTTCCTACTATTTTCAAGGATGCACATAATCATGTTAGGACTTATCACCAATGTCAAGTATTTATAAAAACATAAATATATGCAATCATGTTTATGTAACCTATGATTGAAGGATGCCATTTTTTTCAATGGGGTCTATATTTTTTAGGGGAAATTAATCCCAATTAATTAGTTTGGAACATGTTTATACTAAAAATTATATATTATTATAGGAGATGGAATGAAGTGGTTGCTATAAATAACTCTAGGGTACAAGATGTATTCAAATTATTTAACTAAAATGTTCTGAATAGGATTGGAACACCAATTTGTTTAATATGTGATAATGGTCCATATTTTAAATTTACATAAATCACTGAGCTATCTAAAATAATTATATTACTATTAATTTTTCTTCAATTTATTACCCACAAGGAAATGGAGTTGTTGAATCTACCAATAAGAATTTGATATATGCCATAAATAAATTAGTAGAAGGTATACCAAGAGAATTAAACCTATTATTGAAGTATGTATTATGATTAGATAAAATAATGATTAAATAGGCTCTAAAAGATTCACCTTTCCTATTGGTATATGGACAACAACCTATTTTTTCCATTACTCTTATGTTTCCAACATACCAATTTATTCAAGAGTATATAGAAAATGATGAAAATATTCAATATATGTTGTTAGACACTATTAAAATTGAGGATGCACAAAAAAAATCTTTACATAATTTCATTAAACATTAGGAAATTGTTAAAATATGGTTTTCCAAAAGATTAAAAATTTAAAAAAATCAATATTTCAGGCTTAGTCCTCCTATGGGATAAAACACATGAGAAGAAAGGAAAAAGTGATAATTTTAGTCCATTATGGATTGGACCATATCATATTTATAAAAATTTGGGTAATAATGATTTTTTTTGAAAGACTTCCAAGATAATGAACTTAATTTTCCAAGTAATGGACAATTCTTAAAACACTATTTCATGGTTGCTCTAAGTGGAAACATCTCAGAATGATTATGAGTTCTGATTTAGTAGTAGGATTAGATTAGATTCCTTGATTTCCTAGATTAAATTTATTACTTTCCCAAGTTAGATTTCCTTTCAATTAGTTTTTTGTTTCAAATAAGGTCATTTTGACCACTTGTAGAGAGATTTCAAGAATTTTTGTTATAAGTTAGTTAATCACACTTAAGGATATTCATGGAATTATTATGATAAATTTAGGTCTTAGAATTAAGGTATGTATCATGATTGGATGAAATTTTTTATTCAGATTAAATAAATTCATCATATTATTGGAAGTTAATTTGATATTTTCATGCAAATTTTACAAAAACTTCTCATTTTGAAAGATCAATTGCAGATATACATGCTTAAAACTTATTTGAGAGATAATAAACATTGAAAAAGATAAAATATAACTAAAATATATTATTTAAAATGAATTTTATTAATATACACCCAAACAATTGTGGTTCCAAATCTATGTAATGGAGTCACCAAACTATGTAATGGATAAGGGTAGGGACTGCTTCAATCTGAAACTTGAGGCTTCAGACTGCACGTTCATCCCCAACAGAGTTGCCAAAAATTGTTGGGTGAATATTTTGTCAACTAGCTAATTGGTGACCAAAATAGTTCCTATCACCATAGCATAGGGAGATTGGTCATCCAATGTTGTAGGTTTACCACATCTAAATGGGACAAATCTCTCCTCTCATCAAGGGGAGGTTCCCTATTAAATATACGGAGGCTATATACTATATATATAAGCAGAAAGTAAGACAAAGGGGTGGGATAAACCATCCATCTCTCTTTTTTCAGAGATGATGCTGATAAACAAGGAAGAAATCCTGGGTGATGGGGAAGGTACTTCTCTTATTTTAGAAGAAAATTTTAGCCAAGAGATAGATTCCTTCTTAAATAGTAGAAATCCTAGTGCAATGACAGAAGGCACTTCTCTTATTTCAGAAGTGTTCTTCAGCAGGCAACAAGAATCTTTTAGGTAGCCAGTAACTAGTAACGGGGGTGCTGAGTGACCAACAACTTGAGAGAGAAAAATGAAGAACAATGGGGGCACCACATCATCCCAAGGCTCTTTACACAAGAAAATAAAATGCAAACACACTGAAGGTACTTATGGGGGCACAATGTCATCCCATAGTTGGCCTTCAGGACACCTTCCTGATCACCTCCACTAGTTCTTCTTGTTAAATCAAATAGACAACAAAGCTCTTAGGAAATAGACATACGAACAATATCCTAAGGTAGCACAAGCTATAACAGCACAAAGTCTATAAGTAACTTTTTTTATCATTCAGATAAAATAATATGAATTACAATCTGAGCTCAAAGTCTCAGTAATGCCTTTCAATTTGGGTAGAGTTTTACTTCTGATAATCAAAAAGGTTTCCTTTAAATGACACAAGAGGTTACAATATATAGAGGCTTGAGGAAGGCTTGTCACTTTTTCCCAATGATGTGACCCATTTAGTTCATTCAATGCCTTAGATGCATTCTTGGTTTTGTCAGGAAGGACCCCACTAGAGCAGGGCAGCTACCTTAACTATGGCATGTCAATTCATCTCTAGTGCCTCCTCCTTAGCCTGAATCTCTCATTCCATCACCTACTTAGCTGTGTAACTATCTATTCTATCTTCATTTCCAAGGGGACAAGCAGATGGTGCCTTCAATGTTACCATCTCCTAAATATCTACCTGGTGAACTACTTCACCTATCAGCAGTAACTCTTGCTGAGTTTCCCTCTCCATTTCTTCCTTCTCTTGATCCTAGCCTTAGAGTCTTTTGAATGCATTTAGGCCCATGCCTTGAGTCTGCTAGAATCAACAGACACTTTATTGTGACCAATTTGACATTTACGGGCCCATCATATTTCCTAGCAACTCCTTCACATCTTTCTCACTTGCTATGACCACTTTCTACTATGACACAGATGAGGACACTTGTCGACATCTGTAGCTTTGAGATAATCTTATTAGAATAAGCCTTGAAACTCTGTTAGAGACTGAAAGCATGGATGCAGACACTTGGCAGCTTTTGCTACACTAGGATGGGGTACGTGGTGAGTTTCATGCTTTGGGGCTTCATTTCAAACTATGTCTCAACTTGTGACACCTAGAAGCATCCACCTCCTCAAGCCTTTGTGACATCATAGAAATGTTTGGGGTTCAGTTAGGATTTTGTGAATGATGACACTTATTGGCCTCCACTGAGCACTACAAGGGACATGTGGCATGGTCTGAATACATTTGTTAGTCATGTGGATGTAGACATGTGGTGCATTCCACTTCAATTAGTCATTCATCCCTAGGACCACCATGGTCTTTGCTCAAAATAGTGAAGCTAAGGGAAGAGACTATGGATATTGACACTTGGAGGCTTTTGACAAGCTTTAGAGGGACACGTGGCCTATTCTACCACTTCTTAGATGAATACATTGGGGATTTCCATAGTTGCCACTTATCACCCTCCATGAAACCCATGAAGAAGCTTTATTGAAAGGGACTTCACAACTTATAAGGAACTTAAGAGAAGTGAATGTCGACACATGTCACGTTCTGTTGAGTTACAACACTAACATGTGGCAGCTTCTAATGAGTTTTCAAAAGTGATACATGGCACATTATACCACTTCTCAGAAATAAAGCATAATGGGGCTTAGCTGATGACACTTGGCAGCATCTGCCTAACTCTTTCTTTTGTGTGCATCCTTCTTTAACTAAGGCAACCTTTGAACTCTTGAATCTATGCATTGAACCAATTAAACGTTAAACCCATTAAACCTATGAACTAAAATGGTTCAATGATTCAAGGTTTTGAGACTCATTTGAAGCTTGCCACTGATATTGAACCTTAAACCCGTTAAACCTTGAACCAAAGTGTTTCAAGGTTCAAAGGTTCATTTGATTAGAAGATTGTTGATGACCCTTTTTTGGTTGAACCAAAGCTTTGAACCTATCTTGAAAGTGTCCAAGTGTGAGAAACTAGTCCCTTTTGATTGAAATCACCTACAAAAGCCTTTGAACCCATTGAACCTACTAATCCCTTTACCAAAAAGTTGAGAAAATGACAAATTTGAATGTTTTAGAACAAACTTTTGGAAAGGGGAAGAACAATTTTGGCCATATAGGACCAAAATAGTCCTATGTTGTCTAAAAAATGAGGAATCACTTTTTAGGGACAATAAGTGGCTCTTGTTGGGAAACTTCCTTTAGATGACAACTCAGAATTGCTGAGGGGAGTAGAAACTAGAATCTCCAGTGCCTTGAAGTGTGCCATTGGGCTATGGAGTCATGCTACCCAAAAAGAAAGGCTCAAAAAAAAATGAAAATGAAAAACACAAAACAAAACTAAAGACTATACAGATATACATATGTACAAATAAACTTATTTGATGCCTCAAGATTTGAAGTGCTTCAGATGCTACCCATTATGAGACAATGATAATGGCATCCCATCTTGATAAACTAGTAGGAAACCATTTTGTCCACAGAATCAGTGACGGGTGAATGGAACTCTCCACCAGGAAACCACTTTTCTGTGTCTTCCCTTTGGTTTTCTTCTCTTGCCCCATAGCAAGACTTGATTTTTGGTCTGAAAACCATGAATCCTCACTCTCCTAGTGAAGAGTTCCTTTTCTTGATTTTGATGGGCATCAACATGGTCTAGTACCATAATTTGCTATTCTGATAGCTCAACCTAGCACATGTCTTGATTGTCCCCCTTAGATATCTCATATTCTTCTTTATTTAGAAGGGAGGGTTCTTTTACACTTATGCTACACTCCACCAATTCTTTTGCTACTTCATCCTTGCCTGAAGACTCAAACAAAATTTGGGCTGTAGGGGCCACCATTTGGGTCTCGACACATTTGACATGATCAATTATGTCAAATGATTGGATTGGACTAAGCACAAGGGATGGGAGTTCTTTTCTTTGGTTTATGGGAGGGGTGGGAGGACTGATCTGTGAAGTTGAAGTAGAAGGTGCAAAGATGTTTGGGATACTTAATTTCTCAGAAATCACTAGGTCCTTTGACTGGATAGGCAGAGTGGCCCCACGCTTAGTAATCAAAATTGCAAGTTGAGGTCACCCCTCTATTTTTCCTTTATCAGCTTGTTGAGCTGATTGATTTTAGGACTGGGTGACCATAGCATATGATCCCTCGCATGCTTCACCTTTACTTCTAGGTTCATCTTGGTAATCTAGGAAACTGATGTGGGAGTTGCCAACTATCTCTTCTTGATCCTCTGTGAAGAGACCAACGTCATTTTATAGATCAAACTCAGGTTGGAAAGAGAAATCATGCTCTATTTCCAAATATCCAACTACTGAGTTGGCTAGAGGTGCTTCAATGGCAGAGTTCCTCTATGGGGGAGGAAGATGATTTGGTTGCACTTGATGTGCCTGATTAGGGAATGTCCTCCTTGGTACATCTCTATATGGAGTAGATGACATCCCTTGTGCCATTTGTCTTCTGAGGGTTAGCACTTCATTTGCTAGCTTCTGCACCATTGGATCAGTGGTGGCTGCAGGTGAGTATCTAGAAGATGAAGAAGCCCTACCTCTGTTAGGATCCCTCCTTATCTTTCCTGCCAAGATAAGGTCATCTTCTACCTCAATAGCCAAGTCCTGAGTAACAACAAGGTCTATGTGGCCAGCTCATCTTAGTAGAAAACTCAATTCAAGTAGTTGTGAGTTGATGAAGAAGCACTTGAGGTTTTGAAGCGTCAGCTGGGTGACCATGGGAATCCTTTACCTCAGCTTGTTGAACTTGGAAATAAAATCCCTCATAGGCTCATGAGGTTCCTTCTTCATTTGAGTGATTTGGGCCATTAGAGCATGCACATCCTCTGTAGGTTTAAACCTGGCTTCAAACTTATCTTTGAGAGTGTCCCAACCAGTCACTGATCTAGCTTGCAGATGGTAAAACCAGTCTACAGCAGCACCTTGCAGTGTCTCCATGAAAAGCCTAACTATCATGTCTTCAAATTCCACTCGTATCACACCACAGGCTATGGTGAAGGCTGCAATGTGTTCATTAGGGTGGACTCTTCCATCACCAAAGAATTTGGGTAAATTCTTCCTTGAATTGAGTGGTAGCTCATGTAGGGGTGGAGTTAGATTAAGTGGGCCAAATGAGTTACCCTAGGGGCCTCAAACTGCCATGATTTAATTATGAAAAATAGGGATAACAAATCTAGGTGGAGTGGCTAGATTGTAGAACAAAAATGGAAAAGGACTAACTGTGCTTCAGCTTGAGGCTTCAAACTATGTACTCTTTCCCAACAGCTCTAGTTTTGTAGACCAGATAATATAACAGAGACGGAGGAAGATGGAGATGGATGAAAATGGTAAGGCTATAAATGGATAATGGGTAAGACATGCAATTTAGTCACCAAACCATGTAATGGATAAGGGTAAGGACTGCTTCAATCTAAAACTTGAGGCTTCAGACTGCACGTTTATCCCCAATAGAGTTGCCAAAAATTATTGGGTGAATATTTTATCGACTAGCTAACTAGTGACCAAAATAGTTCCTATCACCATAGCATAGGGAGATTGGTCATCCAATGTTGTAGGTTTACCACATCTAAAGGGGAAAAATCTCTCCTCTCATCAAGGGGAGGTTCCCTATTAATAATATGGAGGCTATATACTATATATATAAGTAGAAAGTAAGACACAATGGTGGGATAAACCATCCATCTCTCTTTTTTCAGAGATGATGCTGATAAACAAGGAAGAAATCCTGGGTGATGGGGAAGGTACTTCTCTTATTTCAGAAGAAACTTTTAGCCAAGAGCCAGCTTCCTTCTTAAATAGTAGAAATCCTAGTGCAATGACAGAAGGCACTTCTCTTCTTTTAGAAGTGTTCTTCATTAGGCAGCAGGAATCTTTCAGTCAGCCAATAATCGGTAATAGGGGTGCCAAGTGACCAACAACCTGAGAGAGAAAAATGAAGAACAATTGGGGCACCACATCGTCCTAAGGCTCTTTACACAAGAAAAGAAAATGCAAACACACTAAAGGTACTTGTGGGGGCACAATGTCGTCCCATAGTTGGCCTTTAGGACACCTTCCTGATCACCTCCACTAGTTCTTATTGTTAAATCAAATAGACAAGAAAGATCTTAAGAAATAGACATATGAACAATATCCTAAGGTAGCACAAGCTATAACAGCACAAAGTCTATAAGTAACTTGTTTTCTCATTTAGATAAAATAATATGAATTATAATCTGAGCTCAAAGTCTCAGTAATGCCTTTCAATTTGGGTAGATTTTTGCTTTTGATAATCAAAAAGGTTTCCTTTAAATGACACAAGAGGTTACAATATATAGAGGCTTGAGGGAGGCTTGGAAGTTTTTCCCAATGACGTGACCCATTCGATGCATTCTTGGTTTTGTCAGGAAGGGCCCTATTAGAGCAGGGCAGCTACCTTAACTATGGCATGCCGATTCATCTCTAGTGCCTCCTCCTTAACCTGAATCTCTCATTCCATCACCTACTTAGATGTGCAACTGTCTATTTTATCTTCCTTTCCAAGGGGACAAGCAGATGGTGCCTTCAATGTTACCATCTCCTAAATATCTACCTGGTGAACTGCTTCACCTATCGACAGTAACTCCTACTGAGTTTCCCTCTCCATTTCTTCCTTCTCTTGATCCTAGCCTTAGAGTCTTTTAAATGCATTCAGGTTCATGCCTTGAGTCTGCTGGAATCAACAAACACTTTATTGCAACCAATTTGATGTTTGTAGGCCCATCATGTTTCCTAGCAACTCCTTCACATCTTTCTCACTTGCTATGGCTACTTTCCATTGTGACACAGATGAGGACACTTTTTAGCATCCATAGATTTGAAATAATCTTATTGGAATAAGCCTTGAAACTCTGTTAGAGTCTGGAAGTGCAGATGCAAACACTTGGCATCTTTCACTATGTTAGGATGGGGCACGTGGCAAGTTCCACACTTTGGGGCTTCATTTGAAACTATTTCTTGGCTTGTGACACCTGGCAGCATCTACCTCCTCAAGCCTTTACAACATCATAAAAATATTTAGGGCTTAGTCAGGCTTTTGCAGATGATGACACTTGTTGGCCTCCACCGATCACTGCAAGGGACACATGGCGTGGTCCAAATACATTTGTTAGTCACACGAATGTAGACATGTGGTTCATTTCACTTCAATTAGTCACTCATCCCCAGGACCACCATGGTCTTTGCTCAAAATAGTAAAGCTAAGGGAAGAGACTATGGATATTGACACTTAGAGGCTTTTGACAAGCTTCAGAGGGACACGTGGCACATTTTGCCACTTCTTAGATGAATACATTGGGGCCTTCCATAGTTGCCACTTGTCACCCTCCACAAAACCTAGGAAGAAGCTTTATTGAAAGGGACTTCACATCTTATAAGGAACTTTTGAGAAGTGAATGCCGACATGTGTTGTGTTCCACTAAGTTACAACACTGACATGTGGTGGCTTTCGACAAGTTTTCAAAAGGGACACGTGGCATGTTCTGCCACTTCTCAAAAACAAAGCATAATGGGGCTCAGCTGATGACACTTCGTAGCATCCACCTGACTCTTTCTTTTACACGTGTCCTTCCTTAACTAAGGCAACCTTTGAACTCTTGAATTCATGTGTTGAACTGATTGAACATTGAACCCATTGAACTTATGAACTGTAATGGTTCAACGGTTCAATGGTTCAAGCTTTTGAGACTCATTTGAAGCTTGTCGCTGATATTGAACCTTGAACCCATTGAACCTTGAACCAAAGTGTTTCAAGGTTCAACGGTTCATTTGATTAAAAGATTGTCGATGACCCTTTTTTGGTTGAACCAAAGCTTTGAACCTATCCCAAGAGTGTCCAAGTGTGAGAAACTAGTCCCTTTTGATTGAACTTGCCTGCAGAAGCCTTTGAACCCATTGAACCTTCTAAACCAAAAAATTGAGAAAATGATGAATTTGAATGTTTCAGAACAAATTTTTGGAAAGGGGAAGAACAATTTTGGCCATGTAGGACCAAAATAGTCTTATGTTGTTTGAAAAATTAGGAATCACTTTTCAAGGACAACACTATGGAGACTTAAAAACTTTTGATCTCAAAGTAATCACTCACACTATTCCTCTAAATCAAGGGATCAAAACCTTTAGACAACATCAAAGACTAGTAAACCCCATTTTAAAACCTCTCATCTAGACTAAATTTTAAAATTTACTAGATGCTAGGATCATATTTCCTATTAGACACTCTTTTTGGGTAGAAAACTTGGTACCAATCAGGAAGAAGAATGGTGAGATCAGGTTATGCATCTAATTTAAGAACTTGAATAGATCCTTAGAGAAAGATAATTTTTCTCTACATTCCCTAGATGAATTCATGGATAGTTCTTAGGTTACAACCAAGTGTTGGTGGAAATAGAAGATAGAATGAAGATGGACTTCACGACAAAGTGGGGAACTTATGCTTATAAAAGGATGCCTTTCAACATCATCAATACTGAAAAAACTTTCCAATGAGCCATAGACTATGCATTCTAAGGACTTATTGGTAAGTTCATCATCATATATATGGATGACCTCACTATATTTTCTAATAATATATTAGATCATGAAAATCACCTACAAAATGTGTTTGATAGATGTAGAAGATATGAATTATCCTTGAACCCAAAAGAAAATATCTTTAGGATCATAAAAGGTAATTTACTAGGCCATATCATCACCAAAGATGGGATTTGCATCGATCTATAATGGATTCAGTCACTTAAAATATGAAAATAGCATAAAAGAATTAAAATCATTCTTTGGTAAACTCAAATTTGTATGCAAATTCATTTCTAGGTTTACATAAATTGTCAAGCCACTAAATGCCATGATGAAAAAGGATGCCAAGGTAGAATGGGCAATCGAGGCTAAGAGTTCATTTCAATATATCAAGATAATTACTATTCAAGATCCATTATTGATTATTCTTAACTTTAATAAGATTTTTTTTTGTATTCCTTCACTTTAGAACATACCATTATTGCATTAGTCACCCAAAAGTTAAATGATAGTGAACACATAATTTATTTTATGAGTAATAATTTTAAAAATGAAAAATTTAAATATGTAATGTTAAATAAGCAAATATATGCATTTATCAAGGCTGTAAAAAAGTACCTGCACTATATATTAAGAAATAAAACATATGCCATAGTCTTAGACTTAACAGTCAAGTTCACCCTTAGTCAAAATGAGCTACGAGAAATAAGAGGCAATTAGATGACAGAGCTATAATAGTTATATCTAGAGATAAGACTATTCAATATGGTGATAGGCCAAGAAATTATCCATATAATGACTAAGATAGATCCATGCATTAGGATTGAACAAATCGATGAAATAAAAGTGGTAGGAGGTGAATGGTATGCTTAGATCATTCATTGTCTACTAAAGGGAACATGCCCCTTGAGTTGAATAGAGAACATAGGTGATCTTTGAGGGTCAAGTCTACCCACTACATGATAAAGGGGGGGTACTTTACGATAAAAAATATGAGGGAATCTACTTGAGGTGTGTCTCAAGAGAATAAGCCATGAATATCTTAGACAACCTACACCAAAAATTAGGTAGTGGTCACCCTTCCATGACCACAACTCACAAGATCTTGAGAATGGGGTACTATTGACCCCCTATTTTCAGAGACACCCATAACCATGTTAGGACCTATCAAAAATGTAATGTACTTGGGAAGAAAGAGGTTAATTCTACCATGCCACTATACCCTATTATTGAGGGTCATCCTTTTACATAATAGGGTCTTGAATTCATTGGAGTAATAAATCCCAATTATTCTATAGGGCATAAGTTCATCCTTATTACCATTGATTATTGCACTAGGTGGACTAAAACAATGGTCACCAAGAAATATAGAGATTAATATGTCATTAATTTTTTATAAGAGTATATATTGACTCGATTTGGTACTCCTATATATTTAGTTAGTGATAATGGCCTAACTTTTCAATATATTGAATTCATTGAGTGGGCCTGTAATATTTAGATAACAATCAAGTCTTCTTCAAACTATTACCCCAAAGGGAATATATTAGCTTAATATACAAATAAAAACCTGATGGATGCCATTAAGAAGTCATCCCAAGACAAGCTAAGATAATGACACCTATTATTGAAATATGCATTATGGGAAAATATAATAAGATAGAAATAATCCCTTAAAACTTCACCTTTCCTATTAGTATATGGACATCAACCTATTTGCCCTATCTCTTAAACTCCCAGCCTATCCATTTATACAATACTACATGGAAGAGGATCTAAGGATTCAATATAGATTATTATAAATAGTTCATCTTGAGGATGCAAGGACTGAATCACTACAAAGCTTCAACAACCACCAAGATGTTATTAAAAGGTGGTTTGATAAAACATTCAATATCAAGGCCTTTTAGATATCAAACTTAGTTTTATTATGAGATAAAGCTAACAAGAAAAGGCCAACATGATAAATTCACTCTCTTTTGGATTGGACCATATCAAGTGTTTGAGATTTAGAGCAATAATGCCTTTCATTTGAATGATCTTGAAGATAATAACCTAGCCTTCCTAGTCAATAGGTAGTTTTTGAAGCACTACTTCATGGTTGCTCCCACTGAGGATGTCTTTGATTAATTTTAGATGTCATGGTAGAGGTAAAATTATAATAGGTTTTACTATTTTCATTTTTATTTTTCCTACTTTTTATCTTTCACTGGCATTAGGGTAGTCTCTGCACTTTCTAGATTAGCCTTTCCTACTTTTAACATTTTGTTTTCTTAGGTCAGCTTTTTTATTTTCTAGAATAGGTGCCTTTTATTTTAGGGCATCCTAATTAACTCCTTTAATGATAAATATAATATCCAATATATTATGCTTCATATATAAACTTGATACTATATACTAAAATCATGAGGACATGTCCCAAAAAGAGAGTAAGTGAAGCAAGAGCTTAAGTGGAGTCCATAAACTAGTTGATTCAATTTTTTTTACACCCCTATATTTGAGACTTTTAAGATTTATGTATTCAATAAGAAATATACCATGGTCATATCATAATTGACTAATTTTGTCAAGTATGTAAAATTTTCTCTCATTGTTGCATGTAAATTAAGAAAGTTTTTTATTCCTTAGGTCAAGCACACTTTCCATGATAATACATGTTTTGAGGAGGTAACCTTTGATACAGAGGATACTAGAAGGAACATTATAGAAAATTGAATTTTATTTCTCCCATACACCATATCATAATGGTTACCTACCCTCTCTTCCACTCTTATTATTAAAAAATAAAAATTAAAAAGAGAGGATCAATGGATCTTAAAGAGTGATCAAATAAATCTAAAGGTAATCAAAGACTCACATGATGAAATGAGATCAATGCATCACACATCATGCAAGTTTATTAATGGAGAAGAAGGGGGAATCAAAATTGACTCTATCAGGGCTATAAATGCCTAGATGGTAGTAGAGCAATACCTGAGCCCCAAATTTTTTTATGCATCAAATAAGTTATTTTGAAACCTATAGTTTATTTTATCACACATAGACCCAAGGTATGAGTAAGGATAATATGTTTCATATGGTTTGGGGAGTCTCTTTCATGTTTTTGGTTTAATTATATTTATATGGTATGATCCATGTTTTATTTATAGTTTCCAACCAAATATTCTAGGTTCTTGAATACTCTATAGTATTCCCCTTGTGAGTCATCATTTATTGTGTCCCAACACCCCCCAATTTTTTTCCAAAATAGGGACCCACTTTGTCAAGTAGCCTTTATTTTTTAGGATTAACAATGCAGCCTAAGTTTATTTATTTAAGATTAAATTGACATGATGACACTTTTATTATTATAAACCAAATTTATGCTTAGACTTGTCTTGAGCTACATCTCCAGCCTTTGGTTTATTTCATGCATCTTTGTCAAAGTTTTTTTCATATTATAACAATTCATGAATTTTACTTATTTAATCCAAAATCATCTTGGGTTTTGCATATTTTAGACTAACTTATGTGTTTTTAAAAGTGTTGTTATTTGCATTTTATCTTGTGTAAATTATTCTTTACTTAGAATTTTTTCTACTTTTTGCCTAGGTACCTACCGAGTCACCAGAGCTTGCCACATGGCATACATTCACTCTCTAAAACTTAAAGGTGGTCAAATTATACATTATGATTTAGTTTTATAAAATATTTTATGTTGATAAATGATATTTTTCTAGCCTATAACTTTTATGACACTTAAAATTTTATAAAAAGACTCACAGGTGAGTGGAAGGTCAATATAATGTCACATGTCATAAGCCTACTCACCCAATGACTGACAAATCAAAGTTTTAGTGTAATTTTTATTGGGGGCCATCAAAGTGGTGACATCCCTCCATGTGTCATAATAAAACTCACTTGGTGATTGTCAGATTGAATTTTTAGTATATAAAAGGTTTAAGGTCATCAAAGTGATGACATGCCTTCATGTGTCATAATCCCACAAACCCAGGATTGTCAAAGCATTTTGAGAAGTTTATAAGTCTCTTAGGTGAGTGAAGCATCATTATGTCACCACATATCATCATTTCACTCACCTAGATCCTACATAGTGAGGGAAGTGGTTCGACACTTCTGGTATGATGAAACCATGATAACCCTCCATGTGTCATGATTCCATAAGCTTTAAGCATTAAAAAAATAAGTGGTATTAAAGAAAAAGCCCAATTATTATCAATGTAATGTTTTTTGAGGAAGTGGAATATTGTAAAGTGTTAAATAGAGATGATAAATAATTTAGATAAAAGTAAAGAGAATCCATCTAGTGTTGATGACCACAAAAGAGGATAACACTTCACTAGGCAAATTCAAAATACTAAAATAGAAGAAAGAAAAGAAATCTAAGGTTTTTGGTGCCATTAATTCAATTAAATTGGCCAACTAAGTGCATTCAATTCAATAGAGGTAAAGAATACAAAGGAAATATATGTGATCAATGAAGTCAATTAAAAATACATTACCATCTGATAAATAGTTACTATCATCAATTTGAGATCTATTACGACTAATAAATTCCATAGTTTTAGATAACTAGAGCTCTTAAGTAAACAATTACATGGTTTGATGAGGTCACCCTTAACCATAAATTCAAAGATTATTATCCTATATGGGAAGAAGTTGAAGCAACATAACCTTATGGTTCTAAGGACCAACTCTTGACTTTCACATGAAGATGCATGGAAGACCTAGTGGTAATAAAATCATTAGGCCTATATAATATCATGGTAAAACATGAGGTAATGCCTTGTGTTGACCTATTATTTGATTTATTTTAAAATGGCCAAATTTTTGAAAAAATCCTATAATTTTGATAATGTAGCACCCTAATGACATATAATAGTGGGCATGGATTTGAAAATACTATAGGATCCCCCTCCTTAAAATGGCCTATGATCAAGCCCTAGTTAATTCGTGGATGCATGCAAATAATGCAACAAGTAAGTTGTAGGAATGGGCTGGTGACCCTAGTACCTTCACAGTTAAGGGCCCTATTTATACTATCCCCATTTCCACATTTAGGCCTATAATTAGAATTTATATGGATTTTCTAAACTAAATTTATGGTTTCCCCACTATAACCTATGTCAATGAGGTTTGGATTCCCCTACTGGACACCATCCTCACTTTTACCAAGGTCATAGCTATTGGTGAGATACTTAGTGCAAATTTGATCATCCAAGTACTTAATTTTGAAAATAGACTAGATGAAAACTTTTATATGATTTATTAACTAGTAGATGCCATAATAAGGACTATTCACTCAGGTTTTAAGGAACCCTTGTAGCTATCAACTAAGTTTCTTAAGAACTAAACTTGCGATGAATTCAATATTCTTCATATACACAAATTCAAGAAGAATATGAATAGACTGATTGAGACCTTCTATCCAATGGTACACCAAACCATTATTACAATGACATTCCCTGATTATTTGAATAAATCTGAAGAACCATTAAATATATTGATGACTATTGGATCTATTTATACCATATAGTTATCATGATAGAGGGAACTAGGGATCCTCTTATGTATCTACCTTGGTTGGTCCCAAAAAGGTGGTAGATCAGGAACTTACAACTTAGCTAGCTGATTTTGTATATGTTAAACTAAGAAGTGCCAAAAAAGAGTTATCCTCCCATCTCCCATCAACATTGGTAGGATCCAATATACAAGATGGGAGATTTTTCATCTAGTGGGAAAAATAAGAACACACTATTATTTCAAGTGGGCACCTTATAGGTAATGGGATCCAAGAAAAAGGTTTAGGCAACACTTAAATAGAGTTAGAGGGAAGGTGAAGATTGATTACTTCCATGTATAATATCCATGTGATGAGGTATTCATGAATGCTTTGAATGATACATAGGTCCACACAATAATGAATATGGTTAACATGTCCATGATGATATCCAGGCACATTCAATATCATCCATAAAACATGGAGTAAAAGTCTAAAATAATTGAGGTTGAGCATTATGTTTCATTACCTCCTCAACGATCTTTCCCTCAGGTTGAAGCACAAGGACAAGAGCAAGCTGGTCCATTATGAAAAACACCTATGGGAAGTGGATATGAAATAAAATAAGGGCATCCTCAACATTCAATCCTAGTGTTTTCCATTGTAGTAACCACCAAAGTGTCCACCCTTCCTTAGATAGATGCCACTATATGGGGTCTTACAAATGTAACTCAATTTCGGGGGTCATTCTCTATGTTTCCATTTTATCCACTCACAATAATACATCATGTGAGTATCCCATATTTCTTCCCTCATGTTTTTGGTTTGGATCTACTCATACCCCTAGTCCAAACCATTACATCACAACCTCCATCAATATCTCCTTCCAATGGATAAGAGTCCACTTCCCCAAGTTCACCACCAATAGTCACTACTACTCTCACCTCATCACCACCTATTACCACATCAGATTCACCTATTATTGTTTTTCCCCTTCCAGTATCAACTTTTAATCTTATAGACCGCATTGTATATAAGATAAAGAAAGGAGATCCTTAAAGTTATCCTCAAGGCACTCTAAGAAAGGAGAGCTCATACGAAATGTTAGAGGAATGATTAGATAAAAAGAAAAGGCTATACAGTCATAGAAACCCTATAAGTGATAGATAGTGAAAAGGAGTGGTTAATTGAAGAGGAATGGGAGGATAAAATAGAGACATTATTATATAAAACTATTAGTGAGACCATAGAAAGTGATAACATGAAAGAATGGTTACTAGAGGGGACTCAGTTAGGTGAAACTGAGATTCTAAAGACTAGTTTAGTCTAAATTAAATGGTTTCAAGACCCATATGGAGATAAATAAGATGAAGGATATTCTAAGCCTATAGATTCTACACATGGGAAATCAATAAATCTATCTCTATCCTTGGCACCTCCAATCATAGTAATGCCACTAAAAATAATAGTCCCCCTGATTACTACTTCTCAAATGGTAAGTACATAAGCTCCTCATTCCTCACCTATTGGTACAACTCCTATTCTAATCAGTATATCTACTATAATGCTGATTTTATAAAGCTAGGTATTAACATCTATTATCAAGTATGTGGAACCCCCAACCAACCTTCAAAAAACCCTACTAGAGTTAATTTCACATTAGTGATAAATTATTTGAAAAAAATTCTCAATACCCATCCTACCTATTCTTTTTTTGCTTCCTCAAGCCCTTAGTCCTATGGAATCAATATACAAGTGCATTCTAAGATTTGGTCTCCACCAATGTTATGGTTTACCCAGTTAATTCCTCCCAACTATCTACTTGATTGGGCCTACCAATTGCCAAATATATTATACAACCATTGCATCAGAGAAGTGGTCAAAGAAAAGAAAGTTAATAATTGACATAGTGACCCCTAATAAGGTCATTGGTTGGAGGAGAGATATTCCACCTTTCCATTGACTAGAAACCTCTTCTCCTAATGGAATGTTTCCTCCAAGGAAATCCCCATATACCACTCCTATAGAATAGATAGAACCTTAACAACAACCAATTTCCTTAAATGTTCTTGACTATATCCAAAACATACAGTGGATAGAAGAAGACAAACAAGACTTGGTCATTGTTGAATGACCAATATTCAAGTTTCATTTTGATATATAAATGAAGACTATGAAGAAGGTCAAAATGAAAACCATAATGTCTAAAGGATAGAAGGTATAATTAGAGCAAAGAGAATATGTATTTTATTTAACCAAGAGAATAAAATTGATCCCCTATGATATTGTAAATTACATGTAAGACCCCTACACCTTTGAAGACTCTATAGGGGGAGTAATAAAAGAAACATTTAGAGGATTTGATCAAGTTGTGGAGGCATTACAAGAAAGGAGTACCATATAACCTTTGAGGGACATCATGGATAACATGCAAGGAGAATCTTGAAAGTTGTATGATATTATCTAGTTGATAAGAAGTGAAAAGGAGTCATAACCCATGTGGGGAGATGTATACCCCCTTGATGATAAGATGAATAAAATAAAGGACATACTCCATTTCTTAATCTAGGTGGCCTAAAACAAGATTATAACCACCTAAAGTTAATAACTGCTATGGATGCAACATGGGCCTTAAAATATCTAACTTCTAGGAGAGATAGCTTAATTATATGGCATCAAGAAATGTGAAATTTACTTCTAAAACTCATTATCTACAAGGACCATGTGATTACAATTTTATGGGAGATGAGAATCAATTGTGCGATAAACCCAAGTGGGGAATTGGTCCTCAAGGCCATCTTTAAAGGTCTTCTCCACACAAAATCAAATAATTTCAACATAGAGGTTAAGGGAACAGTGTATAAGACCTTTGATGACTTGATGGAGTTGATATATTTTGCTAAAAATAGAGTGATTAACATAAATAATCTTTATGTAGAGCCTTGGGATACATTAAAAGCATAAAAAATTATTGGATAGACTCCCCTAGTTTTTCAAAAGACCTTTGTTTGACTTTGAGGCAATTGAAATGGACTTCTAAGCAAGTCATGCTCTCTATTTACAAATTTAGGTAAGAAGATGTCTCAAGCCACCTTACCTCCACCAGCTATTTCAATTTCATCTATTTCTCAAATGCCCAAGCTAACCATAACTGCAACTCTAGTTACAACTGTAATAGATACCAGAGCCCAAGTGTCAACAACTACAACAACCTCCTCAAGAAATTTAATTTATAATTAACAATAGTTTATTATAATAGAATGTTTTTTTAACAATTTTTTTCTATTATGAATGATTGACTATGTCTTGGACATGTATGCCATGTAAGCCTCTTTGAGATATGTCCTAATTGCAATGAAACTTTAATCATGTCTTAAGGGATGAGGCTCCCCAATCCCAAGATTATATATACATGTATCTTATACATTTAAAAGGGAGGATAAATTTTGACATCCAATATAGTTAATAAATCTTTTGGATTATTCTAAAATTATGTGTTGTATGACTGACTATCTCTTTCGTTTCTATGTTACATTGAGAATGTACGTTGTTCTAATTAGTAGTTTAGTTTCTTGACATGTGTTATCTAAATTTTGGGTAGCTTGTGGCCAATTAGTAGGATTATATCAATTAAGAATGTGCACTATAATTTTTAGGTTGATAAATCTTGCTTTTATGCAACATGTTTGCTAAATTAATCTTTAAATTTATGTAGAAGTGCCATTTTAATGCAACTTCTTCGACTGAGCTATAACTAGTCAAAGGGGATTTCTCTTTGTTTGCTATAATATTTTATAAAGAGATGAAATAAAAATATTAGAAACAATAAGATTTATCTAATAACTTTTATTTAATTTAATTTTATTCCTCAAACCTCCTTATTATGTTTTTCAGTTCTTGTGTGCTAAAATAAAAAAAATACAAGCATTAGTCTATGTTGTTTGTCCCTATTCTAAATATAATTAGAAAGGAACACATTCTATTTATTTACATATTATATTTTTTTCCTTACCTTTCCCTTTGTTTGTTGTTTCTTTGAGTCATGCCCATTTTATAATAGATCCATCATCTTCTACCTCAAGTAGATCTAGGATTCACATCCATATCCAAACTATTCAGGTTAATAATTTATTTTTTATTTGCAAGTCCACCAAAGGTTACTCTAAAAACCAATACCTCATAATTCATGCCTTGGAATGGATTCCATCTCCACTAAGATCCTAAAAAGTTAGAGGCTACCTTATAAATGTTTCCTGGGTGTGCATAAAAGCTACATCAACAATGTGGTCTATACAAGCACATGATGGATATGTTATCATTGAATTAGGTAATCACAATCAAAATAAGAAAAAAAGTATTGAATTAATCCTAATAAGGTAATTATAATAAATAAGATGCCTTGGTGTAGACCAAATGATGGAAACGAAGCATAGCAAGGGCATGACCTAATACAAGCAAGATATAATTTATGTAGGTAAAAATAATAGTATCAACTAATATGAGTAATATGTAGGTAACACCACTATATTTTTATGAATTTATGACACTTTTTGTGTTGAAAGTTCATATTTTTGAAATTTTATATGTAGGTTTGGATCACAAATAATTAATCTTGCAAATTGTGTTAAGCATGAACAACACTAAATTTTGTAAGAATAAATTTCTCTAAGTTTGGTAATTTTTCATTTAGTGATACAAGTTTTATTAGGTAAATTTTTATTGACCCAAATTTTGTTAAAAAATGGAAAACCTCCAAAATGGTGTCAATCCTAAAAATTTGGTAGTTTTTAAATTTTTTTGTAAAAAATGTCATAATTTACATCAAGTGAAACCAAAGATTTAAATGAGGTGTTAACGATACCAGTATCCAAAAATTAAGTATGAGACACAATATAACTTACAAACATTTCCCAATTCCCTTGAAAAATTAAAATTAAAATTAATGATGCAATTACCTCAACATTTATGTAAAAATGCACCATAGGTAATAAAAATAAACTCCCATATTACGATTGGTGTGATTGTATGTCTACATAATAATAAAAATTTGATCTAAACATTCCATGGATACACATAAAGCATATAAATTTAGTGATTGAAATATTGATTAATAATTAGAGATTTAAGTCTTTCAAGTTCTATAATATATGAAAAAAGGATTTAAATGTTAATAATTTTGGCACATGTTAAGAGTATGCTATTAAAAGTAAAATAATAGGGTTTTAATTGAATTTGGTGAAACCATGTATTTTATTTACAGGTTGAATACATTATAGGGAAATATGGTGTTTATTTTTTATTATTATTCCTCAAAGTATTTGAACTATCTGAAAAATGCATTATTTTGTGTAAGTATGATGGCATGAATAAGAAGAGAAGAGGAGGTGGGTGGGTAATGTGACTCAAACTCATGACAAATATATATTTATGGTAACATGACTTGAAATCACATTTTTTTGTGTGTGCAGATGTTGTTGAGATGTCCACAATAATAGAATTTATTTGTTGGTTTGCATTTCATCATTTCTTATGTTGCCATCACCAAAATCACACACATAAACATGTTGAAGAGATTATTTTTAAAATTAGGCATGCAATAGTTTATGTAATAACTTATTATAAATTTAGATTGAGGTTGAAGTTGGAAGGCATTAGTAGTGAAATACTTGAAACTAGTTGGTTGTATTTAGAAAACATTATTATGACATCCATCATCATTGATTTTAATTCATTTACTCAAAGTGTGTGGGATAAACATAAAAATAAAATAATAAGAATGATTGATATCATGATTCATGAAGAGAAAATATCCCACTATAATATAAATTCTAAAGCTTTTGTCGACATGGTTGACCAATTTTTGCTAGATTGAAATATAATATGCTAGAAAATGTTAGAAACCTATTGTTATCCATGCCCTCAATTGACTATAATGCAAGTTTGAAATATTAGAAAATGTGCAAAGGTGACTATGAATTCTATATATACATTTGACAAAAAACCAATTTTATTAATGACAAACATGTATTTAACATTTTTTTGGTATTTAAAGTCATTTTTTGAAATAACTTGAAAAAAATGTAATGTAAATTCTCTAGCACAAAATTAAAAATATTTGACATAATTTTAAAAACATTATGACTCAAAAGTTTCAATTTTTTTATTTTTTTAATATTTTGGCATATTTTCCCTCAAAATATTTAAAATTAATAACTTTAAATTTTAGAAAACTCAATAATAGTATTTTGATGTAATTTGCATCACTTATATTTATGTTAAATTGGATGACATAGAAAGTGTCAACCAAAAAACCTAAAAATATATCTCCAAAACTACCACATAAACCTCATAATACTAAATTTATATTTGCATCAATGTTATTTATGTAAATTCTATCAAATGAAATCCTACATTAGTATTTTTTTCATTATCTAGAGTTAATTTTGCCTAATTTTATCATTAAAAATAATAACAAACATTGAAATATAACAGTGTAAGGACATAGAAGGGGCATATGCTAATATAATAAGTGTATAGTCTATAGACACATGTGATGTTGACCTTATAATTGTAATTAATGTAATTGTGCATGGTTTCTAAAGATTTTTAGCAAACATGAGACAGTTTGAAAAACCTTTAAAACTTATAAGATTACAATATTTATAAGATCACATGTGCATGAAAAAATATCTAGTAAAGAATAAATGATGAAAAATTTATGGGGGTACAATATTATATATCATATGAGAAGAGGTGCACTTAATTAAGGAGATGTAATAAATGATATGTTAACAAGTGGTATGTAACTAGACAATAAGGATGCAGGTGGTAAGGGATCAATCTAAGTCAGATGAATAATATGCCATGTGGGAAAAAATATTTGACTACACACACATATAATAAATCCAAAAAAAATTCCAAATATGTGTAGATAATTGGCATGAAAATTGGAGAATTGAAACAAATAGGAAATATCCAGGAAAAGTATAAATAGAGTCCTTGGGTTCCCATTTTAGATAGTAGGAATTAATTGCAACTTTTTCAAATGATTTAGGTAAGGATAAAACCAAAAGATCAGTTTAGGGATTGATATTTTTTTTATAATTCATTTTTAGTTGATAATTTCAAGTTTTGTAATGGATGTTATGTTTACACTAGTTTTATAAATAAGTGAATACATGAATGAAAGGATGGATTTTGTAATTTTTATGAGTGTTATTATGTTATTATTTGTGTATATAGATGATCTATTTCACTTTTAGTTTTTAGTATAAGATGTTCTCATTGTCACTCAATTTTGTATCTTTGGAAATGTAGTTCAAGCCTTTTCCAAACTGAGGGGAACATGGAATTACCTCTAGGTTTGTGGGTTGCTTATAGTAGAGGTAAACCTCTAGATTGAAGGGCTAGCTCTGTTTCACTATGTTTTTTGTATTATTTTCTTTTTGATTTTTAAAAAAAGTAAAACATAAAGAAAGGAAGAAGATATATATGAACTTGGATGTGGTTGCATACTCCATGTTCCAGACAATGTGAAGTAATCCTCTTTGGATTCGGAGGAATGAACTACAATAAGAATAATACTTAAAACATGATTGATTAATAATATTTAAGGGTGGATTGCCTAGTAAGTGATAGATACAAGAAGTAAAAAACTTCCCTAGAAGGCTGTCAATCCACTCATTTTAAAAGATTAAGTTCTAAAAAATGTTGATAAGAAATGCTTGTATAAATTAATGAAAAGTACATTAAAACAATGTAATCAAATAATTTTCAAGAAAATGATTGCTTTAACAAAATGACATTAACTTGTGTAAAAGAAATGCTAAAGTGGGGTTCAGATGGTTGCTTCTGACTCTGTGTTATGACAGGGGTCAGAAAATAATGTTTTGGGTTGGGGCTGATAGGTAAATTTAACTATCTATTTTTGGAAAATAGGATTACATAAAGACCAATGCTAGTCATTAGGTAACTGATGTTGGTCAAGGATGATCGATGTCAGTCATTGTGTGTTTGTCATAGTTCTAGATTTAGGCAAAATGGGTTTTGGGATAGTATGGGCTATTTGGAGGTTGATTGATGGTCATAAAGGTATAATGATGACTTAAATATATCAAACATAAAGGTTTAACACTCCAAAGGTTGGGAATGGTTAGTGTGGATTTAGTGGAAAAAGGAGGTGTTGGAGTTGCAGAACTCCAACACAAAAGAGAGTGTGGGGAGAGATTGAAAGGGGTGAAAGTAATAAACTACCAAAACCAAATAATGAACTTATAAAAAAGCACATAATATTTAACTTTTATGGAGTTATTGGATTGAATATGACTTGAAGTTGAGTTACAGTTTATTGGAAGCCTAGAATAAAATGGTCATAGTAATGGTGCTTGAATCCTCAGTCTTGAGGTGATAAAACACTTCTAGATCTCTAGACTAGTTCTCTAGTTCACTAGAAAGCTCTGATTCTCACAAGAGTTTGGATCCTTCTAAAATGATTCAACCTCTTTAGCAAGGGTCACAAACCATCTTTAAATAATTGATGTTGGTCTTGGTCAACTGGTGTTGATCAAGGGATGAATGATATTGGTCAAGGTGAAAATGGTCTAACTTGCCAGAAATAATGTTTTACACTCAATTTTGATAGTTAAGACCATTAGAAATGGACCAAATTTCTTTAAGGAAGTATGGTCATGTGGATAAAAATAGTCTAGGAGGTTAGGATTTAAATTCTAGGGTAGGAAATGGTCTTAAGGCAAGGTGTCACTAAGCTAGCCATGGGCTTAGTTAGGGTGAGGTGTAAATGGTATTTTATCAAATTAATGAATTAATTAATTTAGATAAATGTGGGTAAGGGGTAAATGAGTGTTTAATGGGGTTAATAAATGTTCTAACCCAAGGAGGATAAGGGGGTTAAAAAGGTGTGATGCAACATCTAAAATCGTTGATGTAGTTTTCTAGTGTCTATATTTTGCCCCTTTTTGTTACGTATTTTACATCAACAAGATGCAAAACAAAAAATTAATGATTTAGTGGAAGGTTGGATACCCTAAGTGTGCAAGGAGGTGAAAATGAATTCGGGTTCAGGTTTGACAAGGGGATAAGTAGGTGATAATGTTGGTTGGGTGGTGAGGCTTCTAAGAATGAAAGGGCACACAAAGCGATCATGGTTAAATTAATTGGTAAATAAGGTTTCACTTAAAATAAAAAGTGATAGGTGAACTAGGCCATAGAATTAGGCTTAGATTATATGGGTTACACTTATAAATTCAAGTTTCCTAGGTGAGGTATTCATTTTCTTAAAGAACCAGAAGTAGGGTGTGATCCCAAAAAGACTAAATGAGTTGCAGGTGGTAGGACTACAAGTGGGCATGTTTTAATAAACCTAAATGGATGTGCATAAAATTATTTTAAGTGTGTGAGGTTTTTAAGCATGGTAAGGTAGTCTACATGGTCAAATTTACCAAGGCAAAATTAATAGGAAAAATGTGAATGGTTAGAAAGATTGACCAATTTGAGGTAAAGTGATTGTGAGCTACAAAGGAAAATAAGGTGATCTCTTATTTTTGGTTGATGAGAAATGAAAATTTGTAAAGGTATCCCTTTTGTGTGAAAGGGAGATAAATGTGATGTAAGTTGGGGATAGGGGTTAGGAAATAAAACCCTAATATAGTCGATTGGTGTCAATTATTCCAAGGTGGTGATGACTGATGCTAGTTGACCTAACCAAAGGTGACTGATATTGATCATCAACCAAACCCTAGAAAAGGGGATGGTGACCAAAAAGCAATTTGATTATCTTTTGTATTTATCATTTTTCTATTGTGAGATCGACTTGAGCCAAAAAGTGTATTTTTGGATGTGTTTTGATTGTGATAGGTGGGTGGTTCAAGTGCAAGTGGGTGAGTGAAAATTTTATCTATTATGGTAGCATGAGAGTGGTGGAGAGGTAAATGGGTTGAGTATAATGTGTTGACTAGTTTGGATGAGAGATTGATCATGTAGATATGTGGAGGACAAGTGATGGTTAGAAGGCAAGTTATAGTCAAGCAAGAATCGATTGGGAGGAGGGTGCCACCACAGAGATGAACATGAGATGAGGGAAGTGTTTTTTTTATTTTTTTTGAAATTATTTTAGAATGTGAATGTTTTAAGTTAGATATAGAACATAAATTAGGGAGGAGGGTAGTTAGAGGTGTTGGGGTAGGAGATAAAAATGCTTAAGAAGAGCTATTAGTGGGTTTTAAGGGGGAAATTTAGGGTTATAGGGTTCAGTCCAAAATTTATAATGAATAATTCCAATCGAGGGTCAACAAACATTGGTTAATAGGGGATCGATGTCAGTCAACTTGTGACTGACATCGATCAGAGGTTTAATGCTAAAGCTATGAAAATGTATTAAGTTTGAAGTGTTTGTGAATATTTTTGAATGATTAGTGATGATTTTTTAAGGTTGATGGATTTGAAAAGGGTGTAAGAGTGGGGGGTTTAGTTAGCTTGGTATCTATCTTGTTAGGGCAAGGTACAAAGGAAACAAGTCTTAGGATGGGTAGGTTGGAAGAATTAGCAAAGGTTTTTTGAGCAAAATGAGCCTAGGGGTAGTCAAATAGGGTTTTTGGTGTGGGTAAGTGTGGGAAGTAATGAATGTAGGTAAGTGTAAAGGTGTGGAGACTATGGTAGATTAGGTTGAATGTTTTTTGTTTTCTTAAGGTGTAGATTGGACTAAATTGAAAATCTAACCTTACAGGTGAGGTCTTTATTGATGATGCAAGAATGAGTTATACCACTACTCAAGGAGTTACATAAAGATATAATTAGGGATGAATGGGCTCACATGATGGTTATTAGTCTAGATGTTATGTAAAACTATTGATGTGTGCCCTATGATATAGGTATATTGGTGGCCCTCATCAAGAGATGGGATCTGACCACCAACACATTCTGGATATCGATAGGAGAGTTGATGATTACTTTGGAGGATATGCACATGATCTTGAGGTTACCTATACAGGGTTGAGTGGTTGAGCTAATTCATGGTGATGAGTTAGATGCACAGATGGATCTGTTATATGGTGAGGATGTAGTAGAGGCATGATACCATCATGGGGGCTTCTACTTTTAGGATATTTATCAATTAGACATAGAGAGGAAGAGATTGATGATGATGATATTAATCACATGCTATGCATTGCTAAATTCAAGTGGTGGGAGGTATCCCTAGTCTTTAACTAGTGTTCTAATTGAGATGCTTAAGGATATGATAGTCTATATATGCACACCAACACTTATGACATAAGTTTATCAAGAACTATGGGGCTATCAAGTGCATAAAAGGTATGTGATGAGTGTGTGATTCTTACTTAATTATTGGACTTATGAACATATCACCATTTTATGGCTAATTAGATTGACATGTGTATCATAGAACTAGGCATAATTCAGAGTTGGGTTCATGAGGTGGAGGTTAGATATGGATATTTCATAGGTAGATGGGGTGGTATTATATATAAAATGGTTTAGACAACAACTAGAGACTTTATTAGATGGTGAGGTTATTTATAGACCATACACATGTTTCCTATCATGGAGGGTTTTTTTTACACATTTTTTCCCTATAGATTTTTAGATGGATACATGGGAGGAGGGAGCATGAGTTAGATTTGATACCCTTTAACTAAATGTGGTGGAAGTATGGTTTGGTTTAGGGTGATCTAGGAGTGTTCTTGAGATATATATGAGAGGATGTAGAAGCACCACTTACTCTACCAAACACATTAGAAGAAGAGATACTTTATGAAGAGATACTATCCCCTACAATAGTTGATGATGTTAGTGTGACTCTAGAGTGTATTTCTTGGTATTAGAGATGAAACCCCACAACTACTATTGGATATAGAGGAAAGGGTCCTAATGTTGGAGGGGATGATGGATAAGGTGAGGAGGAGGCTGAGGATGTATAAATGAAGGAGGATACACTTAATATACAGATAGTCAAAGAAGAGAGATATTATGAGAGTAGCATAGGATTCCTTATAGTCATCATTTACTTCTGTGACATAGGAGAGACACACATTTCATAAGGCCAACTAGCGATGAAGACATAGGAGAGGGATACCTTGAAGGTACAATTATCCACTATCACTTAGTAGAGAGACATTACAAAGGGACAAATGACCATTATTACTTAGGAGAGGGATGGTTTACATGCAAAATTGACCTTGGTTACAGCTAAGAGGGATGCTCTTAGGTAGGTAGGAAGATGACCATCATAAAGTGGACCATCTCCAAGAAGGATTAGAGCTATCATGGGATCACCTCAAACCATTCTATTGATGATATATACTATTACAATAGAGGAGTTGAGATACTATAAGGGACATGTTATTAGTAGACTTTCAGATGTACCCTAGTACATAGAGTATCTAATAGAGTGGGTTATGTTGAGGAGTCCTAAGAGTGTTACACCCAATGGTGGTATAACATCCACATGTGTACAGATAGGTCACAGAGATGGATAGGGTCTAAGGGATAGTATTGCCCTTTCACCATAGAGTACTACTTATTGTGTTATATGATGATTTTGATTCTGGCTTGTGAGATGATGTAGTAAGATGTACACATCATTT